>CM053577.1:21292320-21334199 GCA_028646485.1 Cryptoprocta ferox
TATACGGAAACCAACTTGACAATAAACTATATTAAAATAAATAAATAAATATGTGCCTTTTACTTAGCAACATCACAGTGGTCATAAACTACCATTAGCTGGTCAAGAGCAAACCTAATACTATTTTGCTTAGACCTACTGGCGACTAAGCTATTTTCTGATTTATTAGAATGGTGTCTTTATAACATTCTGCCTAATGTCAAGTGCTGGGACATGTCACATCCTAAGACACATCATGGGATGTGTCACATACTGTGAAACAAGATTTTCGAGTTCCAGTTTAGGACCTTTTCACTTTTGCCTTGCTGCTACTTTGAAGGAATTACTTAGTCCAACCCAAAAAACTCTTCCTTTATTTTCAACACTATTTCAACCTGACACACTGTCTTCTCCCATTGCCAATCTTTTTGCACATTTACTAGACCACAGAATGAAGCCCCTCGACTCCACTGCTATACTCGGACTGGACTTTGCACATTGTCAGAATTCTCTAATCATGATGAATTAAGAAATATTCCCTCCTGGCAAGTAAGGCTTAACCTCAAAACTTAAAAGAAGGCTTTTCACTGAAAGGGAAGCATTATAATATAATCTTTGAAAAAATAAGAAACTATAATATAAAGAACTTGTCTTTCCTGAAGGACACCAATCTATAATTTAGAAAAATAGCCTACTGAAAGTTTTACCAAATAAACACATGTAAAATTTGAATTTATTTTTTTCTAAGCGAAAACTAAAACCCCATTGTTAAGTTTTCACAGATCAGGAAAAAAAAAAAACGAATGAATTGGGTTTACAGGGCTGTAGGGAATCTTTTCTAAATGTCCCATTCCATTTTTAGCCCATGATAAACAACTCATGAGGAATTTCAAAACTACGAAAGCTTTCTGGTGTGGTGACTTTATGGACTGTGAGACTAAAAGTTCCTAGTCTGATTCTGATAACACCTTCAAAATAAGACTCCCGATCAGAGAGGCACCAATATGGTCATTCACATTGCCTTCACGGCGCAATGTTGGTCCTCAGAAGAATGCCACATTTATCAAGGCAGCTCAGTGCAGAGGGGAGCACAGGAGACATGTCATCTAGGTCTGCTGTTTACCAGTCGTGTGCCTTGAACAAATAACCTCTCCTCTCCGAGCCTCCTTCCCTTTCCACAGATTAAAACATTCGGGAGATTATTAGGAAGATAAAATGAAATGGTTCTAGCACAGAGGAAGTGCTTTAATGGCGGCTATGCCTTTCTGCTACTTGGAAGAAATTATTTAGTTCTAGCAAGGAAAATTTCCCTTTTTCTTCCTTCCCCAGCTTTATTGAGATATAATTGATTAGAATGCTGTGGGAGTTGAAGGTGCACAATAGGATGGTTTGATACACATATATCTTGCAGAGTGACTGCCATGAAAAATTTTTACATGTCCATCACCTCACATAGTTCCCTTTGGGGGCGGGGGTGTGGTGAGAATATTTAAGATCTATTCTCTTAGCAACTTTCAAGGATATAATACAATATTGCTAACGAAAGTCCCCGCACTGTACATTAGATCCCTAGCACTTATAATTGGGAGTCTGTACCCTTTGACAATCATTTCCCCATCCCCACCCTCACCTGTGACAACCACCATTCTACTTCCTGATTTTATGAGTTCTACTGTGTTTAGATTCCATATTTAAGCGTGATCACATAGTATTTATCTTTCTCTGTCTGAACTATCTATCTCACTTAGGATAATGACCTCAATGTCCATCCAGGTTGTCACAGAAGGCAGAACTTCCTTCTTTTCTATGGCTACATACTATTCCTGTATGTATATATGCAACGTCTTTAACTCTTCATCCATCAGCAGACACTTAGGTTGTTACCGTATCTTGGCTATTCATTTTCTTCTTTTATTTTCCACACCATACCTGACACACTGTTGTATCCCATTCTTAACCTCTTTTCAATTTTACAAGACCAGAGAATGATCGTTCTAGACAACCCTGCTATAATCGTATCTGACTCTGTATATCAACAGTTATCAAATCCTGATAAATTAGGAAATGCTCCTTCTTGGCGAATAAGTTTTAACCTCAAACAAAATGTCATAGCTTTTGCCAACTGCCAACGAATCCCAAAGCCAACAGTGGTTCCCCTCTGGTCCCTCACTTGGGAGCTGACTCACTCACTCCGACTCACCTGGCCTAGTTGGGACCACACTTGAGGATTCCACGGCCCTGTTCTGCAGCAAGACTCCCACGGCCCTGGTTACTGTTGGCTCTTTTTTTGGACTCATCTGAGCCCTAGCCTACAGGAAGAGCAAGAGAGACAAGGAACAACTCTGTAACCTCAGGTACTACCCAGGAGGTAAAGCTATTGCCACTTAACCAGTAGCAGATGGGGGTCAGCTCCTGGACATGCTGCACCCAGGGGTAGGGGACACATGCACACCCTGTACCCTCGTTCGCCTGTCCTCCTGCTGGTTCTCAGAGCCACGTCTGGGTTCTGGCACTTTTGTTCCATAATCAACCCCTTAGGGGAGTGGTGATATGTTAATCCTGTAAAATTCATTGTATGGAGACATAAGAAATCACTTAATGTCAATGAGGACAGTTATGGAACATTTTAGTTTTTCATTTTACTTGAGTATGATTTTGTTTTTAAATACATGAACAGAGAAGAAAAACAGACATTGGCAGGCAGCAAATGTTTTAAACATGGAATTCCATCATCCCCACACCACACCCCTCCCTGCCGAGCAGCGGTAGCTGAGCAGTTACATTAACACAGAACGAGGACCCAAAGGTCCTTCGGGGGCTTCTTACCTAGCTACTGGTCCCAATATTTCCATGGCAACTACTGTATAAAGATAACCTGTTACTCCAAGTGAGAATTCTCACTTGGGCAGGGATGGCTGGGAGATTACAGCAGGCAGCCCGTCCCCATCCAAACAAAGACAGCTACTTTCAGAGGCCCCTATTGGTCTCTTTTGGTTAAGGCTATAACACATTTTTAAAGTTGATTATGTTTAAAATAGAAACACATTTCAGCTGTGCTGTTAACAGCCCTTCAGAAGTAAAACGACCCCTCCCGTCTTGCTCCCCTCTGAATAAGCCTCACTATTAGCCCGGCCCAAGTGGCAAAGCCAGCATAAGACAGACAAGGACTGCTGTTCAGATATACTCTACGGGGAGTTTCCTCAGAAAGCAGCTAATTTTTCTTCTGTGCTCCCAATCACCACTCAGTTCTGGAAAACAAGGAGAGGAACAGGGCCAAGTCACTGGTTACACTCAGGACGGCCAGCTGGCCTTCTTCAGGAATAAAAAGCACTTCCGTCTGCTGCTTCCCTGGGCTCCCTTTGGCCCCACTAACGTGACTAACTTCGTGAACTGGTTAGAACATTTCGAAGAAATGTAATGCGCCCTTCACTGCTTTACAAGGGATAGGTAACTAGAGTTTTAGTTAGAAAACTTTTCCGGGGCGCCTGGGGCTGGGGGAGAGGGGGCTCAGTCAGTTGTGCATCCGACTGTTGATTTTAGCTCAGGTCATGAGATCTCACAGTTCATGGGTTTGAGCCCCATGTCGGACTCTGTGCTGACAGCCTGCTTGGGATACTCTCTCTCCCTCTCTCTGCCCCGCCCCTATTAATGTTCTCGTTCTCGTTCTCTCTCTCTCTCTCTCCCCCTCAAATAAATGAATAAATTTAAAATAAACTTTTTAGGGGTGCCTGAGTGGCTCAGTCGGTTAAGCGTCTGACTTTGGCTCAGGTCATGATCTCATGGTTCGTGGGTTCAAGCCCCGCGTCGAGCTCTGTGCTGACAACTAGCTCAGAGCCTGGAGCCTGTCTTCGGATTCTGTGTCTTCCTCTCTCTCTCTGACCCTCCCCTGCTCACACTGTCTCTCTCTCTCTCTCAAAAAAAAACAAAAAAAAACAAAAAAAAAAACAAAACCACTAAAATAAATAAATAAATAAATAAATAAATAAATAAATAAATAAAATTTTTAAAAGGAAATTTTTAAAAAGAAAACTTTTCCAACTCAGTTGAATTCAAGCCCAAAGCAGTCCCCCAAATTGTGCTGCCTGTCCCACTAACAAGAGAGCACCGCCAGAGAGGAGGAGGAAGGTGGGGCTACGTGGAAAGAGGAAAGGCAGAGGAGACCTGTGAGCAAGCCAATTTGCTTATACTGTCTATAGTCCTCCCAACAACGCGGCAAGGTACAGATTAAAGTGAGTCTCAAAGACTTTGTCTAAGTTTACCTACGGATAATAAAGAACTGAAAGTCAAACCCTGACTACTGACTGCAGGATCTGGGCGCCTTCCACACCGCACTGCTCCCATGCTGTTTCAGGTATAAAGATTGAATCTTCACAACTGTATTTATCATAACCATCCTGCCTGCTCCACCAACATATACATCTCCTGCTTCCTGTCTCTTTATCTAGATGTAGAGTGTACTCTTTTCTCAGGCTCCGAAGCTAAAACCCTTGTCAACCCTCTCTTAGCCCATATCCAATCAACTTCTCAGACCCCTTCCCCCCATTCTTTCTCAAATTCTTCCTCCACATACAACCCATTAGTCTTTTTTCTCTGGGCCCTCATGCTTTCTCTGTTGCTAGGGCTCCTAAGGTGGCCAATCCTTCTGACCGCTAGTGGCAAAGGTGATCCTTCTAAAAAACCAATTCTGTGTCACTCCAGCCTGCACTATTCAACCTGTCTCCACTACCCATAGAACGACACCGGAGACAGGTCACAACCAGGCAAAGAGCTTAAGAAAGCCGATCTGCAGACAGAGGAGCTCACAGAAGCACGTCAGGAAGAAGGGACAAGGTGAGAAAGTAGAGAGGACGACTTCCTGGGTTCAGGGGGACTTTCCAGTTCCTGCATGAGGTCCTCAGATTTGAGGGCATCTAGCCACTTCCTCTTCTCCTCCTCTCTGCACTGACTCGAGTGAAAGCCCTTCTAGATCTGACGTCCCCTCATATGCCCCTTCCCCCTCGCCCACAGGCACTCCATGCTTTAGCCCACATGGTGGGCTCCTTAGGCCACAAACTGGACACTTTGTGTGTAATATCCTCCCCAACCCCAACTCCAGGCTGGTGAACCCATTGGATATTCAAGGAAAAATGCTGCTCCTTTTGCAGCCTCCACGGACCACACTGGCCTCTTCCTCCATAGTGCTCCTGCACAGGTCAACTACCACAGCTTCCGACTGCCTCGTTTCCAAGTCCTCCTCCTCCTCTGTGGAATTACGAATGCTGACCAACCAGCACCTAGCACAGTGTCTGGGGCAGAGTAGACACTCAATAAGGGTCTAATGTATGTGGAGACAGAGCTGAGTCCGCAGTCCGTGGGATACACTACTGTTGGACCAGCTCCCACCCCTATTACATACTGGATTTCGTGGAAATCTTTCTCAATATGTTTCATATCCTCAAGTATTCAGACCGATTTAATCTTTCCTTGGCGTCGGAGCCATGTTATGAGACTAACAGTTTTTATGGCATATTGTAAGTTATATCCCTGGGACCTCTGATGTGTGTGAAGCTGTTTGCTGGACTTCGGTTGTTTCTCTAAGTCTGTTGTCTTCCTGATCAGCTCGTCATTTTACTTACCTGTGTCTATTCATAACAGCGTGCTTCTGCTCATCTACTTTATGTTGCCAATTCTATGGCTTTAAATAAAAGGCTGCAGACCCCTCCTCTCTCAGAGAGCCAAACACATGACCTACAGAGCAGGTCTTCCCTGCGATAGCTTCCCCACTTGGCCGGCCCCGCTTCAGGTTTGCAATGCTTTTCTGGATGGCTAAGGCCGACAGCCACTGCTGCATACATACACGGGGTTTTACCATAACAGTACAGAAACACCACTTATATATTCAAGGCTTCACCCTAAGGAGCTTCAAACATGGTAGAAATATTTTTTCTATAATATCCAAAGGTGCTGTTAGCTAGAAATCATGCCTTGAAGGAAGCCAACGTCCATGATGATGAGTGACAGTGAGCAGGACCTTGGTCCTTATACTTCTGGGGATGGGTACTTTAGGTTCCCTAGCAAATCCTACCTGCTTGCCCTGAGCATCCAAGGGCACAGAACCAACACCTGGGGACAGAGACTTACCTGCACCCTGGATGCCAATTTGGCTGCTGTTTGGGCTGGATCAAAGACTCGGCGAGAAGACTGATCCTTGCAGAAATTAATGTGCCGATTGGCTGCGGTTTCATTAAACCTCCTCATACAGTATGGGCACTGAATATAATCTAAATGGAAAGATAACAACAAAAGGCAATTAAGGTTTCAAAAACAACTCTGGAATGGACTATATGAAATGAAATAAATGGGATATGACCTCTGCTCCACCGTAAAAGAACGGAAGTCCCAGACTCCGTTTGAGACAGCATATGCCAGGGGGAAAGGTGTGCAAGGGCGCAAATAAAGGACAGAGCAGGGGAGAAATTTTTCTGTCTACACAGTCATTTCAATTATGTGTGTCCCTTTAAAATGTTTACATGAAATGTGTGTTAGACAATGGACTCATTATATTTAGGCACTTCCCAATTAAATGCTTTATTCAGTGAATCCTTATGTGAAGAAAGCGGTCTAGGATCACAGACTGTTGGTATTGAGGATGCTGAAGGACACAGATGTGAAAGCCCAGGCTGTGGTACTAGGTGGGACAGAAGGTCAACCGAGAGGAGGTCATGGAGCTCCTCTCCCTCCTTATGGGAGGAGGAAGGCGTTTCAAATTTGAGGATTTGAGGGATGGGATTTGAAGTCAGTGTCACTGGCAGAAAGACACACTGCTTCTGTAGTGGTTGACTTTTTTCCACTCAACTCGTAAGTGAGGAGACAAATAAGTTCAGGAAGGAGGTAAAGGAAAAAAGAAAATGTTGGGGTTCACAAAAGAGAAAAGCAAAAGTGGGAAGAGGGGCAGGAAAGTGGCTCCAAACACAGCTTTAGCTTCCCGGGCCAGAAGCTTGCGGGCAGCTCGGTGGGTACCAGGACCCTCTGGGCTGCTGCCCACTGCTCTCCGTTTGGCCCTTGTTTGTAATGACTAAACACTGAGAGAAATGGGACACGACAGAACTCTGGCCTTTGTAGAGTGAGGAGACCCTCATAGCAAAGCCAGTTTGGAGCCCCCACCCCTCTGAAGTAAGTAAGGGGGAATGCGAGATTTTCTTTTTGTTTTGTTTTAGGCACCTGTAAGGGATGACAGTGGACAGAAGCAACCTAAGAAAGTAACAGTCCCCTTCCCCCCTGCAAGGAAGGTTCTGAGACAGCACTGACCTTACGCTTTGTATGGACATTTGCGTTAGTGTATAGTCATCCACATCCGCATCTACATGTGTGCATGAGTATCTGAAGCAGTGAGGTCTTAAAGGTTAAGAGTTTTTTGAAGGCATCTTTTTAAACAATTTGGGGGAGTTTTCTGTTTGAGCAAATCATTTCCTAAAATGAATACTCATAAAATGTAACAATTGGCATTTATAAGAAATTGGAATATGGTAACAGATGAGTACTTAGCCTAACCTTTAATTTTGCATTCTGGAAGGCAATACACAATCATCAATTCAATACGTATTGAACACCTATTACATGCCCGGCACTGGGTAATACTTGAGGGTACAACTAGTCTGCAGAAACAAAGTTTTCCCACCGTGATAAATTCCTTCAACAAAATAAAATAGGACAGGCTTGGGAAATGATGAAGGCCCTGCAGCCTGACTGGTTTTGAGCCTGAGCTCTTCACCTGCTACACGCGTGAACAACGGCCAGTTACTCAATATCCCTAAGCTTCAATTTCCCCAGTCCCCACACAGCACCAATGTCATCAGGCTGTTGTGAAAGTTAGCTCAGATAAGCCACACTAGGGCTCAGTACAGTGGGCGGGTGGAACATCCTATTGCTACAAGGAAACAGGCCCAGCAAGCTTGCATTTCCAACTACCAAACAGGAATGAAACTGCTTATAAAAGAAAAATTGAAAGTGCCATTATCGTGCAGAATTCATGACAGCGATGGAGAAAGCAATCTACAACTCTGCTCTTGGTTTGATGATTTCCTCAGTTTGACCAGCTGAGATCAGAAATGCCACTACCACAAATCCTACTCAGTCTGTGCAGAAGCAGTGATCATGGCAGACTGTGTGGCCTCTTCACCTCCACTTGTTCTTTCTATTCACTGCCACCCTTCTGTGTGGTTGGCACCATATGCCACCACAGACACAACAAAGCTGAGGTGTATCTCCCTGCCAACAAAAATCTCAGACACAAATAGAAGGCTAGGTAAAGAAGCAGACAAGGGCTACTCATGATGTCAGCTTCGAAGGGAGGAAGCACTGGGTCCTCCAGCAGCCCAGAGGAGGGATGTGAAGACAAGACTTAATAGGGTAGAGGAAGGGGCGGCTGGCTGGCTCAGCTGGTTAACCATCCGACTTCGGCTCAGGTCATGATCTTGCTGCTTCTGGAGTTCAAGCTTCGCATCGGGCTCTATGCTGACAGCTCAGAGCCTGGAGCCTGCTTTGGATTCTGTGTCTCCCTTTCTTTCTCCCTCCTCCACTTGTGCTCTGTCTCTCTCTCTCTCTCAAAAATAAATAAGGATTAAAAAAATAATAAAGGGGCAGAGGAAGAAAACTTCAAATACTCTGAGAATGGAAAAAAAATTTTTGCAACAATAATCTGAACACAGCATGATTGGTTTGCATGGTCCACCCTTATCTTGATGTAAGTCCCCTCTTCCTCTATCAATAATGGTGTCATAAAAGTCACTATGTGCTATTTATTTCCAAAGTAATGATCTTTAAAGTCTGATTACAAATGGGTTCTTAGGATGACTATGGGAAAGAGGACCAGATCTCAAAAACATTAAGAGTCATTTTTAAAATGCAAGCATTATGTTGAGTACCCATGTCATTGTAGCCTGTGAAATGGGCACCAAATGTCCCAGGCCTCACTGAAAATGTCAACTGTTCCTATAAAGTATCACAGCATCCTGGAAAGTTGAATGATTGGCAGACTTACTTAAGTCGGTAAGAATTAGAATAAATATATGCATGTCACAAAAACTGAGTCATGAAATCAGGAATCATGCTGATAAAAAAAAAAGGAAATGACCTGCAAACAAATGCATACTAGGCTACATTATACATAACCCCAGTTATAACTGTATACGTTTTCTAGTATTTAAGACTGAGAATATATGGGCTAATATAAAATCCTCACACAGTCTAATGGAGTAATGAAAAATGTGCTATTTTAGATAATCATTTTGTTTGGTGCATAAATTATAATAAGGGCACAAGAAATAATTTAATTATAAAGCTATATTTTAGCAGAAGAACATGAGAGCAGAAAAATAAATTGTACATGTGATGAGACCTTACAAAGAGCATTATTTACTTTAAGAAAACAATAATCCCCACATTTTAAATCCAATGTGGAAATTAGAGAAATCCACACAGGAGGACAGCTGACATAGTTTCGTTTCATTTATTTGCCTAAAGAACTATCAAGTAGCCATCAACCCTGTAGCTTCTGCTATTAAAAGGAAATATTGCTCCTAAAAGATTTTTTTTTTGTTATAGAAGGCTTGTTGCCAAAGTATTATCAAAATCACAGCCATAGATCTTTCTACTTTCACATTATTTTAAACTATATTTTCATTAGCACCAGCAGAAGTGAAGCAATTACTAAGATTATTTTCTGGCACACCAGCACGCCCACAACAGTTGTGGCCAGGCCTCTTAGCCAGCTGCGCTGGGAGCTAATCCCACCCACCAGCACGCCCAGAGCAGCTGCAGCCAGGCTGCTCAGCCAGCTATGCCAAGGGCCAGCCCCGCCCACCAGTGCACTCCTGGCAGCTATGGCCCAGTCGCAACGAGAGGGCACATGCAGCCTGCATAGAGCACACTCCTGGAGCTTCTGGTTCTAGTGACCAGGGTGGTTTGCACTGCTGGGGTCCAGAGGCCTTCTACACAAGACCACTACCTTCAAGACCAGGAAACATAAGTGACCTACCAAATACATAGTAACAAACAGAGAGAATAAGACAAAAGAGACAGAGAATATATACCAAACAAAACAAAAAAAAATGAGACAAAAATCTCAAAAACACAAACAACTAAACAAAACGGAGATAAGCAACCTACCTGATAAAAAGGTCAAAGTGATGGTAATAAAGATGCTCACTGGACTTGAGAGAAGAGTGGATGAAGTCAATGATGACTTCAACAAAGACAAAGAAAATATAAGAAACAATCAGAAAATACAACAACAAAATGAAAAATGCACTAGAGGGTATCAACATAGATTAGAGGATGCAGAAGAATGGACCAGCAGTCTGGAAGACAGGGTAGTGGAAATCACCCAACTGAAGAGCAAAAGTAAAAAATAATTTTTAAAAAATGAGGATAGGTTGGGGCACCTGGGTGGCTCAGTTAGTTAAGGATCTGACTCTTGATTTTGGCTCAGGTCATAGATCTGAGCCATAGATCATAGATCTCACAGTCATAGATCAAGCCCCGTGTCAGACCCCATGCTGGGTGTGGAGCCTGTAAGATTCTCTCCCTTTCTCTCTGCCTCTCTCTCTCAATCTCTCTCTAAAAAAAAAAAAAAAAAAAAAAAAAAAAAAAAAATGAGGATAAGTTAAGGGACTTCCGGGACATCATCAAGCATTTTAACATTCATATCATGGGGGGCCCAGAAGGAGGAAAGCAAGAAAAAAGGGCAGAACAGTTATTGAAGGAATAATAAGCTGAAAACTTTCTAACCTCGGGATGGAAACTAACATCCAGGTCCAGGAATCACAGAGTCCCAAATAAGATGAACCCAGAGAAGTCTACCAAGACATGTAATAATTAAAATGTCAAAAATCACAGATAAAGGAAGACTCTTAACAGCAGCAACAGTAAAGTGACCAGTTACATACAACAGAATCCTCCACACAAGGCTATCTGCTGATTTTTTAGTTTCTGCTAAAACTAAAGTCATTTAGTCATTAAAGTTATTCTGCAGAAACTTTGAAAGCTAAAAAGGAGAGGCATGATCTACATTCAAAGGGCAGAATGGGAAAAAACCTATAACCAACAATACTCTACTGGCAAGGTTATCATTCAGAATTGAAGGACTGATAAAGAGTTTCCCAAACAAAAGTTAGAGTTCATCATCACTAAACTGGTCTTACAAGAAATGCTAAAAGGACTAAAGTGTAAAATAAAAGGCCATAAACCAGACGAAAGAAAATTATGAAAAAAAGTTTCACTCGTAAAAGCAAACATATGTTATAGGTCAATCACTTATAAAGCTAGTGTGAAAGTTAAAACACGGTAGTTAAATCAGTTACATCTACAACAACATGCTACTACTAAACAACCAATGGATCAACAAAGAAATCAAAAAGGAAATCAAAACACACCCTGAAACAAATGAATTTGAAAACACAATGTTTCAAAATCTTTGAGATGCAGCAAAAGCAGTTCTAAGAACGAGGTTTACAGCAATACAGCTTACCTCAAGAAGCAAGAAAATTATCAGATAAGCGATCTAACTTTACACCTAAAGGAACTACAAAAAGAACAACGAACAAAGCCCAAGTTAACAGAAGGAAGGAAATAATAAAAATCAGAGCAGAAATAAATGAAATTAAGAAAAAAGCAATAGAGAAGATCAATGACACTAAGATGATTCTTTGAAGAGATAAACAAAATTGATAAACTTTTAGTCAGACTCATCAAGGAAAAAGGAGAACTCAACTAAATAAAATCAGAAATGAAAGAGGAGAATGTACAACCAACAATATAAAAATACAAAGAATTATAAGGTACTATGAAAAATTATATACCAACAAACTGCACAACTTAGAAGAAATGGATAAATTCTAGAAGCATGAAATCTTCCAAGACTGAATCATGAAGATATAGAAAATCTGAACAGACCATTTACTAGTAATGAAATTGAATCAGCAATCCAAAAACTGAACAAAAGTCCAGGAGTAATGAATTTGCAGGCGAATTCTACCAAACATTTAAAGAAGAGCTACTATCTATCTTTCTCAAACCATTCCAAAATATTGAGGAGAAAGACATACTTCCAAATTCATTCTATGAGGCCAGCAACCTGATACCAAAACCAAAGAATTTAAAAAAAAAAAAAATTACAGACCAGAATCTCTAAGCAAAAATCCTCAACAAAATATTAGGAAACCAAATTCAATTAATTTATATTAAAATAAGTAAGTCACAGAGAGGAAAAATACAGCATAGGGGAATATAGTCAATAACACCAATAATTTTGTATGATGACAGATGGTGACTACACTTACCATGGTGAGCACTGAGTAATGTATTGAATTGTTGAATCAATATGCTGTACACCTGAAACTAATATAACATTGTATGTTAGCTATAATCAATAAAAATGACTGAATAAACATAAAAAATGTTTAAAAGATCACACACCAATCAAGTGGGATTTATTCCCTGGGATGCAAGGATGGTTCAATATCTGCAAATCAATGTGATATATGTTTAAAAAATGAACGATAAAAATCATATAATCCTTTCAACAGAGGAAGAGAAAGCATTTGACAAAATTCAACATCTGTTTAAAATAAAAACTCTCAACTGGGTACAGAGGAAACATACCTCAACATAACAAATACCATATATGGCAAACAAAGAGCTAACATCATATTAAATGGTGAAAGGTTGAGAGCTTTTCCCCTTAGATCAGGAACAAGACAAGAATGTCCACTCTCATAACTTTTGTTCAAAATACTACTGGAAGTCCTAGCCACAGAAAACAGACAAGAAAAAGAAACAAAAGACATATAACCTGGTAAGGAAGAAATAAAACTGTCACTATTTGCATATGACATGATACTATATACATAGAAAACCCTAAAGACTATTAGAAATCGTAAATTAATTCAGTAAAGTTACAAGATGAAAAATTAATATGCAGGAATCTGTTGCATATCTATACACTTCTAATGAAGTAACAGAAAGAGAAATTAAGAAAACAATCCCATTTACAACTGCATCAAAAAGAATAAAATAGGAAAACATTTAACCAAGAAGATGAAAGACCTATACTATGAGAACTATAAAACACTGATTAAAGAAACTGAAGACCACCCAAATAAATGGAAAGATACACCATGCTCATGGACTGGAAGATTCAATACTGTTAAAATGTCTATACTATCCAAAGCAATCTACGGATTCAATGCAATCCCTACCAAATTAACATGACCATTTTTCATAGATCTAGCATTTTTCATAGATCTAGAACAAATGACAAAATTTTTATGGAACCAAAAAGACCTTGAATAGCCAAAGAAATCTTGAGAAAGAAGAACAAAGCCAGAGATATTACAATCCCAGAATTCAAACTATATTACAAAGCTCTGATAATCAAAACAGTACAGTCCTGTCACAAAAACAGACACAATGGAACAGAATAAAGGGAAGAAGGCAAGAATATACAGTAGGGAAAAGACCATCTCTTCAACAAATGGTGTTGGGAAAACTGGACAGATACATGCAAAAGAATGAGAGAGGCTTTTTTTTTTTTTTGCACCCTATACAAAAATAAACTCAAACTGAATTAAAAACCTAAATGTAAGACCTGTAACCATAAAACTTCTAAAACACAGGCAATAAACTCTTGGATGTAGGAGTCAGTAATATATTTTTGGGTCTGTCGCCTTACACAAGAGCAACAAAAGCAAAAATAAACTGGGACTACATCAAACTAAAAAACTTTTGCACAGTGAAAGAAACCATCAACAAGACAAAAAAGCAACCTACTGACTGGGAGAAGATATCTGCAATAATGATTATGATAAGGGGTTAATATACAACATATATAAAGAACTCCCAGAACTCAATACCAAAAAAATCTGATTAAAAAATGGGCAGAAGATATTTTCCCAAAGAAGACATACAGATGGCCAACAGGCGCATGAAAAGATGCTCAACATCACTAATCAGGGAAATGCAAATCAAAACCAAAATGAAATATTATTTTACACTTGTCAGAAGGGCTAGGATCAAAAAAGACAGGAAAAAACAAGTGTTGGTGAGGATGCAGAGAAAGGTAACCCCCATGCACTGTTGGTGGGAATGGAAACGGATGCAGCCACTGTAAAAGAATATGGAGATTCCTCAAAAAATTAAATATATAAATACCAGGGTCGCCTGGATGGCTCAAGCCAACTCTTGATTTCGGCTCAAGTTGTGAAATTGAGCCCTGCATTGGGCTCAGTGCAGAGCATGGCGCCTACTTGGGATTCTGTCTCCACTCTCAAAATAAGTAAATAAACATTAAAAAAATATATATATATATAGAGAGAGAGAGAAAGACAGACAGACAGACACACCATATAATCCAGTAATTCCATTTCTGGATATTTACCCAAAGAAATGAAAACAATAATTCAACATGGATGGACCTACAGGGTAATATGTTAAGTGAAATAAGACAGAGAAAGATAAATAGCATATGATTTCATTTATATGTGTAACCTAAAAAACAAATGAACAAACAAAAAACAGAAACAGACTTATAAATACAAAAAACAAAGTGGTAGTTGACAGCGGGGGAGGGAGGTGCAGGGAGGCCAAAATAGGTAAAAGGGATTAAGAGGTAAAAACTTCCAGTTACAAAATAAGTAAATCGTCCTTGCAATAAAGGATGAATCTTAAATAGTAATCCTAAACAAAAGATAAAGAAAAAAGGTCATCTCACCAAAAAAAAAAATATATTTTAATTTTATAAAAGGAATCTGTAGTTTTCCTCTCATTAGAAAACAAAACAAAAACAAACACCAGAGGCAATAGAAAGAGCATCACCAAAAGCATCCTATCCTACTCCTTTTCTGCTTCCTCTGATTAAAAAAAAAAAAAGTTTCCTTAATCAAGGGAAACTATTACAAGAATAGAAAATTAGGATGTGCTCTGCCAGTGGGTAAAAGACCAACAACACCCACAATGATCAATCTCAACACTGTTATAGTGGTCCAAGTAAAATATACTTCATTTTTCACATAGAGCTCTAAAATTCAAATCATTCAGCAACTGAAATAATCTCCCATTAAGGATAGTCAAGGTAAGCTCTTTTCGCACTGGAAAATTATTACAGCCAATATAATCCTTTACTCCACATCCCTGTGTACTTTAGTACCAAATATTTTCATCTTCCCCTCAAAACTTAGAAATAAGTAAATAAGTAAATCAGTCATGGGGATAAAAAGTACAACTAGTAGTGAATATATTGTAATAAATGTGTATCATGACAGATGTTAACTACACTTAACATGGTGAGCATTTTCTAATGTATACAAATGAATGGCTAATGTTGTATGTCTGAAACTAATAACAGCGTATGTCAACTGTACATAAAAATAATTTTTAAAAAGTTATATGTTTAAAAAGATTATTTTCTGGTTAAAGAAGTTCAGATTACTTCTCAGATAATTTTTATAGTATGATTATGCTGTGGGTTTGGAATTGGTTTTGGTTTTTTACTCTTTCAAATGAGCTTTGAGAACGAATTTACATGAAGTAAAATATACCTATTTTAAGCATACTGGCCAGTGAGTTTTAATAAATGTACACATTTGTGTAACCACTTCATTTGAAACACAGAACCGTTTCATTACCCCAAAAAGTTCCCTCATACCCCTTTTCAGTCAATATTCCCCCAAACCCAGTCTCAATCAAAACTCCATTTTCTGTCACTAAAGTGTTGGGGTTTTTTGTTTGTTTGTTTTTGAGAGAGAGCATGTGAGTGTGCATGAGGGGAGGATGGGCAGAGGGAGGGAGAGAGACTGAATCTTTTTTTTTTTTTAATTTTTTGATTTATTTTTTTGAGAGAGAAAGAGAGAGCTAGCGAGCACAGACGGGGAGGGGCAGAGAGAGGAGACACAGAATCTGAAGCAGGCTCCAGGCTCTGAGCTGTCAGCACAGAGCCCAATGTGGGGCTCCAACTCACCGCGAAATCATGACCTGAGCTGAAGTGGGATGCTTAACAGACTGAGCCACCCAGGTGCCCCAAGAGAGACTGAATCTTAAGCAGGCTCCATGCTCAGTGTGGAACCCAATGCGGGGCTCGATCCCACAACATTGGGATCATGACCTGAGCTGAAATCAAGAGTGGGACCCTCAACTAACTGAGCCACCAGGCGCCCTTCCTGCCACTCAAGTTTTATCTGTTCTATAGTTTCACATAATAAAATACCCATGTTGCTGCCAATATAGTAGCACTTTCTTCTTACTGTGGAGTTGCATTCTGTTTTGTAAATAATTACACAATTTGTTTATCTACTCACTTGCTGATGGACATTTGCAGGATTCCCCCCGCCCCGTCCAGTTTATGCTATAAAGCTACTATGAACATTAATATAGAAGTCTTTTCTAAGGACACGTTTCCAGTTTGTTGCAAAAATACCTAGGTATAGAATTGCTCTATAAATAAGCGTATGTTTAACTTAAGAAAATACCAGTGCAGAGTAGCTGTACTATTTTATGCTCCCCTCAGCAGTGGGAGACTTCCAGCTGTTCCACATCCTAGCTGTCATTTGTATTGTCAGTCTTTAATTTTAGCTATTCAAGTGGGTATGTGGTGGTACCTCACAGTGGTTGTAATTTGCATTTCCCTGACAGAAATGACATTGAGTATCTTTTTATGTGCTTATCGGCCATTATTTTGTGATGTATCTGTTCAAATACATCTCTAACCTTTTTTCTTACTGGGTTGTCTTATTGAATTTCAAGTGTTCTTTATATATTCTTGATAGGTGTCCTCTGTCAGTATGTATTATGAACATTTTCTCTCAGCCTGTGGCTTGCCTTTGCACTCTCTTAATGATGTCTCTCAAGACTAAAATTTTTAGTTTTGGTGAGGCCCAATTTATCAGTTTCCTTTTTTAAAATCTACATATTTTATATCCTGTTTAAGAAATCTTGGTTCACTCTTAGATCTAAGATTTTTGGTTTTTCTAGAAATCTTATAGTTGTAGCACTTATATCAGGTCAATGTTCCGTTGTGAATTAATTTTTGTCAATTAATTCTTGTATAAGGATCAAGACTCGTTTTTTCCAAATGGATATCTAGTCATCCCTGTTTTATTTATCAATAGGACTATCCTTTCCTACATTGAATTGCACTTCGTCGAAAATCAATCAATCGCCCATACGTGGGTGGGAGGTCTACATCAAGATTCTCTTTTCTGTTCAACTGATACACGAATATCAAATTACTGAATTACTGTAACATCATATAAGTTTGACATCAGGCAGTGTCAGTCCCCCAGTTTTTTCCCTTTTTTCCAAACTATCTTGGCTATTCCAGATCCTTCGAATTTCCATATTAATTTGAGAGTCGACTGGTGAATCCCTTACGTGGCAAAGAAAACTTGCAGGGATTTTTACGGGAATTACATGGAGTCCATAGATCAATTTGGGAAGAACTGACACCGTAACATAATATCAAGTCTTTCAAATCATGAAAATGGTAAATCTCTCCATTTATTTTGGTCTTTTTAAATTTCTCAAAACAGTGTTTCGTGGTTTTCATTTTTCAAGTCTTACACATATTTTGTTAAAAATACACCTAAGTATTTAATGTGTTTTCATCATTGTAAATGTACTTTTAATTTCATTTTCAATTGTTTATGCTAGTATACAGAAATATAAATTATTTATGTATATTGACTTTATATCCTAAAAGTGTGTTAAATGAACTTTTAATACCAGTAGCTTTCTTATAGTTTCCTAAGACTTTCTACATTTACTCACTCATGATTACGTTGTCTAAAAATAAAGACAGTTTTACTTCTTCCTCTCTAACAATTTATTTCCTTATTTCAGTGGGTACTACATCTCCAGTACAGTGTTGAACAGAAGTGGTCAGAATAGACATCCTTGCTTTTTCTCATCTCAGTGGCAAAGTGTTCAGTTTTTCAAGTGTAATGTTAACTGTAGATTGTTCAAAATTGTCCTTTTATTGAGCTGTTTCCCTTCTATTTCTACCTAAGAATATTCTTTTTTAAACATGTACACGTCTTGCATTTTGTCACACGCTTTTCCTGTATCAAGTGGGATAATCATATGCTTTCAAAAATATTTTGTTAATATGGTGAACTACATTTACTATTTTCTTCCCTATACTTAATTGAGGTATAATTTGTTCTTGTAACTTTTAAAAGAGTAAGTATACTGAGTAATTGGTTTAAACCTTTCTTCTTTTCTACTTACAAGCTTTTTTAAGGTATAAACCTCCTCCTAGCACTGTTATAGCTGAATCCCACAAATTTTGGTATGTTTTCATCACCATTCAGTTCAAAATATTTTCCCATTTCTTTTATGCTTTCTTCTTAAATCCATGCATTATTAAAAAAAAGCTGATAATTTCCAAATATTAGGAAACTTTCTAGATATATTTTCATCATTAATTTCAACTTAATTCTGCTGTGTCAAATAACAATCTGCATGATATTTCAATCCTTTTATATTTATCGAAACTTACTTTGTGGCTCTGCACATGGTCTATCTTGAATGAATGCTCTGTGTACTTAAAAAGAGTTTTATTCTGCTGTTGCTGCATGTCACATTATAGCTTTAGATATCAATTAGGTCAAATTGGTTGATACTGTTGTTCACATTTTCTATGTCCTTACTGATTTTCCTGCTGCTTATTTTATTAGCTACTAAGAAAGGAACACTAAAATCTCTAAATATAACTGTGAATCTGTCTACAGTTTTGTCAGTTTTTGTTTTATGTTCTCTGAAGCTCTGTTACTAGGTAAATAAACATTTAGGACTGATAGCCCTTGATGAATATGTAGTTTTAATCATTACCCTTGTTAATAACACTTGACATTTGCTTTGCTGATATTAATATTAGCACTCCAGTTTTATGATTATTATTTGCATGTATATCTTTCCTCATGTTTTTAACATGCCAGTCTATGGTTGTTTTGACATTGCTGGTGTTTATTTCTCCTTTTATCTTTCTATACAAGGGGGAAGGCACAAATCATAAGTGTATGTTTCCATGAAATGTTTACAAGCTGCACACACCCATGTAATCCAGCCCAGATCAAGACACAGAACATTCTCAGCAATGTTCCTCATGTCCACTCCTGCTCATCCCCACCCCTCCAAGGACAACCACTGCCTGACTTCCAACCTCAGAGATTCAACCCTGAAGTTTCTAAAACATTTGAGTTTCTGGTATTTATAAATCAGGAAATCTGCATTTCTGACATCCTTTGAGAAATTAGATCTGGCAACCCTGGTGTATGTCCCCTTGAGGCGGCAGCAGCCGGCTGACGTACGAGCAGCCGTCCTGAGTGAGAGTGTGGTCTCTGTAGGCCTACCTGGGTCACCTCTTTGTTTTCTCACCTGCCTGGCACATTTATTTGTATCTTTCTATTTAAAGTGTGTTTCTTTCTTATAGGAAGTATATAATTGGACCTTGTTTTATTATTCAGTGACAATATGCCTTTTATTTGAAGGGTCTAGGTCATTTATATGCAACTATCCATATGGTTAGGTTTAAGTTTACCATCTTGCTATTTGTCTTTATCCCATCTTTTGTTGTCCCTCCTCCCTTTTCCTATCTTCTCTTAGATTGAATTTTTTTCCATTTTATCTCCACCTATTGTCTTATTAGTGATATGCCAATATTTTTGTGTGTTTACTCTAGGGTTTATAATAGGCATTGTTAAGATATAATATTCTACCTTCAAATACTACTACATCTATTCATATATAATGGGTACTAAGCTTATTCATGTATAATACATAGAAAACTTTCTACAATGTATGTCCATTTCCTTTACTTAACCTTATTGTTTCCATACATTTCACCATTTCTACATGCATAATCCTCATATGTTTTAATTATGCTTTAAATAGCCAGTTATAACTCTAACATTTACTCAATGGAAAACAAGACAAGGATGTCTGCTTTCACCACTGCTATTCAATATAGTATTGGAAATTCTAGCCAGAGAATTTAGACATGAAAAAGAAATAAAAGAGACAAATTGGAGAGGAAGAAGTAAAATTACATCAGTTCACAAATGACATAATTTTATATGTAGAAAACCCTAAAAATTCCACACCAAAAAAACAAGTGTTAAAGCTAACAAAATTCAACAAAGTTGCAGGATACAAAATTAATACCCCCAAATCAGTCATATTTCTATATACTAGCAATGAACAATCTCAAAGGAAAGTTAACAATTCCATTTACAATAACATCAAAAAGAATAAAATAGGAATAAATCTAACCAAAGTGGTAAAAGACTTGTACCTTCCTATACCTATTCAATGAAATGCTGATGATAGAAATTAAAAAAAAAGATAAATAAATGAAAAGACACTGCATGCTCATGGCTTGGAAAACGATTTTGTTAAGATGATAACACTACCCAAGCAATGTACAGATTTAATGCAACCCCTATCAAAATTCCCAATGGCATTTTCAGTAACAGGAAAAAAATCCACTCTAAAAATTCATATATAATCTCAAAGATCCCTCAAATAACCAAAACAATCTTGGAGGACTTCCAACACTTACTACAAATTTACTAATCAAAACAGGGTGGTTCTGGCATAAAGACAGACATATAGAAAAACAGACTAGCATAGCCGAGAAACAAACCTTCACATATATGGTCAAATGACTTTTTATAAGGGTGCCAAGATCACTCAATGGGGAAAGGATAGTCTTTTCAACAAATAGTGCTGAGAAAACTAGATATCCACATGTAAAACTAGATATGCGACTTCCAGTGAAGCTGGGATCTTACCTTGTGTCACATACAGAATTAACTCCACCTGGATCAAATACAAAACTGTAAAAGCTGAAAACATAAAATTCTTAGAAGAAAGCACATGGGGAGGGCTTCATGACATGGGTTTTGCAATGCTTTTTTGGATTTGACAATGAAAATCTAGGAAACAAAAGAAAAATAAAATTGGACTTCCTCAAAATTAAAAAATTTTGTGCATCAAAGGATACCATCAAGAAAGTGAAAAGACCAAAAGAAAAGAAAAAAAAAGTGAAAAGAAAGTCTATGGAATGGGAGAAAATACTTGAAAATCTTACATCTGATAGGGATTAATACTAATATTAACCTAATAGAGTCTCTGACCCTAATTTCCAATTTACAGAAAAACAAGAGGATAGAGGAACAAGTTAAACATTAGCCTGAGTAAAAAAACAGACAAATCTAGAACAAGAGATGTCCTAAAAGATGTCCTAAAAGATATCCTAAAAGCCTACTGGCTTAGGAGGGATATTGTGCAAGATTAAAGAAGAGAGACAACAACAAAAAATGCATGATTCTTGGATTGTGATTAGGGGGCAAGGAGTAAGCTTTAAAAGACATTCTTAAGATAACTGGGAAAATATGAGTCCATAGATTATGCAAGAAAATGCACGCATACTTCAGAAATGCATACTGATATAGTTAAGGGTACAGTCTTGTGATGTTTGAAACTTAGTTGTAAATAGTGCTGCCCCCCAAAAAGTCAGAAGACAGAAAATAAGACCATGTAAACAACTGTCAAATTTCAATGGAAGGTATGGTATATGAGTGATCACTGTACTATTTCTTCCTTTTTTCTATAAATTTGAAAATTTTCAAAATAAAATGTTTAGGGAAAAAGCCTTTAGGCCACTAAATTGCACAATTTAAAATGGTTAAAATGGTGAATTTCATATTATGGGATTTTTATCTCAAATCAAAACCCTATTCCCTGCTGCCACAACCCCAAAAAAAGAAAAAACAAAAAAACAAAAAAACGACCGAGAGCCTGGGTATCTGACACTGTGGAGCTATTGGAGAACTGTCCTGCACAGCCCCGTTCTCATAGACCATGATGTGAACAGTGTCCCTTGGAGTTACGTAGTGTCATGACGCTGGATACAGTGGTGGTCTCATGTTGAAATAGAGTTAGAAGGAAACACAGAATCTTTACACAGAATTAAAATAAGATTACAATAAGATATATTGTATGATAAAATTACTTTTATAATTTAACTGCTATTATTAATTTTAGAATGCATAGGAGGAAGAAAGGCATGATGATTTGGCTTCAAATCAAGCACAACTGGTTAAGAGTAAAATGCCCAAAGCAAACCAAACTGGCCCCACACCTGGGTTGATGGATGGAGGAGGTGGAGGTGGGAGAGGTCGGCCTTCCTTAATGGCTAGTGTACACTGCTTGGCTGAACGGATTGCATTAATGAAGTCTTCATGTTGTTGTCTCCAGTTAGATCTCCTCACAGGTTGAGGCTATAAAAAAGAAAACCAACATATACTAATAACTTACACTGTACATCTCTCCATTGCAACTTTAAGCTGGGATTTAAATTTATAGGACTGTGAAATTTAGAGGGACAAGAGAATTTGTATTCAAGAGTACAAAAAGAGATTTGGAAAATACAGGAATAAAACTGTCAACTCCCAACAGTGTGGGAAAACACAAAATAACAATCAGAAAAACAAACTACTACACTTTACAGAAAGACTTAACTGTAAGACTAAAAGGGACTCTCTTCCAAGTTAATTGCTAGATTTAATGAAAGCATAAAGGAGATTCTTTTTTGCCACATCTGGAAAGTATCTGAAATACATTTCGAAATCTAAGTGAGCATGATTAAAAAGAAAACAGTAAAGGTGGATTATACTTACAGGACGTTACACTGCACTATCAAGCAAAAATGAAACCAGGGAGCCAAAAAGGGGCTTTAATGTACTCAAGGATGTAATCAAGAAGAACACGCATGATACTGATAGTACCTTGGATTGAGGAGCCTTTCTCACAAGGAGAATGTCAGTGCCCTGTAATCTTTGTTTCAAGGAATTGAAAGGTTTACGCTTTTTGTTGAAGAGTTTCCTACATATTGGTCCATGTCTTTCCTAGAAAAGAAACAGTGGGGATTAAAATTTTTAACATGTACAGTCACAAGGTTTGTACTCAGGCAGACCCCACTAGAATGACGGGGTTCACCTTCGGAGCCAAGTTCATTCTCTAACTCTCAAATCACAGCAGAGCAAATCCATCTGGCTCTCTCCACCCATGTTACACATCACTAGATACTGCATGAGGGCAAGGTCAAGAAAAGGCCTCCACAGCTACAGAGACGTATTTCAAATTTGGTTTTATATACTGAACTCTACCACTTGGGCTGTGTGAATAATTCCAGGCATTAAATAATGTTGAAAAGGCAAACATTCTAGTTTAAATCGGAATAAATATTTTTGATATTGAGCTAGGTACTTACTGAAGCCAAGGAAATTTTCCTATGTCTTCTGTTTCCTGCCTCCACGGTTTCCAAATTCCACGAACAAGTCATCCAGTAACATAACAGGGAGGAATCTGAGTCCCAACAATCCTAATATTCTGTTTTACCATCCTTTTGAGATAGCCCTTTGCATACAGCAGGGGGAAACTTAGCTCCTACCAATGGAAACTTCTCAGAAAAACTCTTCTTACCACTCAGCAATTTCAAAATTGAATTCAACGGGGCCACTTTTCTACATACAGCACATTAAACTACTTAACTTCCTCAAGGAGTGGAGAGGTTTCAAAGAAATATTTGAGAACATCTGCAAAAGACAACTGGGACAACCATACAAATAAATGAAGAATACACCAATTCCATTTACATTATGAAGATATTTTCCTTTAATTTATCCAAACATTTCACATCCATGAAGTCATTTATTTCAGAGAAAATCTAAACTTTTAATATTAAGTTTTAGAATGTTACAATATTTAACATTCAACAGACAATCGGCAGGGAAAACATTCTTTACTCCAGCCAAGCAGTCCTTTAAGTATTCAGGATTTTTAATACATAAAAAATGGAATCAACAGAGCTTTGCCCATGTATTACCCTTACAAAATCTGCTAAGGCATCACTGCAATAGGATTATACCAACAACTTTCCACTAAATGTCCTCTTCTTAGGTGGATATGGAACTCGTAATAGTTAACAAACAGTTCCTTCGTCCAGACCCAACAAAATATGGGACCTATAAAAAATCCCTACACCTGGTTACAAACAAGCTATACGACTTTGTTTTTTAAAGTTTTATTTAAGTAATCTCTACACCACATGTGGGGCTCAAACTCATGACCCCAAGATCAAAAGTCACATGCCATACCGACTAAGGCAGCCAGGTGCGCTCCATTTTTATTATTTTTTTAAGTTTATTTATTTATTTTGAGAGAGAGAGAGAGAGAGAGAGGGAGAGAAAGTCCTAAGCAGGTTCTGCACTGTGGAGCCTGATGTGGGGCTTGAACCCACAAACCATGAGATCATGACCTGAGCTGAAATCAAGAGTCAGACACTCAACTGACTAAGCCATCCAGGTGTCCCCTCCATTTTAAATTAAAGGAGAGAAAGGCTTCACATCACTAGATCAAATAAATGCTCTTGGTAGCCTGGAGATAGGTCTAAAGAGTAAAACCCAAGAAGACCCAAGACATACTTGTCATCCAGCGATCCTACTTCAAATGGAATGGTACCCCCTAGGTCTTAAACTCATTCTTATGGGACGCAATCCTGGCCTGGCAACAAGCAGCACACTGGCAGATTCCTGGGGCACAACAGGCCCTGTGGGCTCCTGCTTCAAAATTCAGGAAGCGCCAACTACAGTTAATCAGAATAGATATTTTCATTTTTAAAATTCTCCAGAGAAAGAAATCTTACAACCTTATTGTACAGTCTTTTGCCCCAAATGTAGTCAGATATGGTCCAAAACCCTTAAGTCTGTTTATGTCTCCTTGATCTAAAATGTTCAAACTCAAGAGTTGCATTATCACCTTAAATTGGTTTCTTAAAAATCATTTCTCTTGGGAATCTCTTCAGAATATTGGAGTCTAATACCTGCTCGATTCCCTAATTTTTTAAAAAATTAAGCTTTTATTCCACTTTATAGGCATCAATCATGCAGTTAGCTTGAATCTGATCAACAATTAGATCTTGGAACAGACCTTCCATCCATTTTGTTCAAATTACATAAAACCCCTGGAAATTGAAAGGTTCTGTCTTCATACGTGGCAAAGCAGGAAACAGAGGGAGGTTAAAGGACTTGTCAGAATTAGTGACAAATTTGAGGCTAAAAGCCAAGTTTCCAGATGCTCCAAATTCAATGTTCATTCCTCTTGACTAGCTAATTTCCCTGGTGCTTTGGCCTTAAAATTTGAATTTTTGATGCTTATAGAAAAGGCAAAAGAGCCAAAAACTCTCAAGAGACAATCAGCTATGCCAAAACACTTTCATCTGGCATCCTTTTTATAAGAGTACCATGTTTAATTAAACTCCCTTCTGAATGGGGTGGCATCTATCTGCCTCAGTGTCCTCCGGGCCTGCCAGCCATAGGTTATGCTATCCTCTTCCCTCGCTTTCTCTCCACATCTGTCTTTAATCTTTGCCGCTGCAGGCTCCTCACTGACTTGACAGTTCATTTAACTCCAACGAAACACATCTACAAAATGTCTTTATGTTTACCAGAACATCTGCTGCAAAGCGTCTTCCACAGACTTCACAGGGAAGTAACTCCTGATTGCCATCTGTATGAGATCCAAAAGCACATTATGTTAGTTTCGTGGAACTGCCTGCCCAAGAAGAAATGACTAACTGGAGGGGACCTCAATAGCTTGATCTCCTCACTCTTTTCCCTCCCCACCTACCTCCTTCTCTTAGGAAGATATTTCATGAACTCACCCATTTTCCTCTTCTAACAGACTTCTCACTTCACTAAACAGGTAAATTCCATATCCTTCAGGCAACCAGAGTACATTTAACATATTCCTAAACTAAGCACCTGATAGCTTTGCTTTAGACAGAAGTACAAAGTTAATACTTTAGTATAAAGTCATAAATTATCCGGGGCGTCTGGGTGGCTCAGTTGGTTGAAGGTCTGACTGTTGACTTTGGCTCAGGTCAATGATCTCATGGGTTTGTAGGATTAAGCCCTGCATCGGGTTCCACACAGACAGCACAGAGCCTGCTTGGGATTCTCTCTCTCACTCTCTCTCTCTCTCTCTCCTCTCTGCCCATCCCCTCACCTGTGTGCATGCTCTCTCTCAAAATAAATATTTTTTAAAAAGTGGTAAATTATCTAATGGTAACATCTTTGAGATTCCTACTAGAGTGTAATGTCTATGTGTGTGCTCAACGAAGGCATGGCGATTTATCAAAGGTCATATGAAAAGTATCACCTAATAATCAAATTTAAGGTAAACTTTTCTGAGAATGGCTTTCTCTTTAAGAGTTTCATTCTGGAAAAACTCCTACCTGAGAGGGCGTATAAAATACTGACGAAAGGGACCAAGTAGAACTAAGTTCTATCCAAATCAGGAAAGATGGGACCATTACAATGGAGAAGTAAATGACGGACAAGCATCATCCTAGGGCTGGCGTTGGGTGTCACACCTCTTACGGAGGTCAGTGAAGAACACTCCCTGCTGGCATTTTATATGCGGTCGTGAATGGGTGAAAGGCTATAATCACAATATGCTCACTACTTGCTATTGTTAATATTCAACTATAGTGTTTTAAAAGTTAAATGAAGAATAAAGTCAAATACTTAAAAAAAAAAAAAAAAGAAGAAGAAGAAGATTGAGCCCATGTGTCTCAAAGTACATGACCCATAGTAAGGTGCTCAATAAATACTTGTTGAATGTGTGGGCCAAACAAGAATCGAGTTTCTACCACAGGACCAGTCATTCATTCAATAAATATCTGCTATATGCAACCCTGTGGAAATACTGAGAAACCATACATGCGTCCAGCATAGAAAAGAAGAATGTGTGCACAAATTGCATTAAATAAAGTTAGATAAGTGTCACAAGAAAAGGAAAACATGGAATTCTGAAAAGGTTTTGCTTCATATTACTTAAAGTTCACCTGAAGTTGAGTACATAAATATTAGAAAAGCTTGATCATGGAGAGGACTTTATGTTAGATTAACAATCTGGGCATTATTCTACAAACGAGGGGAGCAATCATTGACATGGAGAAGAATCTACACAGAGTTGTGGAAGGTTCATGTGACAAAGGTGAGGAGGGTTGAATGGATGGTAGTGGGGAAGGAAGATGGGATTTCAGTTAAAAAGGTAAAGGTGTAGGCATGAACTGTAAAGAATAAAGGAAATGAGAGACACCAGGCTCAAAGAATTGACAACATGACTGGATGTGGAGGGAGCTGGGGAGTGGCAAAGAGCGAACAGTGCCGAAGGACACAGAAGATGGTCAGGCTGTGAAAAGAAACAGAATTTGAAAAGAAGGGCCATCTTAGTAAGAAAAATGACCTCAGCTTTGGAAATACTGAGTTTGAGAGAGTCATCCAGCCAGCAGGATGGAAATGAGGGAGGTCAGGGCTACAGACACAGATGTAGGCTTTGTTTGGAGAGTGATGTAAAGGCATGATATTGCCAGGGAAGAGGTCATGGAAAGAGAAGTACAGGGATGATCCCTAGGGAACTCCATATTTAAGGGCCAAGAAGATGAGGATGATAAGCCAGAAGGAGAAACAGGAGAGAACAGGGTCATGGAAACCAAGAAAAGGTTTGAAAAAGGAAGGACTGATTAACAGGAATCAGATGGTAGCTCATTACAGACATTGTTGATTTAAATGATTTCTTCTCACATCTGCCAGATGGTATTGTATTTGCAACACAGGTCATCCATTACAGCATACAGAAATATTACTCTTCCTCTCTGTTCTTTTGGCCTTCTAACTCTGTAAAACTGGGTCTTAAAATTATTTTTTTTTCAGCAAGGATATCCCACCACTTCACACACTTACTAGTTAATAAAAGGTACTCAGCATAATTATAAAACTCCTCTTTCTAAACTGATAATAAAGTATGATTTTTATTTTTATCAATATTACTGTGACGTTTGTATGGTGTTTTACTGTTTCCCAAACACTTTTCCTATGTAATCTCATTACTTCTCACAGCAACCCTGTAAAACAGAGTTGGTACTAGTATTTTTTTTTTTTTTTTTAACAGATAAGAAAACAGAGATTCAAAGTTAGGGAACTTTTCAAAGACCACAGGCAGTAAGCAGTAACACTGAAAGTCAAACCTGAATCTCTGTCTCTACAAGTATTAAGATTAGGTATTCAACTAGTACCATAAATACAGGCACGTCAGTACTAACCAAAAAACAAATGGAAGTCCCTGAAGGATAAATAGCCTCTGATTTAAATCCATGAGTTTTAATTAGTTCGATGAGTTTAAAATAATGAGATACAATATTCAACAGAACACCTGAAATACTGCATTCTGAAGCTTGACTATAAGGAAGGGAACACGTGCCTAACTCAGTTGAACCAAACATGGAGATCAACGAGGTCTATAGTACTTGTTCCAGAAGGCTGAGTCACATAGAATATGTGACCACTAGAACCTTAAAAGAATTATTTAAAACAACCAAAATGCCTTGCAACAGGTGAATGGTTATAGTCCAAACCCTGGAATACTGTTCAGCAACAGAACACTACTGATATATGCAACACCTGGATGGATCTCAATGCTGAGTGAGAAAAGCCAGTCTCAAAAAGCTCACATACTGTATGTTTTCATTTGTACAGCAATCTCAAAATGACAAAATTCTAGAGATGGAAAATAGTGATTGCCAACAGGGAAGGATAGTCTGGGAGGGAGGTGGCTGTGACTACACAGGGTACAATGAGAGAGTCCTTTGGGTAATGGAGTAGTTCTACCAATGCGTATTTCCTGGTTTTGATACTGCACTACAGTTATTTAAGCTGGAAATTAACCTGGGGAAACTGGGTAAAAGGTGAATGGGATCTCTACCATTTTGCAATTCTTGTGCACTAATTTTATCAAAATTAAAAGTTTAAAAAAACGTCTAGGGGTCAGCCAATTGTGGCCAGTAGGCCAAATCTGGCACTGTATGTTTTTGTAAATAAAGTTTTATTGGTAAAGAATCATGCCCTTTTGCTTGTTTATAGAATATCTATTGCTGCTTTCACACTACAACAGTAGAGTAGTTAACAGAGAGCATATGGGCTGCAAAGCCAAAAATTATACTAGGAAACAGGCTGCCAACCAGTGAATGAGAATGGAGTGATTAAAAATGATGTGTGGGAGAACATGGAAAATGTTAATGATACATTTTTATTCATATATTTACAAATAAAGACTGGAGATATATAGATATGTACATGTATACATATGTATCTATCTATATATATGATAGACGCAGACACCCAAGTGCTAATAAAGGTGCACATTTAGTTTCCTGCATTTTCAATTTTTCTACAGAGAATACTATTGTTTTAAAAATTAAAACACTGACATTTTTAAAAAGAACCCTTTGATAGGAAATATTCTAAAACAATAAGTACCAACTTAGCTATTTCTGTCTTTACCCTAATAGGAGTATTACTTAGTAGACTATTAAAGTGGCCATTATTTTTATACACTATTATTTTTACACACTGGTTTAAAATCTTAAGACAATTTTTTTAAATGAGGAAAATAAAGTGATCTGGAAGCCATCAACAGTTTTGTTTAGCATGATAACAATGAAAAATAAGCATCACAAAGATCTTGGTTCAAAAATTCTGTAAGAAGCCTGGAGAGGATTATGGCTGTAACGAAATTGGAAAAAACTTTACTTCTGACTAGACAATCTCTTTCTGAGCTGGAAGTTAAGAATGCTCTGTATAGACACCTACCAATCCACACTTCCTTGTAAAGGCATGGAAAAAAGAGAAAAGGAAGACATTTTCTCATTTAGTTGTGAGTCAAAAAAAACTCTAAGTCATCCTTTGCAGTCCAGAACACACAAATATTACCAATATCAACATCTTCCATGGCCCTATGATGAAGGGGGTAACAACTTATTAACTTATCTTAGGAGTATGAGTTATAATAGAAAAAAGGAATTAAAGACAGGATGGCAGAGACAACACCCAAACCAGATTTTGCTTCCCCCAAGTCCCCAAAAAACTGCAATAAAGGAAAAGAGACAAAGAGAGCCAAGGGCCATAGAGGAAAGACAAAAAAAATTGGACTCAGGAAAACTGATGGACGTAAGTTACCTGGAAGACTTAAAACTACATCAACATCCGCTTCCCAACCCACACTGCAGAACCCTTCAAAGTTGTAGGAAACCCCAGAGCAGCAAGTAGCTGTGGAATTGGGATGAGATAAATGAGGAAGGGCCTGCTAAAATACGGAGGGCCAAGATGAAAGTTTTCTGAAAAGAAATGGATTCCTAGATCCCCTCCCTCACCCCATGCCCTCTGGGTGACTGCCCTCTCCAACTCTAGCGTAAGTCTACTTTCCCAAAAGGATTGAAAGAGGAGGTCTGCCTACCCATACCTTCAGCGGTGCCTCATGTTGACTATTTGTAGTAGTTACATTCCATAGTCTGTCTCTGTGAGCACTGAATGGGCAAATAAGGACTTATTACTTCTGGGGGAAATACAGGGTCAGGGTCCTGTGAGAGACTGGTCACACTATTTTTATCAACCTATCAACCTACTTAAAGATACCTTGTATAAATATATATTGTTGATTCAGTAACTGTGAACACTCTTAGTCAGCAACACTGTAACTCCGGCCGGGATAAAGCTTATCTAACAGACATATTTTCTCCATAAGGCACATCACAGACTTCCTGTACTCAAACACTAGGCTACATTTCAACACTGTGTTTGGGGGTCATTTTGAACAGCAAAATCACCAAGAAAAATTGCAAAAACATGAAAAAACGTGGTACAGATTGTGAAAAGAACACTTGTTTACAGGATGAGAGCCGAAACAAGGCAGGGCATCACTTTGTTCTAGTTTTACTAGAACATGCATGTCGGGTGACTCAACCTTTTTTTCTTTTAAATATTTATATTTGAGAGAGAGCACTGGCAGAGGAGGGGGACAGGGGATTGGGGGGTGGGGGTGACAGAGGATCCGAAGCAGGCTCTGCACAGACAGTAGAAAGCCAGAAGCGGGGCTTGAATCCACAAACCACAAGATCATGACCTGAGCCAAAGTTGGGCGCTTAACCGACTGAGCCGCCCAGGTGCCCTGTGACTCAACTTTGTAACTGCTATATGCAGGTCTATGAATGACCATGAAAGCACCACGCATATTGATTTTAGAGTTTCAAATTTTAGCAAGGAGGCAAATTTGCAAATAGGGACTTGATTAATCAAGGTTGATGGCATATGTGTGCATATATGGTGATTAATCTAGTGATTACACTCATGAATAGTGATGCTGAAAGCAGAGAGAATCCCAAAATCCCCTTCCTCTACCTGGCTCACAGAACTCTGCCTACCAGACTTACTCTCAAGGCAGAATGAAAACTTCCCTGAGAATATAACCATTCCATGACAAAATACCTAAAGATACCAACACTGGAAAGATTCCCAAACAGCTCACACTCTACAATAAAGCTCAAAATTACCAAATGCTACTTATCCATTCGAAATTTCCATTGTCTCCTTCCTCTAGTCTTAATGAGCCAACAGACAGGAATTTCCAAAGATCTGAGGAAAACTTCTAGTGTTGTAAGCCCAAAACAAATAAAAAGACAATTTAAAGAAAAATTAAAACTCTTAGAAATTAAAAGTCTTCTAGGAAAAATGAGAAAACAAAGTTTGGAAGATATACTTAGGGAAATCTTTCAGAAAGTAAAGTAAAATGGCATAGAGATGGGAGAGAAATATAAGCAATTTGAGTACCTCTGGGGTCCAGAAGGTCCTACTCCAAATAACAGTTTAAGAGCAAAAAGGAGAAAACACAAGGAAGAAAATAAAAAACTTCAATGATTTCCAGAGGTGAAAGGACATGAGCCTCCACTGAAAAGACACCCACACAATGGATAAAAATAGATCTGTAACAACATCCTGAAATTTCAGAATGCTAGATACAGAATACCGAGATGAAAAAAAAAAAATAACATACAAAATATTAGCAATCAGAATGCCTTCAGATTCCCATACAGTAAACCTGTAAATAAATGGGGGAAAATCCTTTCAACTTCTGAGGGAAAATAATCTACAACCTGTAATTTCATACCCAGCCAAGCTATTGATCAAATATGAAGGTTGAGTACATTTCTCATTATTTCAAGTGTCAAGAAGCTGACTTCCCACATATCCTGTCTCGAGAATTACTGGAGGATAGGCTCCACAACAATGTGAGTAAACCAGACAGCAAACAGGCGATTCAACACAGGACGGCAAGTAATTCCCAGGAGAACAGCTGGGCACCAGAACAAGAAGGCAAACAGTCCATATCTGAAGGTGTGTAATGAAAAACAGACATGCTGAAGGCTGTCGTGAGCAAGATATTCACTGCCTTTGTAATCAGAGGACAGTACGTCCTAGTGTTTCTGGCTCCCATTCTGTTCTATACTTGGCTTGTTTGACCATATCCAACTGGAGTGCGTGTTCTTCCCTTCCCATTCTGACATCTAGATGAGCTGAGGACATTCATTTCACTCTACAGGAAGGTTCTGCATTGACCTTGAGATCATAGTAACCTTAGAAGCAGAAAATATAAAACGAGCATTCAGCCACTAAGCATATTTATGCAGGAGATCCAAGATGTTTCAACTGTGTGGACTTGTGTTCCCTAGGACTCACTCATCATCTGGCTCAATGACCTCTCCACCTGGGGCTCTTGTAAATTCTAGAAGCTGAAGTCAGGCTCAGAGACAATTCAGCTCAAGGATGCCTTCATCAACTGGTAGTAAACATTGCCCTCATAAAGCCAGATTAGTGTTTCAAAACTAAACAAGGTATTGTATACCATACAGGTGATATTAATATAATCTAGACAGTACTTAAGAGTTCCTGAGGGGAAGAGTGGAATGAAATTGAAGATGGGACCACAGGTGGCTTCCATGTTCTATTTCTTAAAAAAAAAAAAAAAAAAACAAAAAAAACACCAAAGTAAGGCCATTAAAATTTTTACCTCATCCTGATTCTTCATTGTAACAACCAAGGCGGATAAAAGATACATTATAATGTCAATGCACAGGAAAAAGTGACATAAATGTACTGATAAAGTTACAAGATGGCTAGAGCTGTCCTTCACCTGAGATGATTTGATGACATCACAATGGAGGTATGGATACAATGGGCCACAAGACAATATACACAAATGGTAATAGCTCTCAATACTTAGACTTGTAAAATAACAGTTTTGAAACATCTGAAAGTGACTTTTTAGCAAGAAGTAACAGTGCTCATACAAAATAGGGGCCTCCAGTAAAGCAGGCAAATTCATGACTTTGCCCCCTACTTGGGACGCCTCAGGCCTTTTTTCTCCTAGCTAACCTGGAGGCTAGGTCCTAGTGTTCCTTCCAAGTTTAAGCAGTTCTTTGGTGAAATGTCTTCCTAGCCATTCATTTATATACTATTTAGTGAACATTTACCAAATGCCATGAGCTGTTCTAGACCATGCGGATAAAGCAGTAAACAAAAACTCCCTGCCCTCCTGAGAGGAGACTGAAAAACAAGATATAACTCAGATGCCAATAGATGCCATGGAGACCATAAAGCAGGGAAGGAGCATAAAAATGCAGGGTAGGGATGTTGCTATTTTTAAATATGGTCAGGTGAAAGCTTATATGGAGGTGACAACTGAACACCAACCTTAAGTAAGCGTTATTTGAGGCAAGCGCTTCAAGGGGAACAAACAGCAAGTACCAAGATCCTCACTTCGAGTGGTACTTCTCAGTGACTTGGTGTGGCCAGGTTCCTCCGCACACACCCTGTCTCCACAACTGAGGCGGTCCCGAAGGCAAGAACCCCCTTATTGCTCTGGACCTCCAACATTCACAAGGACCTTCTGTTAAGTTCCCAACCACTGTTTATTAAACAACTCAAATCATAAATACTCCAAACTTTACAAAATAATCCAAAATATGTAAGGTTTGTTCTCCAGAAAAAAATGAAGACCTTTAAATTTGGAGGAAAGTCAGCCTAAATCACTATAATGCTTCACCAAGATTCATGGCTTACAGTTCCCTTCCCTTGACTGGAAAATATAAAATGTGCTGATTTAAACCCGCTGGATTGAGTGAAGTGATATTAGAAGCTCCTAAGGTGGGGCACCTGGGTGGCTCAGTGGGTTAAGCGTCATGATCTCACAGTTGAGTTCAAGCCCGCACGGGGCTCTTCACTGGTAGCGCAGAACTTGCTGGGATGGATTCTCGGTCTCCCCCTCCCTCTACCCCTCCCCTGCTCTTGCTCTCTCTCTCAAAAATAAACTTTATATATATATATATATATATATATATATATGAAAAAAAGAGGCTCCTCAGGAATCTGAATAACATCAAGTCAAAATAATATTCCAAGTCTAAGATTCTTGCTGGTTTGGTTTTAAGAACCTTCAACTGAGATAGCAACCAAAATATATGGTCAATCCTGTTAGGATTTAATACATTCACAGAGCTATTAACATAAACCATCATCTGACCTTTTGCTTCTGCAGACCTGACATAAATATACACTTCCCAGTCAATTTCTATAACGACAAGCTTTTCCGCTGAGTTTGTAGCAATGTTGGTTGAGTACCTAATGCTACTGTTTTTCACAGGTCTTAAAAATCCTAGAGTACCTACATTTACAACTTAAATGAACAAAATAACACCCCCCAAGTTTGGAAAAGTCATAATCAAAGAAATTACAGAAAAGCCTCTCTAATAATTTAGTTATCAAATGCAGCTCACCAGCTAAAAATGCTTCTGTCTCAGCCATTCTGTTCCCAACTCAGACCAACAGTGTCCACAGTTTCCCCCCCCCCTCCCCAGAACAGTCCAGATAACAACACATTAGTCATGGACACAGGAACAAGGGTCACTAACAACTCATCTGTTGCAAGGAAGTCACAGTTTACCAAATAATTAACAATTGTGATGGTGTCATTGCTTGAGCCTTGAAGAAGTTTGGGGCGGGCGGGCGGGCGGGGGACAAAAACAAAAAGACAACAACAAAAAAAACCTCACCAAAAAAACAAGGAAAAATTTCGACTGTGTCTTTTAATTAAATGTGAATGGTTCCAAGCATTAAATAATGTTGAAAAGACAAACTTTCTAGTTTATACTGAAGTAAATATTTCTGATTTTGAGCCAGGTACTCACTGAAGACAAGGAAGTTTTCTTGATTATTTCTTCTTCTGCTTCCTGTCTTCCCTGTTCCTAAATTCCAAGAGTCAGTCATTCAGTAATTGAGTCCCAACGACCTTAATACTCAGTTTTACCATCCTTCTGAAGGGAAACTTAGTTCCTACCAGTGGAACCTTCTCAGCAAAACTCTTAACCACTCGGCATTTCAAAATGGGGTTTAATGGGGTCGCTTTTCTACATACAGCAAATTAAATCACTCCTGAAAAGGAGTGGAGAGGTTTCAAAGAAATATTTGAGAACATCTGCAAAAGACAGCTGGGACAATCATACAAATAAATGAAGAATACACCAATTCCATTTACATTATGAACATTTTTCCTTCAACTCATCCAAACATTTCACATTTGTGAAATCACTTATTTCAGAGTTTTATTTCTAAATTTATAATATTTTTTAAGTGTAACAATATTTACAAGACAGATGGTAGAGAAAACTTGGTAATATAAATACCTGCCAGTAAAAATGGCAGATTAAATAGTTTTGTCTCTTTGAAGATCCTTATACATTACCAAACATAACAAGGAGTGCCAAGGGGAAAGGCACCTTCTCCTAAAGTTCTACCATCATAGCTTGAGACCCTCAACATTGTTCTTCAAGTTCAACAACTCCTTTTCCTGCCTTCTTTTCTCCAGTTTGAAGGCTAATTTGTTAGCTTTCTTCTCCACTCTCCGTTCCTGTATAGGAATACATTCATGTTACTCAAATCTTCAAACAAATGCAGACTAATTTTACAAAAGAAAATTTCCATGACCACTGCCCCCATGAGCTCTTTGTAAATCTCCCATTTGAGAAAAGTACTTTACCTTGCGCTCCTCTTTTATAGCCTTCTTTCTCGTTCTTTTATCTTCTTTGCTTTCGTTTTTAGATCGAGGTTGGGTTGACACCTTTGGCAGATCACTGCCATTAATCATCTGCATTCTTTCAACTTGCTTTGCTGTGAGTCCTTTCTTAGGTAAGACATTAAGAGGTATTCCTGTTTTAGAAGATATTTGGATTTGTTTGGGCTGAAAATAAAAAATAAAAACCATACTAAGGTCATTTCCCATTCCTATTAAAAAAAGCTCTCTCTCTCTCTCACACACACACACACAGCTCACTAATGACACATCATGTGTTGCTCTTCCCAATAGTGTTGCCAGCCACAAAGGGATATAACTACAGTGAGAAAATAATTTGTACACGGTTTTCTGCATTGCATACTTCAAATAGCTCAGGGCACTAGGACTTACCTTTGGTTGATACTTGATAAGTTGTGGATGGTTATATAAATTGGAGTATGTACCTTTAAAAAAAAAACACAAAAACACATTATCAGTGAGTACACTTTCAATTCAGAAAACATTACTGAGTTCCTACTATCTTCCCAACTTTGATCTTTTCATAGGTCAAAACAACGGAGTCTCTCCTATTATAGGGGAGGGGCCAAGATGGCAGAGTGTCTCTTATTATAGATGTTTTGAAATTTTTTCAATTACTAACAGGAATATTACTTTTTCCAAATAATGTCCACAAAAAAACAAACTTTTTCAAAAAACTGATGTATTTAATACTTTAAAATCACTACCATTACCTTTATCAGTAAAAAGGACACTAAAATACTTACTACAAATAGATTCACAATCCCACTTTTCTTTAGCTTCTTCAAGAACTATAGTAATAATCTCTTCCTCCTCAGACCCATCCAGTTCATTCATTAGCAGGTCCTGATCTTCGAAGGGTTCGAGACTATTCAGTTTTACACAACTTTTGAGTTTTTGAAAAAGAAGACAAAAGAGGGAAAAACAAAACACCTATTATTATACTGTATGTTACTAAAAATGCACTTAAAGATCTATGGGAACAATAGCATTTTAATTTTGTGTGTGTATGTATCTTTATTTTGAGAGAGAGAGAGGGAGGGAGAGAGAGAGGGAGGGAGGGAGGAGGGGCAGAGAGTGAGGGAGACAGAATCTGAAGCAGGCTTCAGACTCTGAGCTATCAGCACAGAGCCTGATGCAGGGGATCGAACTCACAAACCGTGAGATCATCACCTGAGCCCTGGTTGGGCAAAGATGCCCAACCAACTGAGCCACCCAAGCAAGCACCCTAGCAAACAATAGCATTTCGAAAAAAGCCCAGCACTCCATTCATTCCATTGAGAGAAAGAAGATCTCTGCAAGGTTGTAATACATTACACAAGATGGCAGCTTTCCTAAAACATGGTCTTTTCAAAGACTCAAAAAAGTATTACCCAATCTGTCTCTCCAAAGTGGTCAAATAATTCGCTCAATATATGTAGCCCTTGTCCTACTGTAGGATCTGCAAATGACAGTGATCATGGAGTAGCAGACCCCTCCAGCAGATGTAAACACTTTATTAGTTTCTCACAGAAAAATCACCTCGATACGGATACTGATTTGCCAAATATTTGGCTTTAAAGTTATACTACTATGGCTGGAGAGACAAATTCTTATCTTTCAGCCATAAAAATCAACTTCTCAGAACACCTGGCATTTCAGAAAGATGAAAAGAAGAACGTATATTATCAGAAGTCAGAATTCCTCAGCCAAGGAGGCTAAAAGCACCACCTTATTCTCCAAGTGGAATGTGACCTTGCACCCCCGACTCTAACTCTCAAGCCCTTCGATTAGGACTCTCAGGTCAGAGCCATAAAGGAAGTGGTTCTCAGTTATGTTCCCACCCAAAGTTACAGTCAGCTTCTGAACCTTAATATCAAAATGTGAGTCAGCGTTGAAGGAAAACATACCACTTTCCCAATACAGATTCTGACTGGGTGATTTTCTAGATTCAGATGTCGAGCTAAGAACGTTATTTGAAAATGTGAAAAAGAGAAGTCACCCTGCTTGTCATGCCTCCGAGCTCCATCCCAATTTCAGCTTTGAAGTCTCCCTGTTTCTCTCAATAAAATAATCCTATCAAGTAAACCTCTCAGAATGTTCTTTTGACATGGGAAGTGTCCTGGGTGGTCAGAGAACATTCCCCATGACCAAGGGGCTCCTTTCGTTCTTGTCTCCTCTCAACCATGGGCGTAGAACTCTGGTCCTTTGGTGCCCAGTATCTAATCACCATCCCTCCTTCTATAAAAAGTAAAAACAAAGACAGAAAGAACCCTTACCTACTCACTTACCAGAGAAATTCATTCATTCATTATTGAATCCAATAGATTTCCTCAATTTGAAAATAAAAATTTTTAGAAATCTAAAGACCATCTCTCTCAAGGATCTGACTCTTGCAAAACAACTGTACTTTGGTTTTCATCTTTTATCTCTATTTTTTAAAAATATTTTTTAAAAACTTTTTGGAACTAAGAGCTAGAAAATACTACTTTCTCTTGAGCTGAGTCCACCCTCCATTTGAGATAATAAACGCTACTTTAGTGATGGATGGAAATCCATACAACCATAAGAAAACATGCAGAAAAATAAAAGTAAACAAGGAAAAGGCACATACTTCTCTGCCTTCTCTTTATAGTAGTCATTCAAGACTTCCTCTAAGCGACTGCTGTCTACTTGAATGGAACCTTCCAATTCAGCATTGTCCAGAGCTCCAATTTCATCATCGTCATACTGCTCATAAAACTTGTATATAAAGAAAAGAAATACCATGGAAAAAAAAGTATTAAAACTATCGCATTTAAATGTTACATTTAATTTTTTTTTAAAGGTTTTTAAAAGTACTCTCTACACCCAAAGTGGGACTTGAACTCCCAACCCTGAGATCATGAGTCGGCACACTCCACCAACTGAGCCAGCTACGTGCCCCGGTTTTTACATTAATTTCCTTTCTACATAATTATTTAAGCACTACCATGAGATCACAAGCACCATTACAATATTAGCAGGTATTATAGCACCATAACAATAGCATGTGGAAGACACTCTAAGACTTGACACTTAGACAGAAAATAGGCTGCCATTTAATATGTAAGTGAAAGATGATCATCCTGTTCAGCTCAGAGAGCAAACGCTAGGTAGAAATCTTTACCTCAGAATATAATACAGATGCTTTCAAACTTAAAGGGGCTTAGTTACAGATTTCATTCCTGTTTAGATATTTACTGTATTATTCAAATGCTGTTAAGAGTAAACAGGGCGTGATGTGAATCCTAAAGAGTGAGGTTATTTGTAGTAACAGTTCACCTACTGGTGGTATTTAATGAAAAGGCAGCAAAGTTAGAACCTTTTAGATTCACTCTCAAGGAAAGAAACCCACCGTCTACCCATTCATCACTTGCTGACCAGTTTGAATTCCTACCACATGCCTGACACCACATTAGACTTGGGGCTGTATCAGTGAGCAAACATACATAAAAAACAGAAAAGCAATGGAATGTTGTTTACGCCCAGGCCAATGCTCGAGGAAAACAGCATAATCTTGGGGATTGGAGTCAGACTCTCATTATCAAAATATCAAACCTCTCTAAAGAAAGTCAGGAAGTTCTATCAGCGGTCTCTGATCTATATGCATTCTTTCCAGAATTAAAACTAGGATGGTTTTGTAATCTGTTTTAATAAGACAGGCGATTTCCAATGTTGAAAGTTCTGGCTTTGAGTTCCAATGTCATATGAAATTCACCAGGAACCAGTTATCAAAGACTCCTTATGTGAGGACCTTACCTTCTCAAATCTCTCATCATGAAGAGTCAGCTGCTCATTTCTCCTCATGACTGAGGATGTTATAGAATACTCAGTGAAGCGACTTCTCGTTTCCTCTTCCCAGAACAGATGATCTTCTACCGTCCCAGGAGGTTTTCCAGGGACAGACGTGGCCTCAGCTGATGAGCCCGCAGAGTCACAGCTGTCATCATCACTACCTCCCTCCTTCTCATCACCCACATCTTCCCATCCACGGTCATCTTCAGCCTCAGATTTCCTAAAGTCAGAGCCATAAATTAACTGTCAAAACAACTTGAGAAACAACAGAACCAGATGACTTTACACAAGTACAATTTGAGGGGATTTCAGGCAGGATTCCTGTGTAAGGCAGGAACAGCTGTGCTGCCTGACCTGTCGGTAGGGCTGGAAAAGTAACGTACCAGCAATCGGGCAACTTGGACTTTAGCCCCACCTATCGTCCACTTGTCAAGGCCTCAAGTCTCACATTTTCTGCTCTAAAATACAAAACCCTCAGATTCAATGCTCTCAAGGTCTCTTCCAGATTTAACATTCTACAGGTACTACCCTCCTGAAGAAGCAACAGTCAGGTCAGTCCCAATTTGAAAGAAACCACACATACTGTATATCCATTCCATCTTCCTCTGTTGGCTTATTGGCCTGAAGAATAAAATCATCTTCAAGCAGATTGTCTGGATTATCAAAGTCAAAATCATCATCAAGAGCTGCAACGATGTCAGGATCAAAATCCAGTCGAGGTCCTAGAAGGAAAACAAAAAATCAGCACTAATCCTCAAGAAAACATGATTCTTTTACGTAACATAATCTGAGTACCTACTGTACGCGTTCTACCAATGTATTGAGGATTTAAAAAAAAATGATTAAAAACTTCAAGTTCAGTCTAGTGAGGAACAGAGAGGGATAAATGTGAGGAAATGGAAAAAATATTTATGGTTTCAGTACTCAGTCATAAAAACTCTCGCATTACAGATTAAACTTTGTCTACTTAGTAAAATTCAAAGCTTCCACCTGCAGTTAGAGTCAGGTTTTAAAATCACCTGTAAGAAGTAACACAAGTTGGGACACCTGGGTGGCTCGGTGGATTAAGCGTCTGACTGGATTTCAGCCCAGGTGATCTCACGGTTTGTGGGGTGGAGCCCCGTGTCGGGCTATGCACTGACAGCGTGGGTCATGCTTGGGATTCTCTCCCCCTCTCTCTCCCAGGACTCGTGTGTGCTTGCTCTCTTTCAAAATAAACAAACAAAAAAAAAGTAACTCTAAATATTGTGGCCTGTTAAACTGTCTTTCCAGCCTAGGAGAGTTTAATAAATCCTGTTTCTTCAACTATGGTCTTCTGTGTGTAAAACTAGAGTCTGTGAAAAACCTCAAGTTCAAACTTGTAAATTGGCATGGCTTCCAACACCCTTCATAACATGGCCCCAGCTGGACTCTCCAGCCTCATTTCATATTAACACTTGCCTCGTTCTAGGCATCCTGCATTCATGTTCTCTCAATTTTGCACATGCAATTTCCTGTTTAGAATATCCTCTCCTTCATCCACCTGCCTAACTTCTACTTAAATAACTTAGGCACCATTTTCTCCAGGACAACTTGCCCACTATTATCTAAACCATTTATTCATTTGTACAATTAACTGTAATTTCCTCTTTATTGTCCATCCTTCCCAACTGATGATAAATTCCTTGAAGTCAGAAATTATGCTTTATTCTGGTTTAACCCTAGAGCTCATCATATAGGTAACTCAATCTTTGGAACCAATGAATGAATGCTACAAGGTAAATGTTAGTCAATAATTAAGACAATTCAAGAGAAAATACGAAACATCACTTCTGTTTGTTCTAAAATACAATGTTGATAATAAAAAATAAATAAAACATTAATTTTTCACTGTATCTAAAACAGATGATAAAATGGACTTCCATAAAATACTCTTGGAAGAAATTCTGAAAGCTGATTTACTCTATTATATGTACATTTGGGGGTTTTATTGTTTTGTTGTTTGTTTTTAGAGAGGGAGAATGCATGAGTAAGGGAGAGGAGGAGAGGAGGAG
>CM053577.1:21334299-21485772 GCA_028646485.1 Cryptoprocta ferox
GATCACTCATCCTTTCCTAATGACGTCTAATCTGAATTCAGACACATCTAAATTGTTTCATCACTTTATCGAAGACAGAAAAACTATCATTACTATGCTTTCTTTTTTGTAAAATAGATCAAATCACTTGAAAAGTTCAAGAAATCAAGCACACCTGAAACAGGAGCTGCTTTATTCAACAATCCAACATCTTCCTCAAACTCTGAAGCAAATACTGATGAAGGCAACTGAATTCCCGCGGTCTTGAAAGAGAAATTACACAATGGTTAGATGTGAAATACTTCTGAACTGGGGTGAAGTGTCCCCCCAAAATTCATGTCAACCCAATGGCTCAGAATGTGACCTCATCTGGAAATAGGATCCTTGCAGATGCAATTTGTTAAGATGAGGTGACAGTGGATTATGGTGGGCCCTAAATTCACCAAGACTGATGTGTCCCTGTAAGAAGGCCATGAAGACAGGGGAGAATGCCATGTGAAGATTCAGGCAGACTGGAGCGATGGGTTGATAAAAGCCAAGGAACACTGAGGATTGCTGGTAACCACCAAAAGCGAGGAGACAGGTGTGGGACAGTGTTCTTGCTCTGAGCCCCCACAATGCAAGCAATGCTGCTGAAAGCTTACTTTTGGGCTGATGTCCAGAGCTGTGACAGAATACATTTCCGTTGTTTTAAGCCACCCAGTGGTAATGTGTGGTAATTTGTTACAGCAGTCCTAGGAAAACTAATACAACTGTCTCCTGAATTCTCTCTCACTTGTGCTCCAGTTAAATATTCTAAACATGTACATCCCGTCCGCTGAAGCATGCAGATTCCCTGCAACTTCAAAGCGTTCTCCAGTATTATTCCATTTAATGCTCGTGAGATATCAGCATGTTTTAGTCTACAAAAGCTAAGAAAGATCAAATGCCATGCCTGCCTCAAACTGCTCGTTAAGTGAAGTTCTGGGATTCAAATCCAGATTTTGCAATGCCACTCATTTGAAATGTCCTCATTTCAAAATTTAATCTTTTCCCTCTTAAGCTGAGATAACATGCCGATTTCTGGTTAACAGCAGCGCATTTCCCTGAATTGGCTATCTTAAATCCTGAGATGGTCATAAATCATCTCTCTCCATCCCTAGAACCCTTTGAACTCTCTTGTATAAAGTGATTTCATATCAGTCTTTCGGGCACCATCTTACTCATGGCTAACCAGATGTATATTACTACCACCACTGCTTAGCTATCCCACACCTAATCGAACCTTCACATCGCTTCCAGATTAACATTCCTTTAATATTTTATAATGTGACCTTCTCAAACTTGTAACAGGTTTTGATTTTTCACTCTTGATTTTCAAGGTCTGTAAAATGAAGGCCTATTCTATGTATCTAAATTATTCTCAGTATACTCAGTAAAATGACCTCCATGTAACTCAGGTCCAGCTCCTCACATCATGAAATAACTCAAAGTACTTTACGGAGCACACATGTCACACACTGATCCACACTACTACCTATGCCCCTTCTAACTGGAATGTTTCCTTCCTCTCTCTTCAATATAGCCCACCCTTTAGTGTCCAGCTCCGTTTCTCCCCCCTCCAGGAAGGCCTTCTGATCACTCTCCTAGAACTTTCCTTTGGGTGAAATCCCTTTCATTTTTCACACCATACAGGTACCTCCACTTGTGCTGGCACATGTAACTGACTGGTCCTTATGCTGTTTGATCTTTTTTCAATCAGATAGGTACCAACATGAGGGTCACCACATGTCATCTGTCTCATGCACCTCATCCATCACCCACCTCATCCTCAGTCTGGCAGCAGGCAGAAAGCTGAGATGTTGGTTCTCACTGGCTCAGGGAGCATGCGGAACTAGAAACCTTTGAGCAGCACGAGTAAAAGCTACGGAGAGTAGTGCACACCAAGGAAACTCAGCTTCCAAAAGGCGCTTCTTGGTGGCCTAAGTATAGGAAAAGATCTGATTTCTGCTACGGAGAGTCCTTTTTTTTTTTTTTAACAAAACAGCTTTACTGAGACTTCCCCACTCACACTGTTTCTGAAAAATGAATACATCTTAAAAAAATAAAAGGGAGGATCAGCTTGTGTTTAGTGACCTTTAGAGATATTTTTCAGATCTTAAAATACAGTCAAAGAATCACATACACAGAGTTTAGTCATTATGTTTTTAAAAAAGAAAGGTGGGGCATCTGGGTGTCTCAGTCGGTTAAGCCATCTGACTCTTGATTTCAGCTCAGGTCATGATCTCAGTTTGTGAGACTGAGCGTCCTGTCGGGCTCTGCACTGACGGCAAGGATGCTCTCTCTCTCTGTCTCTGCCCCTCCCCTGCTCTTCCTCGCCCTCTCAAAATACATAAACATTAAAAAAAAAAAAAAGTGTATGATTTTTATTGGTTGCAGTAATTATGAACTCTGCTGAGTGTGCCCAGCTGCCTTCTACCATGGCAGGACCTCCTTTTCTTCATGTGACAATTGGGGGGCTCACGCAGGACTACTTCTGTACAGCTTCATTTTCTGTTTCTAGGGTTTATTTAATATTTCTTGTTTACACAATTTTGGTGGTTTGTTACAAAATACTTTAAAGTCAAAAAAGCACAAAGGACTCATCCATATTTTTGCATCATGCTACAGAAAACAGATGGCATTTTTGTTTTTAAACATAAAAATTCACTCAGCTTGTAAATATCACTGATGTGTCCATTAAAGAGCATTATTCTCTTAAAAAGCCAATTAGATAGTGATTACTTTCACCCAAAATTCATTACAGATTAAAAGTTAATCTGTCAAAAGCTAATCTTTTTTAAAAAAACTTTTAACATTTATTTATGAGAATCAGAGACAAAATATGAGTAGGGGAGGTGCAGAGAAGAAAGGGAGACACAGGATCAGAAGCAGGCTCCCTGCTCTGAGCTGTCAGCAGAGCCTGACGTGGGGCTCAAACCCACGAACCGCGAGATCGTGCCTTGAACCGAACCAGCTGCTTAACCAAATAAGCCACCCAGGTGCCCCTCAAAAGGCTAATCTTTTAAAAGCCAATACAATTCAGCCAAGAGAATTTAAGAATTTTATTAAGACTTTTCTCCCAAAGATAAAGTCGAAGCAAGGGGCACGTGGGTGGCTCAGTCGGTTAAGTATCCGACTTCAGCTCCAGTCATAATCTCACGGTTCACGATTCCAAGCCCCACATTGGGTTCTGTGCAGACAGCTCAGGGCCTGGAGCCTGCTTCGGATTCTGTGTCTCCCTCTTGCTCTCTCCCTCCCCTGCTTGCATGTCTCTCAAAAATAAATAAATGTAAAAAAAAAAAAAAAAAAAAAGATAAAGTTGAAGCACTACCAGACCCTCTCCCTTCCTTCACTGGGTCATGGAAGGAGGTGAGCCAGTAAGATACCTACCCTACTCCTGACAGTAATATCACCTTGGGAAAGAAGTAGTACAGAAGTTGGTTCCATTAGGACAGAGATGTGGCAGTGGGATGTGGGAGTGGACTATGCAGCCTTATAGGAGAGCTACAACCGAGGAGTGAACGAGAACAGCGGCACTTACTACCTTCCTTTGGGATAACTCCCTGAAATGCAACCCTGCTGACTCTTCTAATGCAACAAGCTACAGACTGAAGGAACCATGATCACACTTCACTGAGGAAAAGAATGCCTAGGCCATGATAGGGCTGGAGAACGAGAAGCAGAGAAATTAGTGTTTTTAACTCTTCTTTCTGTCAACAAACCCAATAAATGAATATCTTCTTTTTTTAAGTGCTAAATGATATAAAAGTTTCACAGGAAAATTTACTGTATACTAATACTAAATAAAAAGAGTCATATGATACGGGTATCCTGAACATAAATGAAGAAACAGAGTGGACTATATTTTTGAGAAGAGTTAACAGGAACTTCATTATAATATCTACTGCTTCTCTTGTCTTATGGTTGGCCCACAAAACTTAAGTTCTATCTTAGAAGAGAGTTTGACACTGAATACTTTACAGAATGTCAGCTGCTTTTCTATTGGAAGGTGCTATCTAACATGACTACATCTATTAATCAAAGGTTCTAACCCTGTCAAAGGCTGTAACTTTCAACAGCTGCCACCAGAGAAGAAGCCTACTCTCTCCTGCAAGCGCACACACACGTAATTTTAAGTGAGGGCATAGCTTATTTTTGTGTTCTTCAGATTGACACCATTTCTTGCCCTAGTTATCTTGATTTATACATGGTGGTTTCTTCACTCACTCCCATATGTATTGATAAAAAGTCTTACTGAAATTTCTAAAGTTTCTTCTTTTTCATCTCTTCTGTTGGGCGCACTGAAGGCACTTGCGGGAATAAGCTCTGAGGGCCCAGATGGTTCCTTCAGGTGCTGCAGATAGTCATAGTCATCATCGAAGAACACGCCATACTTCCTCTGTTCTGCTCGCCTTTCTTCATCATTTATCTAGGATAATAAACAAAACGGAATTAGTACCTCTTCCAAGCACAAGCCACAGGAACCTCCCAGTGAGCACAGCTTTTAGAATAGGAGGCAGATGGCACATGAAAGTTGTGGCTAATAAGAATGAGACAGAAAATTCTTGACAACTCCGGAAAAACAGAGATTCTAAACCCAACTGCTATATAAAATTTAAATGGAATGAAAACAATCACTACTTCTACTAGACATTTCTGTGCAACAATTCAAGCCAAGGTAAAAATAACAAGTGTTGGTGAGAATGTGGAGATAAAGGAACACTCGTGCACTGTTGGTGGGAATATAAACTGGTGAAGTCACTAAGGAAAACAGAATGTAAGTTCCTCAAAAAATTAATAGGAATATCATATAATCCAGTAATTCCACTACAATTTACTCAAAGAAAATGAAAACACTAATTTGAAGAAATACATGGGTTCCTATGTTGACTGCAGCATTCTTTACAATAACCAAGATATGGAGGCAACCCAAGTGCCCACTGACAGAGGAACAGACAAAGATGTAGAGAGTGTGTGTGTGTGTGTGTGTGTGTGTGTGTGTGTGTGTATGTATATAAAGGAATATTACTCAGCCATAAAAATAAAAACAGTGAGTTCTTGCCATTGTTTAGTGACAGATGGTAACTCTGCTTGTGGTGAGCACGGCTTAACATACAGACTTATCAAAGCGCTATGCTGCACACCTGAAAGTAATGTAACACTGTACATCTAACTATAGTTAAAAAAAAAAAAAAAAAAATTCAGGCCAGGCACCTCAGTTAGCTAAGCATCCAACTTTGGCTCAGGTCATGATCTCATGGTTCATGAGCTGAGCCCAGCACCGGGCTCTGTGCTGACAGCTCGGAGCCTGGAGCCTGCTTCGGATTCTGGGTCTCCCTCTCTCCTGCCCCTCCCCCACTTGCACTCTGGTCTCTAAGATAAATAAAAACATTTTTAAAATGTCTTTTAATTTAAAAAATTAAAAGAAATTCAGGCCAAGGAACACATACACACACTCACACGCACAATTTTGTCATGCACTTGGGTTACAAGACCAGTCAGTCCTGACAAGTAAGTACAATTTCTTGTATTTATATGTAAAAAAAAAAAAACCTTCCCAACACACAACACAAGCAGGCTTTACTAAAAAGCTAAATACAGTCAATGTTCACCAAGAGTTCCTATCAAATTTACCAACACTTACACGCTAACAATTATCAAATCAACTTTTTAAAGGTTTCCTGGCATTTTTAAAAGCTAATTCATGAAATAAGTAATCACGTGGCAAAATGCAGCCTGTGGTTCTGAAATGACAGGAGAGCAAAGATGTGCCCTAAATAATCATGCAGCATTGTAGCTGGTTTAGTAAATATCCACTGTTACTCTACAAGATTTGCTCATTGGACATCTCAAATAAAGATGCTTTATCCTCTCAAATATCCAAGACGTAAAAATCAGCACATTTACTGAAAATTAAGTCATAGGTTTTGTTTCCCAGAAGATCACTGGTTGTCTGATAACAGCAGCTGGCTAACCATTTATTTAAAAACTACTGACAATCCGCCTGCAGACTTAATGGCTACAGAACAGGACCTACTTTCTGTGTGGGCAACAGAACCCTCTGGGGTGCAGTCTCATCCGCGGCTAAAGGATCTCGCTGGCTCCGGTGGACCAGGTGGAAAGATACAGCTTTCTTCTTCTCTATAAAAGGCTTTTTCTTCCTGTGAGGCTTCAAAGGAACACAACCAGGATAAGCCATTGAAAAAGAACAAAAAAGACCATAGTCCACAGAGGCACCTTCAGTAATTCATATAAAGGGTCTACCGATTTTTAAAACTTACACTTCTCTAGTAAACAACATCAACAATGTTTGAAAATCTGTACTTACCTTCCTTCGATAAACATTTGATGGCACTTACTCTGTGCCAAAGAAACCTTGTTATGGGGGCTGTGGATACAGCAATGAGAAGGTCACAGTCCCTATTCTTATCAAGCAAATCATAGATTAAAAAAAAAAAAAAAGCTTTCAGGTAAATAAAATAAAACACAGTGACTTGCAAATGACTAAAGGTTACTTTAAACTGGGTGCTCAGAGAAGGTCCCTGACAGGTTGGACCAGCATGACAAGGAGGGACCTGCCACAGGAAAATCCGGGGAAGACCATTTCAAGCAAGTTACCAACTATTAAATGAAACCAAGACCGCACTACAGTAAGATGCATCATCTCTTTCCACACTCGTATATCCCTCCCCCAACTCTGGCTTTCTAAACTGAGAACGCATCATCCCAGGTGAGTAAGCCATCTTGCTTCGAGCCCGACCTTGGACTCTCCCACAAGTTCCCTATGCCGAGAACACCCGATGAGAAGACAACAACTGGCACTCCAACGTCTGGAGAAACCCGCCAACTCCCCCTCCTCCCGACTGCAGGAAGCACAGGGTGACGCGTTTGTGTATCTTGCGTTCACAGGGGTTTTTTTAGGCCCCTTGGGATAAAGGAGAAGCCATTCTTTTCTTTCCACTCCCTGGGGAGGCCTGGCCGTGGGAGGAGCACTCTGAACTGCTAAGTACGCCCAGGCTGGTGAGGGTGGCCCACACGGGGCGCTGGGGGCTTGACCCCATTGGGCCAGCCCTCCCAATCCTTGACCGCAGTAGCCACTTGGCACCAGAGGAAGCCGCCTGGCGTCTGCAAACCAGAGCGCCCCGTCCCCGAGACAACAAGGCTTGCTCACCATGTTGGAGCCGCGCGGCGCTCACCCCAAAGAGCGACGACGGCACGCTCCTACTCCCGGGGAAGGGACTCGCTTCTACCAACACGCCGGTGAAGCCCGGCTGCCAGTGGCGTCTTTAGGCCTCTCCACACGTGCAACCCCGGAACCCGGACAGGAAGTTAAGCGCCGGCGGTGGAAATGGGCCAATCGCCGAAGAGCTGAGGGCGTCGCGGCCGGAAGTTACCCATAGCTCGCTCCGTCGCAACGATCGCGAGACGTTATTGGGAGGCGGGGCTGTTTTCACCCCCCGGGGGGGCGGGGTTTTTCCGGCCAAAATTAAGTAAGCTGGGAAAGGGAGTCTTGGGCGCCTTTGTGGCGGTGAGGCGCGAAAGAGGGGTTGCTGCTTCTAGGGGAACTTGCTTTTGTAGCGCCCTCTACTGAGAACAGAGGCAGGCAACGTATCTAGCATCCCTGTTGACCATTGTATTCCCGGCCTATCCCATCCATAACACCACCGACCCTTCCCACCCCCCCACACACGCAGAAGGAAGGTGGCCACCCTCCCAGGTCACCCCCCCTCCCACCCACACTCATACACAAAAGGAAGGTGGCCATCCTCCCGGGTCACCGAGGTTTCAGGTTCCGTCTCCTCTGGGCCGGCGCGGAGTTGGTTGCCTTAGCAACGGAGGATCAGGGCCTTGCTATTCTAGGCTGCACCATGCTTAATCAGGTCTTTGTTCAAACATCCGGTGCACAAACCCCTTAGATTCTGTTGAAAGTAGAGGCATTTGAACTAAATAAATATGTTCGGAATCTCTGGTGTTTGCATACCTTATCTTATTAAGAAGGAAACTAATGTTTATTTTCTTCCAAGTCGTTCCTCAAATGTTTTAACGTGGTATAAGCAAATAGGCTATAATCACACCTTCTTAGGAAGATGTCAGGCAGGTGCCCGCGCTCGCTTCGAGCTTTTCCTGGGAAAAGAAGGTGGAAATGCATCCATAGTTTTATCAGCAAATCTTTCCTCAAATTTGTGTTTCCCCTTCCCAATACCTGGTGTCTTTCCAATGTCTGAGTTATCTTGGATTGTGTCTCCTATTACTATTACAAATGTTTATGGAATATTACTCTTTTATTACAATACAAATTATAGAAACAATTTAGATTAGGACCACAGAATTTGTCTTGGAATAATGCTTTGTAACAGGTAGACAATAAATGGAAAAGTTTAGATGTGTAGTCCATCAGTCTGGTCAAGAAGGACACACCCTTAACCATGTGCTACATTGCCTCCATAAAGCAGGTGATATGCAAAAATATCACCTCATTGCCCCTCTTATCAAATTTATCATTTTTAGTACTCTAATCTGATCATGTCATTTTGCTGTGTAAAACCTTTCAATGTCTATGCCCTGGCCTCAGGATAAAGTCCTAACTCTTGCATAGCAGCCAAGAGTTTCTGTCATCTAGCTTCTACCCATCAATTTAGCGTCCTGTCTCCTAATTCCCCACACACCACTCTATGACTCAGCCCTGTCAAACTTCTATCATGCCCATCTGAAAATTTCTTTCTCTCGCCTCCCTGTTCCAGTGTTAGCTTAGCCATTTCTGTGCCTAGGAAACATACTCTTCAAAACGAGGGCCCACCCCAAAAGCGCTCACTGCACCGTGTGATTACTCAGTTACACCAAATTATAAACCTGTACCATTTTCATCTCTCTTTAGGCTAAATTGCAGAAACCCACTTGAGGGCAAGGATTTTTGCCTTGCCTAATTTACTTCCCCCAGGGCATATAGCGTAGTAAGGACTCAATAAGAATTGCATTGTTTAAAGCATTTTATATATATTTACTCTTTAAATTCTTAAAGAAGGATTTAAGAGATACACTATCATTATTTTCTTGTTATATACAGACTAAAGATTGAGGAACATAAGTGGACTTTTGCCCAGGAGCACAGAGCCGTATGTGATGAAGCCAGACTTCGAACCCAGGTGTAGCTGAAGAGTCACCCCTTAACCATTACAACATACCCCATTTCAAAAAGCCGACACATATGGTGAGCTTACATGCATTAGAGCCTCTTCTGGATGCTATATATGTGTGAGCTCATTTAATATTTGTTTAATACAATATCTAGAACAATGCATTTCATTAAAATAGTGTATGTACAAAACCTTGGCTTGTCTTAACACAAACACATTTCCCATCACTAAAACCACCCATAACTGAAATAGTATGATAAGAACTCCAAGCCATACGTCTCCTAGGTTCTTAGTAGTATGCTCTACTAAATGGCATCCATTTAAAAATAATTAAACAGAATTTTATTTTTTTTAAATTTTTAGGTGTTTATTTGAGAGAGAGAGAGACAGACAGACAGACAGAAGGAGCATGAGTAGGGGAGGGGCAGAGAGAATGGAAGACAGAAACCAAAGCAGGCTCCTGGCTCTGAGCTGGCAGACAGAGCCTGACGCGGGGCTTGAACCCACTAACTGCGAGATCCTGACCTGAGCTGGTTGGATGCTTAACTGACTAAACCACCCCGGCGCCCCAACATTATTTTAATTAACTTAATTTTAATTTCTGGTTTAGTCTAGGCTTTGAAAAATTTTGTATTTTCCATGTGAAATGAACTTGCCCATTGAACCGTTTTTACCATCTTCGCACCATTTGTATCACATTTAGCAGTGGTTCTCCATCGGTATTGCCCAAGGACCACCAGCACCAGGAAACCAATGGACACAAAAAGTGGAGTAAACTTGCTTGAATATAGCAAACTAACTAGACACTGATGCAGCAACTTTAGGAATTATAAACTACATGCTTGACAATATTAATAGAGCTAATGGAGAGAGTTAATATATAAAAAGGGAAAGAGCATCAAGATGGATGTACCAGAATGTTCATGGTAGCACTGATTTTATTAGAGAAAAATAATGCAATTAAAATTCCACTAGTAACAGAATAATTGAAAAAAATTAATAACCATAGTCTCTTATGAAGCTGTTCTAAGAAAGAGGCAGATCAATGTGGACAGTCACTTAGTCAGAAAAAAAGGTTGTAGAACACCATGAAAATGGCATTTGTTGCTGTTAAAAATTATTAATAGAAAAACATTTTACACAGAACTATCATAGTGTAAGCATTGAAAACTCTCTGGTTGACTATGCACCAAACTTGTCATAGCAATTTTCCATGAGGAGCTGGGATTACAGGAACGTTAGAGGTCTATTTTACATATTTTTTTCATTGTTTATAAATGTAAGCAACAGAAAAATATACAATAGTTTACATTGTTTTATATATTTTATTGTTTATGTGTTCACAGTGAAGATTTGAAGTATTATGCTTGTTATCTAAAAAAAAGTAAAGATACTTAAACACCAAAGTGGGGCACCTGGCTGGCTCGGCAGGTAGAATGTGTGACTCTTGATCTCTGCATTGTGAGTTGGAGCCCCATGTTGCATGTAGAGATTATTTAAAAATAAAAGCTTTAAGGGGTGCTTGGGTGGCTCAGTCAGTTAAAGAGTCTGACTCTTGATTTTGGCTCAGGTCACAATCTCACAGTTCATGGGATTGAGCCCCGTGTTGGGCTCCATGCTGACAGCCAAAGCCTGCTTGGGATTCTCTCTCTTTCTCTCTCAAAAATAAATAAATAGGGGCACCTGGGTGGCTCAGTCAGTTGGACGTCCAACTTCGGCTCAGGTCATGATTTCATGGTTTCTAAGTTCGAGCCCCACATCCGGCTCTGTGCTGACAGCTCAGAGCCTGGAGCCTGCTTTGGATTCTGTGTCTCCTTCGGTCTCTAACCCTCCCCTGCTCGCACTGTCTTTCTCTCTCTCTCAAAAATAAATAAAACATTAAAATAATAAATAAATATTAAAAATAGAATCTAAAAAAACAAAAATGAGGCAGGTTAAATTATAATATAAGCTTGTTCAATAAATATTGTTAAAGAATAATTTTTTAATGGTAACCCATGAATCTCATATATATGCATAAAGTGAGGTCACCTTTGTGGCTCAGTTGGTTGAGTGTCCGACTTTGGCTCAGGTCATGATTTCGGCTCAGGTTGATGGGTTCGAGCCCCACGTCGGGCTCTCTGCTTACAGCTCAGAGCCTGGACCTGATTGTGTGTGTCTCTCTCTCGGCCCCTCTCATACTCTCTCTCTCTCAAAAATAAATAAACATTAAAAAATATGCATAAAGTGAGCACATGTAAAGATTTTATTTAACAAATTGTTAATGAGGGAAACATAAGATGTTACAATTAGTTCAGAGGACAATCCAAAGAAGAGAAACATTTATAGAGCAGGAATACGGAGAATGTGCAAATGGAGACAAAACTGGCTTCTTTCCCGGTGACCTAGGGAAGACAGTTGAACTTCCACTGGACAGAATTTATGTATGTGTCTGGAGCCAAGAATTATTCCACATTACCGTCAGCTTTCTACAACTTACAAAGTTGTAAAGTAGCTCGAAGGCAAGGAAAGGTGCAAAGTCCTTGTAGAGCCAGAAATGGAAGGGTGTGCTGTGCTGGTCTGAAAGTGCATCATTTTCCAAAGAAGCAGAAATTAAATGATAGCAGTAGTATGCTTGGTATACTAGCTGATTTAGACTGTGGTTTGTTTCACTTTTATTGTGGAACTTGGGGTGGCGAGTGGGCGTCTGTTTTCTCACCTGAATGTAAATGGGAATGATAATATTATTAATACTTACCTTATAGGAATTGTTGTCGGATTGAATGAGAAGACATGTTTTAAATGCTGGGACCTGTGCCTGACCTGTGCTCAGTGTTCAGCAAAGGTTAGCAGTTGTCCTATTCCCAGGTTGGTGTAAGTTACTCACCTAACTTCGTTATAGCCTCAGGATGGCCGTCTCCTGAAATCAGGGCCCCCATACCTGGGATTTGTCAGGGAACACGTGCTTTGCTTCAAATCAGATTCACGTCATGGGAATCTCCTAGTCTGCATTTTAACCCAACTTGTCAGCTTCCCTCGGTCCTAATCCTTTTGGATTTCTCTCAAATCCCAGTACCTTTCAGGTCCTTTATATTACACACTTAGATTATTTTGCTAGCTTCTAGTCCCCGGTGATTGTGTTTTTTTTTTAAATTCCTTTTAACTATACAAACTCATAATATTTCTTGGCTTTTTGTTTACTGACTCCTGATCTTTGAGCCAAAAGTACATACATTTCATTGGTGACTATACGTTGGAAATATTAATCCAATTTTTTTTTTTACTGTGCCTTTCTAATTATAACATGAATTTTAAGTTTTCTTTGGTATGAATCAGTTATGCTCATTCTGGCTTTGGGCTATTAAAAGCTCACAAATCATTATTAGTCTCTTTCTTTTAAGTGTCAACGACACTATTGAAACAGGTGAACAAAGTTTGAAAAATATGGAGTAATTAGATCATCCATACCTTAAACTTATGAATTTAACTGTATGCTTTCAGCAAATGAGAAAGAAATAAGATTACTGTTGAGTGATTCTGCCTTCCATCAACGAGCTCATACTGGGAATGTGGGTGAGACATTGACTATTTCTTCCATTACTTCCCAGGAATTATATTCCCTGGGCTTATGGTATGAGCATCTCATTGTGCTGAGTGTAATTCTTATGCTTAAAGGTAAGGTTTGTTTGATTTTTCAGGTAAGGTTTGCTTGTTTTTTCTTTTCTTTTTCTTTTTTTAATACAGCACTTAAATGTAAACTAACTTCCTCATCTATGGCTGAATTACAGAACCAGCCACATATTTCACTGTTGAAACAAAAACAGGCTCTGTGAACCTATCGAAATATATGTATGTTCATTGTATTTGAGGCAATATATTTTCAAATATAATTTGCTTTACAACTTAACCCACTACATAAAGCACTACTCCATTTTACTTAAAATTAAGCTAACCAATAAAACCCAGTTAAAAGTAAAAAATACATATATCCTCCAAAGCACTCAGATGATGTGTAAGTGAAATGATTTCATGGTCTTGAAGGCAAAGTCTGGTGAAGAAAAAATAGTTTATTGAATTTTCATTGTACTGACTTATTCAGTCTTCAGCTACATCATCTGTTGGGAGGTTTATTCATTTCCAGAGTTTCTGTTACATGTGCTAATGATTCTCAACTTCCTCTATGTAGGTCAGACCTTCTACCTGACCATTAGATTCATACCCACCTGAATACTTCTATCTACCCACATGTGGATGTCCCAACAGGCAGACCATTCAAACTGCATTTCACGTCCAAAATTAACTGGCTCACCTTTCCATACCTCCTCCAATCTCCTGGCCTGGGTCCCTGTCCCCATACTCCCCACTCATACACCTTACCTTTGCTTTCTGTTTTAGCACACGGCATCACCACCACCCACCAAGTTGCCTGAGTGGAAAACATAGGGATAGTCTTTACTTTTCCACATCCCTCAAGCAACGATCACTTTTACTGTTCAGCTATCCCTTGAATTTGTCATGTCTCTTCGTTGCCTTAGTTAAAAACCTTGGTTGAGGCCACCATCGTCTTCCAGTCAGATTATGGCAATAGTAATGGTCTTCATGCTTCCAATATTGCCTCCTCCAACCCAGTCTTGATGTTATAGCCAGTGTAATTAGGGCAAATCTGAGGATGTTGCCCCTGAGCTTAAAATTCTTCCTCATCTTAAGGATAAATTCCAAATTCTTTTAGAAAGCTTACAAGGAGCTTCAAAATTTAGCCATTGTTAAGCTCTTTAGTCCTCCATCCCTTTATCTTCCACTTTCAGCTCAGCTTTCAGAGTTTTTCTTAATGTTTATTTTTGAGAGACAGACAGAGTGTGAGTGGGAGAGGGGCAGAGAGAGAGACATAGCAAAGCAGGCTCCAGGCTCTGTTGTCAGCACAGAGCTCGATGCAAGGCTAAAACCCATGAACCGTGAGATCATGAACTGAGCTGAAGTCGGATGCTTAACTGACTGAGATATCCAGGTGCCCCTCAGCTTTCCGACTTAATTGAACCATCCTGAGCATGACTACAGAGCTCTAGCCTTAGGGACAAACAAGTCCAGACAAATGTATGGGATGAATACAGAATCTAACTGGATATGATTTAAATGAGTTATGTCTAATCAGAGAAAAAGAATATGAAAAAGAAAATGCAAAATTTCAACAAGCCAGTAAAATATTGTTGAAGGGAGTCGATTGCAGCTTAGGACTTTTTTCAACCTATCAGACAGGAGAACTGTTTAGGACGTAATTCAAATCTGTTTTAATAAGCCCATCCTCTGGGGGCCTGGGTGGCTGGCTCAGATGGTTAGTGTCCGACTGTTGGTTTTGGCTCAAGTCATGATCTCATGGTTCATGAGATCGAGCCCTGCATCAGGCTCTGCACTGAGAGCATGGCGCCTGCTTGGGATTCTCTCTCTCCCTCTCTCTCTGCCCCTCCCTCACTTGCTCGTATGTGTGTTAGCGTGTACTCTCTCAAAATAAATAAACTTAAAAAAAAAGCCAATCCTCTCTGAAGACAGTGGATTTGGAGACTCTTAAAGTTATGGGGACTGAAACCTCGTTCTGAATATGTCTCTGAGGTTCAAGTAGATTCTTCTCAGAAGTAAGAAGCCCACAGGATGCATTTCTTCGTCATGGATTTTTGATCATTAAGTAAATGGCAAATTATCAATCCAGTAGGTTAGCTTACCCATGGTTTTAAAATCTGCGTTTCTTTGTGTCTAAGTGTTTCTATAAGCCTGGCTAGGCTTAGAATTAAATGTGGATATTAGACGAATGGCAAATATAAATACAGTATTTTTGTGTTACATTTATGTTTTGTAGATATTGGGACAATCTGTATATACTTGGCATAGTGTATTTGTAATTTTTAAAAAATGGAACATTGTAGAACATGACCAATTAGCCATGCAATTCCAAGTTAAACTATATAATTAATTTTGATTTGTAAAGTTGATTTTTTCTAATGTTTATTTATCTTTGAGAGAGAGTGTGAGCAGGGCAGGGGAAGAGAAAGATGGGGAAAGAGGATCTGAAGTGGGCTCTGCAAGGACAGCAGGGAGCCTGACGTGGGGCTTGAACTCACAAACCATAAGATCGGGACCTCAACTGAAGTCAGACGCTCAACTGACTGAACCACCTTGGTGCCCCTAGATTTGTAAAGTTGAAAAGCATAAGAATATTAAAAAAATTTTTAATGTTTATTCATTTCTCAGAGACAAAGCAAGAGCAGAGAGGGGCAGAGAGGGAGGGAGACACAGCATCTGAAGCAGGCTCCAGGCTCTGAGCTGTCAGCACAGAGCCTGACGCAGGGCTTGAACTCACAGACCATGAGATCACAACCTGAGCCAAAGTTGGACACTTAACTAACTGAGCCACACAGGCACCCCAAGCATAAGAATATTTTTACATTTGTAAATAATACTGAAATTTGCATACAAGTTTAACTACATTTCTAATGTATTCAGTTTAAAAGTGTTATTAAAATGCTTCTTATAGTGACATTTGGGCCTTTGAAGTACTTATAATCAAAGCTGTTAAATTTATATATGGTATTGAACACTTTATTAAAATTTTTTTTAACATATATTTATTTTTGAGAGACAGAGACAGAGTGTGAGTGAGGCAGGGGCAGAGAGAGAAGGAGATACAGAATCCGAAGCAGGCTCCAGGCTCTTAGCTGTCAGCACAGAGCCCAACACGGGCTTGTGAGATTGTGAAATCATGACCTGAGCTGGAAGTCAGATGCTTAACAGACTGAGCCACCCAGGTGCCCCTGGTGTTGAACACTTTAAATACGAGAGAATTCTAGCTCAAAGGCCGTGATGTTGGAAGAATGCATAATGTACTTGGAGAACAACAAGTTTCATTCACTTAGGCCCAAGTGAGGAAGAAAAGGAGACAGTAATCTGGAACCATGGTCTATGGTGAAACCACAGAAGATCTTGAGGGCTAGCTTGAAGCACCTGGGAGGTATTCAGTAGGCAGAGGGGACTCACTGGAAAGTTCTGAGAAGGAATCATATGAGGGCTATCCTTTAGGAAGAATAATGTGGTAGCAGGATTATGAATGGACTGGTTGGGGAAGACTCAGAGAGACAATGACTAAGATTTCAGAAGTGATCAAGGGGCTGAATGTAAAGAAGTAACAAATCTAAATTGACAGTGGAAAAGATGACTTATAATTTAAGGTTGAGCTGCTGAGTATGCCTACTTGATAATTAGGGACAAATTCTTCCCAATGTTGAGTGCTTCCTATTCCAGAGTGTTTGACCAGAGACAACTGAGGTCAAAAGTCTACCCAGGAACAAACCCTTGGGTCAAGAAGCATTGAAATGCCTGTTCTCGCCACCTTAGGATATTTTTCTAACTATTAAAAGTTAGTATCTACAGCTTTTCTCCTTAAAACCCTAGAAATGGTACCTGTTTTTGGGGAAAAAAGCAAAAAAGCCTTCATACAAATTTTGGGTTCTTAGCCTTCTAGAGTTTCATGTGTTCTACTCTTAGTGACCACCAGTTACAGGGCAAAGAGTTCAAAACCCATCAAATGAGAAAGGACTTGGCTTGTATGTGTACAGCCACTCCACACAGATGTCTGAGTCAGGGTCTGGCAAAGAGACAATTGCAATAAATCTGATGCCATCACAGTGTTATGTAAAATGAAAAAAAAATTGTCTATTTCTTACCTCTATTGAATTTTAAAAATTAATGTTTCAATGTAGACCCTAGTTTAGTGTAAGCAAAAAAAGTATAATAGTGAACTATTACACTTACCTTGGGGATGTATAGCTAATTTTTAATAGCATACTTGGGGCCAATTTTTCAAACCTACTTTACAAATTTTTAGTCCCGGGGTGCCTGGGTGGCTCAGTTGGTTAAGTATCCGACTTCAGCTCAGGTCATGATCTCATGGTCCGTGAGTTCAAGCCCTGCATTGGGCTCTGTGCTGACAGCTCAGAGCCTGGAGCCTGCCTCACGTTCCATGTCACCCTCTCTATCTGCCCCTTCCTCACTCATGCTGTCTCTCTCGCTCTCAAAAATAAATAAACATTAAAAAAAATTAAAGATCTTTTTAGTCCCAATCTTCTCTTATATATCTTTAATCTAGGATAATGATACACAAATTGCTTGTCAACTTTCCTCTCATACCTCTGCCCTTATCCCAGAGTTGAGGGAGGCTAAGTTACGATTTGTAACCACTGTTGAAAAAGTGATAAATATATTCCAATTCCTTTTTGGGCCAAAATATGCTCCCAACCTCTCTTTGCTTATAATACATTAAATAGTATGCATAATGAGGAAGTTTGTTTATTTTCTGTATTATAAACTCTAAAGGGTCTAGCTTTTATTTTTACACAATATAATGTCAATAAAAACATCAACATCAAATATCCTCAGATGTAAAAAAAACAGCAAGTCTTAAAAATATACTGTAAGTTGCTGTTTAAAGCAGTAATTCTTATATATTTTAAATAAAAATTACAAATCACAAGACCTTACATACAAAAATTTTTGAATTAGCTGCAATTGGAATAATAAACATTTAGAAGGGCTATCTTATTCTTGCTTTACAGGGGAGAACTCAGTGAGCTTTTAATTTAAAAATAATGAGCACTGTCTCAAAACAATAGAATTGGAAGAAACTAAAGTTGGGGATTTCCCAATGATTTTATTGAGGTAACTTTTCCCAATTTTATACATATATGCATTTATATATACTTAAGAAAGCTAAACAATGTTCTAAGGCACTTGGAATTGTGCACAGCAAAGTATCCTATAATATTATACAACTAAATAGAGCATAATTTTGCTTTTTAAATAACACAAACACCAGTAAAGAATAAAAAAGATAATACATAGTCTGTCTTTCAGGTTGCAATAGTGGAATACATATACATATCTGTGTATACTTGGGGGTATTTCTACCCACATACTATATAATACAGTACAGATCAAGAACAACAACAACAAAAAGAGAAACTGTCGTGTTAATCAGTGTACAGTTCCAGTTATTTACACTCACAGATATTGTACCTGTGTAATATGTAGAATCAGATCACTCACTGGAAATCAGGAATCATTCAGTCAGTCTGATAATGATCACAGCTTACCATTCTTAACCACTTAAACCTAAGCTTGAAATAGCAAAAGAAAGCATACAGTTCTTTATTCAAAGATCACTATTACATAGGAAAAAAGGACAGGTTAGGTTTTTGCTAGGTACTCAGTCTGGTGAAATTGGTGCAGAATGTTTGGAACACATTGGCACATTTCTAAGCCACAGAAGAAATCTTTAAAAAAATAAAAATAAAAATTAGTGACTATATTTTAAGTAATGAAAGTGGTTTGACCCTAGATTTATTCGGATTGTTTTCAAATGCTAGTTAGCACTGCAATGGTGACATCTCTTTGTGAAGGCTCTCTAAGCAATGTAATGATACAATCAAACTATATTAAAGCATCCAGTAAGGGAAAAGTCCCCTAAATTGGCAAGTGGCACAAATATTATTGGCATTTTAATATACCATGAAATTGACCTGAGGGTGGAGTGGCATTCTGCCTCATTTACTCCCTTTAATTTGCTCTTAAAAAAAAAAAAATACTGGTATTTAACAAGATTAGAATTCTTAAGCACCATCTAAAAGTTCACAATATAACCACTTTTTATCGATTCTGAGTTGCTCTGTCTCAAAAAAGATTATTTAGAAATTTTAATAATTAAAAAAATTTTAGTGGCTACATTATTCCATTCTGTTAGCCACCATTCATGCAAATTATTTCAGGACATATTTACTATGCAGTTTTGGTGATAAAAAAAAGTGACAGAATAAGTATGTTTATGTATTGTTCGCATAGTTTAATAATGTTTCATCTAGGTATAAAATTCATCTTGTTTTGTGTATGACCATCACTGAAGTAGGAACAATACGCATGAAATCCAGTTAATCCACTCTTCCTTCATACTTCAGAAGTTTAGAAAAATTGAACTACATGACTATACAGGGAGAATTCAAGCATTTGCATGTAGATTAAATGCTTCTTTAAAAGGGTAAATAGATGACTACTTTGCAACTCAAGAGATGTACCTTACCAGGTGAAATCTAATGGTGATTTTCATGGACCACAGGTTGTTTATGTGGATTGTTAGTTGTGTGTTTAGCCATACAATTCAATCCTTGCGACATTGACAAAGATTGTGATCAACAGTATAGTTCTGAAGTGAAACTGTGAGACCAAAACCGAGAAGAAACTTTGCTTCATCTGAAATTTCTCCTGAACAGAACAGAGGGACTAGCCAAGTGACTATGGCCCACTGAAACTGCCAAGGCTGCCCAGCAACTTCCTCCCCGAAGAACTGGCAAACTAAAGCATCACTGGAGCAGAAGGCTTGAAAAATAAAGGGGAAGGGAACCATTCAGGGCCCAAAGTAATGCAAGGCAGTCAGGACCATGTTTTGAAATAGGTACTTTCCCTGGGTGTCCTCAAACCGCACTAGACAGGGATATTCAAGGGAGATGATACTGCCTTAGGAGGGCCTTTGGGGAGGGCTTCTGACTTTTGGTTTTACAGTAACTGGGCATGCTACTGGCATTTAGTTAGCAGGGGCTTAGGATACTACATGTCTTGCAATGTGGGGGACATTTCTGTAAACAAAGAATTGCCCAGCTCCAAATGCCGAAGGCACCGCCACTGAGAAACACTGATCAACAGTGCTTTGCTCTTAGGTGCAGCTTGCGTGAGCAACGCGACAAGCTGAATGACATTTTTTGGATGGTAAATCCTAGCATCGCTAAAAATGACCCTCGCAGGTAGGGTTGGTTTTTGGTGAGAATAGCTGCCACAGGATTCTCCTGTTTTATTTTATTTTATGCCAAAAATCTTGCAGAATGTATATGGGATTTGTTAATTTGAAATAACCTTATGAGCTGTGCTTCCATTGTTGTCTAGAAATGTTAATGGTGGTTCCCATTTTCATATAAACCTTAGGCTTAATATTATCGAAAGTAAAAGGAAAGTGAAAATGAGAATGGTTTGGGAGTATTGTACCTTTGTCCCCACCACCCTTGCTTGTGTCACTGCCAAGCTTTTTGAAATCTGAATTTGAACTGCCTAAAGATGAGTTTTCTCTCAGAAAAATGGTCCTATTAATTTGATGATGAGTTTTGCCACTGCATTCCCCTGTAGGACGTATTTCAGTTCCAGAAGTTCATTCTGCTTTGCCAAGCAAAACAGTGTGATCTATCCTGCCAATAAGAAGACAGCAAGTGCTCAATAGTGGGACAGAACCCATTTCAAGAGGCCAAGGGACAACTCTGCAAATAAACTGCATCTTCGTGGCTCCTTACTGCTCACAATATACTCCAATAATGTGAAGAAATTAATTCTTGTCACAAATCATATACTTTCACTAGTAAGGTTAGGGTTAATAATATGGCTGGAATTTAAGAATGCTTCAGCTACCGTACTTATGAAATGACATACATGTATATATCTTCCATCTCACCTATTTTAAGGAAGATTTCTCACGGTTTTTAATGTGCTTCTTGGACCAGTTAAAGAATAATACACTGAAGAAATTTTTGAGCAAGAAAGGAGGAAAAGAGCATTTTCACTCTTTAAATGTGTACATACAACTCTGTGGTGGGCAAGGCTGTCTTCTATTGTGAATGTGGTATCATTTTCGCAAGCTGTGTCTGTTTGACTATTGAGTATAAATACAATGCCTGTTATGTGTTACAGTGTGGTACATATCAGGATACGCAGTGTTAATGCAGATTGTTTTCTCTTTTAAGTGTAAGCTACTGTGATTTTTCAAAGTACCAATGCAGACTGAATTAATGGAAGGGTGTGACACCCAAATTACAGCTGTTAAGAAATTATCTCTCATTGTCAATATTTGATGATTTTTCAAGGGTGTATTCAATTCCTTTACTGTCTTAAAGAGATTTCCACTTACATTTCAGAACTTTCTAACAGAAATATATTTACTAATGTTAGAGAAAGATAAATGCTAATAAAGGATATGAAATGAAAATGAAACCAGAAAGTCTGATTTTCTGGGTAAATCAGAGAGATGGATGAGTTTGCTTTTTCCTCCATTTAGAACAGCTATTCAGATACCCAAAATGGTTCTGAATATTACAGATTTGGTTTAAATAATTTAAGGAATGAATATAAAGGTAAATTACATCAAACATAAAAAATGCAAGACATTTCACATACACAGGGAATGATCAGGCAGGGCTGCTTTAAATTAACACTGATCACCAGAGGACTAATTTTGTTAGACCATGGAGATAAAGCCCATGGAGGCTTCTTACTACCTTAATGTTAATGTTCTATTGCTCGATTTTTCGAAAGACAGAAATGGTCCATTTGTGTTTTACAGTCTGTCTAGTTCTTTCCTACCTGGGATCTTCCTGGATGTGGGTTTTTGCTTCCCTCATCATATCTTGGGGACTCAGGAAAACTCACTCACCTCCTGTATGTCAGCCTAATGTCTTATGTTAAGTAGGGAAAAGTATGATTTGTGTTACGAACAGCCCGATTCATGCACATATTTATTTTCTTCATAGAAATGCGGCTCATTGGTTGGATAGCAGAAACGCTGGCATTGGGTCTAGGGTGGTCCACAACTTTGCATTCTTTGGGGGCTTCCAAAAAGAGATCCCTGGATGGGCTACCAGGTGAATATGCAGTGTTTCCGCCTTCTCAAACTATCTATTAACATAGAGCCTTATTCTGCAAGATACAGGTTAGCTCATATTCCTTCCATTGTTTCCACAGAATTTATTTAAAGAATCATTCTCATGATATATAATTGGTGGCTCCAGTTCTTAAATATTAGACTAGCGGTGATAGTATTTTTGACTTTTTCATTTCTAACTTGTAAACTTTTCTCTAAATGTGCCAATTGGTATGAAGAAAAAATGTGGGTAGTTCATAAATCTGACATATCATACAAGCAAGATGGTATATTGAAAGACCAGAGTCACATTTTTGAACTGCGTGCATCTCATTGGAGGGAATAAAAAACTGCATCACAGGCACCATGAATGGGGAAAAAATTGTTCTTTTTATCAACCAAATAGAGACTTGCCACGACTTGTATCTCAAGTGCTAAAATGGTGATAAATGTCTTGTATTTAGCATTTTATAGAGGCCTCGTGACTAGAAATTAAGATAATACTTAAAGATTAGAAAATTAAAATATCATTACATGCCTTGGACTTTTCCCCAAGACACAAAAGTGATCATGTCACAATATTGTAAGGAAAAGGAGGACTTCGGCAAGAATCAGAACAAAGTTAATGTCCCTGGCTGGATCGAAGCACTATGACATGGACAAACCTTTCAGCCTGAGAAAGACACTTAGGCATGCAGAAAATTTTTTTCAAAAGCAAACGTATATCTTATACATAAAATGACAGCAGCAAAGAATCTGGGCTTATTAGTGCACATAGCTGAGGGCAGCAAGATGTGCAACTTCTTTTCTCGGTTATAAGATGGTCCTAGCTTTTTGTAATAGGCCATCTGGGGCTAAAAGTTTTTATTTTTAAGCAAAATCATTCCATATCAAGTGGTTCTATAAAATATAAATGAATGACAGGATCCAAACTTATCCACCAGATTAAATGTTTGCTATTTTGGTTGAAATCGCAAATTACAGTCTTCCCTATTGTGAACCAGAAACACTTCAGAAAATTCTAGGCCGAGCTCTGAGAATAAAATAAAGCCTACTATGTCTTGTCTTGTTATTATATATCTCATGTGTTTTTAATACAAGGAGCACAAAACAATTATGAAAGAACAAATAACTGTAAGGGGGTATTTACATCTAATCATACGTACTTGGGAGCAGAAGCCAGGCTGCACCCGTGACTCCATGAAAAATAGCAAGATGGCAATTGAGGCTGTCTTAATGTAAACAGTACTGAGTCTAGGCTCACAGAGAAACCTTCCATGACTTTAATCCCACTGATCCTTTTGCATTGGAAGTCAATGCTACATTTATGGATATAATCTGCAGACTCTTAAAATATAAGACAAGGTCCTCCTCACTTGCCACTTAGCAGAAATTTTCTGTGTTCTTTTAAGCCTTTGGGTTAAGTATTTTTTTGATCCATGTACTTAATTTTTTTAATAGCAGCAATCCAACTTAATGCGGCCTTGAAAATGAGTAGTCCTTTCCATGCCCACTCAGAGCTAGCTAACTGCTGGCAGAACACTTGGATCTGCTTAAGTTTTAACTCTGGACTCAGATTTTTTTAGAAAAAGGTGTTCTGACTGACAATATCATCCTCCTTAGATCAAGCAAGGTTGCTTTGACTTTGAAGATAAGCTAGGGAAAGACCAAAAGATTTATTTCTAGAGCTTCCTACAGATTTATAGGGTCACATTCATCTGACTTTATTCCCAGTCCTGTTATCCTTGTAGAAGTTTGGTACATTAGATAAGGAGTATAAAAAATGAAAAAGTGTGTATAGCTATGTTACTTGAAACATGCAACAAAATTTGGGCAGGCATGCTTGTTAAGAGTCAATAAGCGTTTCTTGCATTTAAGAAAAAGATGCATGAAAACACTCAGACTTATTTCTGGCAATTGGATTCACTGGCAATACATAAAACAATGGTACTATACTGCACCAACATAACGGTGAAATGAGAATATTCTTCTAGGATCAGGTCTTTAAGGAATCCACATTGGGTGATGAGATTCCCAAATCCCTTAAAAGTTCTCAGCTACCAAAGCCTACTTCAAAAATATTTATGCCTTGATTTTTTTTCTTCATTAACATAATGAAATATTTCTCTTTTTTTCTGATTTTCAACCCCTACTCATTTCCAATGCCCAGCAATTCCAGTCCTCATTTCTCTTTAACCCGCACTCTACAATTTGGCTTTCTGGTAACAGGAAGCCAGCGATTGTCTTCTGCTCATCTTCTTTGATTAAAACTCCTGATGGAGAATAACTGGTGTAACCATGGTGTTGCTTACCATCAGTACACATGCTGGACAGCAGAGTCACTGCACCTGTCCCTTTGCTTATTGGCCCCATCTGGGCTGTATAGGTGGGGAGCAGTTTCCATACACTTCCTTCCCCAGTTAAACGGAAACATACACATTCAAACACCAGTGCAATATCAGGTTTTCAGGAAGAGAGACTTCCCTCAAAGATGATCAGTCTATGTTTCCAGAGTCTCACACTCCGCTATGGACGGTGAAACCTGACGGAAGAAACAGAAACTCTGTGAGTCTGTGGTATAGAAATACACTCTGCAGTTAGTAAACCGAATAAGGTACAGTAATGTGTATAATTAAAGGCAGCTCTAGACATCTCCCAACTGAATTACTATTACAAATTACTGGCATAACAGAATACTGTTACAAATGTTAGGCTGGAAAGCAGAGACAGCCCTCTATAAAATACTCTGGTTATATCGAGGATACAGAGCAATCAATACACAAAACATAGCAAATCTTGAGCGTCATACTGTGATCTGCACTGAGCCAAGTGGGATGTTTCATACAGGATTTGGTTACACCTGGTTCGTAGTTATAGAAGGAAACCACTGTTTCATCACCTTCAGCATCTCATCGCCTCCCACTGAAGATGCTAAATCTGCTTTGTTAACCTGAATTTCCAAATACCTGCCAGGCATTTCCAACTAAATGCTCCACTAAACATGTTCACGATTATACAAACGGTCTTTTCTTGCAAATCTGCCTTTGCACTTTCTATCTTGTTAATCTATCTTTTACAAGATTTTTAGTCTAGGACCCTCAGATTTGCAACTCATTTCTCTCCACATCCAATCTTGCCTTGACTGATTGTCCTTGAGTCCATTAAAGTGTTCCCATCTTTTGCTAGTGCTATTTTAATGGCATGCTAGCTAGCTAGCTGGTTTCACATCCCTCCATGTGAGTTCCGGAATCTTCCTCGAATTTTTGGAGCCCTGTGCTTTTGTGCACATGCTATGTTCCCTAATATTGCTATCCCCTCCCTTCATTTCCCATCTATGTTTTCATATCAAGATCAAAGTCAAAAGCCATCTTCTCTACAACATTTTATCTGATCTACCTCTTCAGCCCATTTCTGTGGTTCCACACAGAAAGTTTATGAGACTCTATTTAGTATTTCATTTGTCTTGTATAATCTCATGTTCATTGGTCCTCTTCAATCAGTTTTCTAATTCATTTCCCTGTCCCAGGCTCAGAGATGTGGAGATCAAATCTGTGCCCCACATTGTCACCAGCAATATCATCATAAACACTAATCTGATCTTTCCAGTTTTTTGTTAACATCATTGTACTGTTCACCTTTCCCTATGAAATAAAATTTAAATTCCTTAGAGTAGTGATTGAGGCCTTTCGGGATGTGGCCCAATCCATGTTTCTAACTATATCTCTATTACTACTTCCAAAATACCCTCACTTCCAGGGGCGCTTGGGCGGCTCAGTCAGTTTTGTGCCTGACTTCGGCTCAGGTCACAATCTCACAGTTCCTGAGTTCGAGCCCTGCGCTGGGCTTGCTGCTGTCAGTGCAGAGCCAACTTCAGATCCTCCAAATGCTCTCCACTTTTGTGCTCTCTCTTTTGTCCTATCTTCCTTCCCATCTCTATCTCCTGCAATCTCACTCTGTCAGTTCTCCAAACTCCCTTTCCTCCACTTCTCAAGGAAGCATTAATCACTTTCTCTTCTGTGTTCCCGTAACACTGGGTTTATACCAGTTATTTATCACAGTACATGATCTTTATGTAAGTGTGCCTCCACTAAGATCATGTGGCACTGAGGAAAGACTTGCTTTTAATCCCTTTTAATCATGGAGTAAAACACCTGGCACATTAAACAGCTTAAAATATGTTGCCATGTAAAATCAAAAAATGAAAAAATGAAAAATCAAAGACATAAGAACAGTTGAAGTAAGACTGGCTATACGTTGATAATTGGAAAAGCTGCATGATGGATGCATGGGGCTTTTTTTTAATTAATTTTTTTTAACATTTATTTATTTTTGAGAGACAGAGAGACAGAGCGTGAGCAGGGGAGGGCAGAGAGAGAGGGAAACACAGAATTGGAAGCAGGCTCCAGGCTCTGAGCTGTCAGCCCAGAGCCCGACATGGGGCTCGAACTCACGAAACATGAGGTCATGACCTGAGCCGAAGTGGGCCGCTTATCCGACTGAGTCACCCAGGCGCCCCAACATGGGGCTTCTTATATCACTTTTGCATGTTTCACTTTCCAAAACTCAAAATAAAAATAAGATATACCAAGCTTTCCAAAGTCAGCAAACTTGTTGTGACCAAAGTAGGGATGTATCCACTTTGAGTTCAATTCCTGATGCCAGCTGTGGCCATAACCTTGGGAGGTACATGAACTTCCAGGCTGTACATTTGTTAAATGGAGACAAGGTTCCTGTTTCAGTCACCTGGCTGTTGTTTTGGCCCTCTGATCATGCAAAATCCTTACCCAACTCAGGCCCTTTGCACTAGCTACTCCTTCGAAATCAGCTGGTTCCCTTTGGGGGTGGAATGTTTTTCTCTCCCCCAACAGTATTGATAGCTTCCTCTTGTCATTCAAATCACAGAATAGGTTTTATTCCCTGAGAGACCCCTTTCTTTGCCATCCTATCTATATAACCAATGTTGTCCCTTCAATAGCATCCCGTTACATTTTCTTTTGTTTAAAAATGCTTTTTATTTATTTTTGAGAGAGAGTGAGAGAGCAGGGAAGGGGCAGAAGGAGAGGGAGAGAGAGAGAATCCCAAGCAGGCTCTGTGGCATCAGTGTAGACCCCTACACAATGCTCCAACTCACAAACCGTGAGATAATGAACTGAGCCAAAATCAAGAGTCGGATGCTTTGACCGACTGAGTCACCCAGGTACCCTTACATTTTCTTGATAGTACTTAGCACAAGCTGAAATTATCATTTTTATTTATTTGTTTACTTGTTTGTCTCCCTCAGTAGAATATAACCATATGAGAGTGAGGACTTAATTTGACATGTTCCAAATTCCCAGGGTCCAGAGCAGAGTCTGACTCACTGTACGTGCTCAATCAATACTTACGGAATGCATAAAAAACTGAATACATCTATAATGGCAGGTAGAAAGTTATTTGATAAACTTTCCACAAATAATTCTTATAAATGAAGAGTCCAACCATGAGCTTCCCTCCCTCCCCCATAATTACTACAATTACATTTATATAAGTCTACAATATCCAATATGGTAGGACATTCCATTATGCCTTCTAGGAAGAGTCAACCATAACCTGAAGAGAAACATAGAAATTCTATGAAAATATTTCAAAACAGTAATTGAAAACCTTTTAAACCAACCTTTTTATATAAAATATAAAAGAGGCGATAATAACAGCTGAAAGTCCTAATGTTTACTTTGTGCCCAGCACAAGTCCAAGTGTTATACATATATTACCTAGCTTAATCTTCAAAACAATCCTATGAGGTATGTACTTCTGTATCCCCTCTGTACAGATGTGAAAACAGACACAGGGATGCTAAGTCTTGTGCCCAAGGCACAGAGCTGGTGAGTGGAGGCTCTAGGCTTCAGACTCTATTCTTAACCTACACCAGACTGTGAGAACAAAACATGCCTTCACTCATACTTTCACTCGAAGGGTTTTCTTGGTGCCCTCTGGGTAGAAGGTAACGGAAAAGGCAATCAGTTCGATTTCCACATCTGTCCGTTAGTTCTGATCAATTTTGACCAGAGAAAAGTCCTGTTCCACATCCCAGGCTACACTTTGATTACTACTGTTCTCTCAAAAACATCTGCCTTTTGCTATAAAAGGAACTTGATGACAATGGGCTCAGCACAAACTTTGTGCAATGACTAGAAAAGAGCGTCCAGTGATGTTGACGGGGTTGAAATGAGCAGTACCACTTCCCTTCTCACAGGATGTCAAACACTGTCCTTACCACACCTGGGGAGCAGGGACCCTGGGGGCTGGGACAATACAGACAGACAGACTGCACCTGCAGGGCCTTCAGCCCATGAGCCATCAAAGATCAGCTTTTCTAGGAATTAAACACAAACTCATCTAAGTGAGCAATTATTTTAGCCCTTCTCCTAATTTGCTGGGCTTTGTCACAATGCTCTAATTTTCATTTGGTCCTGGGTTTAAAGGACAAGCATGGGGAAACGTGACGTGACAGGCTAGGTCTTCCCACTGGTAATGTCTGTGGGATGAAGAAGGTGAATTAATAATTGAATGGCACAACAACGTGAGTAGTCAGTGTACCGGAAGAGATGTAAAACCTTCTAAAGCCCAGCATTTTCCTGGAGAGCATTCTGACTTTAATTTCCAAAAATTAGCAGGACACCATAGAGTTGTTTTTTTTTTTTTCCCCCAGCAGGCACTATTTGCCCACGGGTCCCATTAGAGAATGAACTCCACTGTCTGGATTGTGTGCAAGGTCACAGGCCATCAGCACGGCTCCCAGGGCCGGCTAAGAGAAGAAGGTGACCAACCAATAGTGTGAAGGCAATAATATGCCAACAAAGCCAGGGGTCAGAAATGTACCCTCCGGGGCGCCTGCGGGGCTCAGTCGGTTAAGCATTTGACTTCAGCTCAGGTCATGGTCTCACTGTGAGTTGGAGCCCTGCATCAGGCTCTGCGCTAAACAGCTCAGAGCCTGGAGCCTGCTTTGATTCTGTGTCTTGCTCTCTCTCTGCGCCTTCCCTACTTATGCTGTCTGTCTCTCTCTCAAAAATAAATAAACCTTAAAAAAACATTTAAAAAAAGAAAAAAGAATGTACTCTCTCTTCATATGGACTGCCAGATCTGGTAAAACACCCAAAACTAAAAACAAAACCTCATACATTTTCTTACACTATCCAATCAGAAAAGGACATTTATATCCTGTTTAAAGTAGGTACCTTTTCTTCCAATTCAGCTCCAAAATTTTATGGTTAGAGGTACTGAAAATGTAAATTGTTCTTACAATGAAATGTAAATGAAAATGTAAATGAAAATGTAAATTGTTTGTTACTACTCGATGGTTTGCATTCATTTTAAAATAGGAGAAGTTCTGCTTTACCTCCTGAGAAGTCTGCCTCTCTGACAGTAGGAGAGTTTGGCTTTCGGCTTCCCACTGATGGAGGAATAAATAGATGTATTATGCCTGAAGGATACCAAAACGTCTCGTCTACTCTTTTCTCAGAACTCTCCTAGGACTCAAAATTGAAGTTACCTACATTTTATTCTTCTTCTTATTAAAACTGGAATACATTTTTCTTATTTTCATACTGTTGAGAGGAAGTAAATGAGAGGGAGAGCTATTTTTAAGTCATGGGATTCAGGTAAAGATCATTCTTTTCCATAAAGATGATTCCTCCACAAATTAATACATTACTCACCTTCCTGTAAATTCATTCAGACAATAGAAAATAGAAAACTACTCACAAATATAACTTGTGTGTACTTCCGTGTTTGACACAGACAAATCCTGAATAATGCATGTCTCCTTTATTTCAAAGGGTTTAATGGTCGTGGCACATACCCGTTAAACACATGAGCAGGTCCTCCTAAGCCACAGCTCCTAGTTCCACCTGAGAAGCCAGACCACATGCTGGAAGGGCTTTTACTGTTCCAAATACTGAGCCAACTGCATTCAAGTCTGGGGTTTAAAGCTGCATTTTGCAGCTCTTTTTAGTTTCTGTCCAGGTAAACGGAGCACCCATGGAAGAGAACAGCACTGCAAAAGCAGCCTTCTCATTCCTCGGTGGAGAATCCCTCATTTAATGTAATTTTAATTTTTAATGTTTAGTTTTGAGAGAGAGAGAGAGAGAGAGAGAGAGAGAGAGAACGCATGTGAGTGTGGGAGGGGCAGAGATAGAGGGAGACATGGAATCCAAAGAAGGCTCTAGGCTCTGATCTGTCTGCACAGAGCCTGACTCGGGGCTCCAACTCACAAACTCAAAAACTCATGAACTGTGAGATCATGACCTGAGCTGAAGTCTGACACTTAACCAACTGAGCCACTCAGGTGCCCCGCCCCTTATTTAATTTTGATTGAGGTCCCACGTGTAATTCTTGCCATGTCACATTTTGATAAGCATATCTAGAAGCTGAAAAAGCAGTTTAGTTTATCTGTAAATCTACTTAGGGTAGTAATCACTCAAAATGGCATAGAACAAGATAATCACTTTAAATATACATGCCCAAACCTACAAGCATATCTCAACATAACCACATTAAGAGTGTTTTGAAAAGTAGAGAAAAGAAAAGGAAAAAAAAAAAAAAACTATAACCCCACTCTATAAGGAACCGTTAAGAGTTTTTGGGTGTTATTTCCTAATTCTTTTCTATGCATCTGAATTTAAAAAAAATTTTTAAGTTTATTTATTTATTTCGAGGGAGAGAGTAAGCAGGATAGGGGCAGAGAGGAGAGAGAGAGAATCCCACAGGCTCCACACTGTCAGTGCAGAGACTGATGCAGGGCTCAATCCCATGAACCATGAGATCATGACCTGAGCTGAAATCATGAGGCAGACGTTTCACTGCCTGAGCCACGGAGGCGCCCCTCTATGCACCTGAATTTTAAATAAATTATTCTATTGCTATTTATAGTTTTATCCCCATCCCAATTTTCCACTTCACAATATGCCAATGATCTCTCGAGACTCACTTTGATGCTAAGACGGTCAATTCAATGATTCTTTTCTTTAGTAAAACAAGTAAATAATTTATAAGCTAATAAAATTACACACATGGAAGTACTACACTTCACACTCTAAAAAACACTCTTACTTACTAAATTCAACATTTACTTTTTAAAAGTAATATTCTCTCTTGATTATAAATCTATTCCATGTGGACACAAAACAATTCTGGAAAACAGAATATCCACAAGATTACAATTACTCATAATCTTACTATTCAGCTAGCTGTAACTACCTTAAAATTTAGTGTTTAACTAAAATTTGACCTTTCATACAATTTGTCTTTATAATTTAGAGAATCATTTTAAATTGCAGAACTGCTATTTACTATGGAAAGGGAAGTGGCTTTACTTTGCCGTGGTGGTCTCCTTCCAGAATGCAATAGTCCTATTAAATAATACACTGCCCTTCATATGGTCTTTTGGGTTTTGAACAGTAAGCAGGGTGGGCAGCTGCTGGTGGTAGAAAATAGAGGATGTGGCCAGACAAGCAGCAAGTGCTCTAAGGAGCCAGCGTGAGAGCTTGGCACCTCTCAGGCCACAGGATGAATTGTCTTGGGGACCCCTTGTTACATGGCCCCAGAATGCATTGTAACGCCAGAGAGCCATCCAAAAATACCGGGAGACTTCGGGGAATTAGATGAAAGAGTGAATCACTACAACTCTTTACCGCTGCAGATCCAACAGGTCACAGAATATATTCCAGGATGGAGGTTTCAGAGGTGTCTTCTCGGTACACCAATAACAAGAATGTGACAACGAATTTAGTGCTAGCACATTATTCAAGGAAAGCTACCATGGTGGCATCGTCACTCACAGACAGAGAACTTAGGGAGTGGATCCTTCACTTTTCTTTCAAATGTTTGTTTTTGATAATAAATTCTTGTATTTCAAAAATTCAAAGAGTGAATCTTCCCCATGCCTACCCCTACCCACCAATCCTCCACCCCAGAGGCAACCAGTATTACTGGCTTTTGTGAATCTCTCCAGAGATACAGAAGCAAATGAAGCTCTCTCTATGGGAATGGATTCTTCCAATGGTGACTGATACATCACTGTGGGGGAGATTATCTCTGGATAAAAAGGTGCCCGGGCAGAGAGAGCAGGGCTGTCTCAACCCTTTTATTAACCACTCTAAATCCACAGGGAGTTAACTGATTTAGGTTTTGAATGGCAGGCTTACTTGATATAAGGAGATAATGTCTGACACTAATAAGAAGAGCTAATAAGTGAGCTGCTTTCTATCTAGATTGCATTCAAAGGGCTAGGGAATGATCCGCAGCCTGTATGCTCCCTCCAAGGGGGCTGCTGCTAAGAGCAACACCATCTTCTACATAAGCAATTTTCTATATGTACAACATAACCATAATTTGGTATTATTTTGATTAAACTCAGCAGTATTTACCAAACTTTTTTCCTCTTAAAATACTGAAAACAATGTGAAAATCATAAACATGATTTTTTAAGTCTTAGAGCCAAAATATTTCTCTATTGGAACGCAACTCTAATGATGTAATACAAATTAATGGAAAAATAGCAGTAGATATTTGCTTTGCTGCCAGGTTTTAAAGAGTACTTAAGCAAGGCATATTTATCTTAGTGATATGAATATTTAATTTTTCTTTATCTGGATAGACATTTTAAAGAGCATTAATCAATATAGTTTTTGGAAAACTTTTATAGCTTACCTCTGTTACCATAAAAAAAAAAAAAACCCTATAGTTTTCTCTTGAAATGCAGCTCATCCCTATTTACATCTATTAATATTTACTTAAACAATAAAGACATTAATAGACTTTTATAGTATACAACAAGTATACTCTAAACTTCTGTAGATGAGTAAATATAGAAAAGTCGCCAAGGGAATTTTGAAGGTGAAAAAATATGCTATCAGATATAAAAATACATCACAAATCTATTCTAATTAAACAGTGTGACACAGTGCAAAGATAGACAATAGCTCACTAGAGCATAATAAAGAATCTGTGGGCACCTGGCTGGCTCAGCCAGGGAGCATGCAACTCTTGATCTCAGGGCTGTGAGTTCAAGTCCCACATTTGGTGTGGAGCCTACTTAAAAAAAAAACAAAACAAAACAAAAGAAAAAAAGAATCCAGGAACTGATCCATGTGTATATTAAAAGAAGACTTTCACATCAAGGGAGAAATAAATGGTGCAACTGACTACTGATTTAGAACAAAGCAAAGTTAGTCACTCTCTTGAATCATACATCCAAATAAATGCCCAATGGATGAAAGATCTAAGTGTAAAAAAAAAAAAAAACCATATATAAGAACTGAAGATAATAGATTTATAATCTTGGCCTTCCTCCATAAGACACAGAACAATGAAGTAAAAGTAACGATTTGAATATGCAAAGATTTAAACAAAAGACTTAAAAAAAGTTTAAAAGTTAACAATAAATTGGGGGAAAGTATGATGACATATGTAATAAAGAGCCAGTATTCACAATATCTAAGGAGTTTTCACTAATCCATATGAAAGAAACAACCCAAAAGAAAACTAGTAAAAGTAAATAAAAAATGTACATAGTCAATAAAGATATATAAAGATACCCAACCTTATAGAAATCAATGAAATAATATATTATTGTTCATTCTTTAGACTATAGACCCCTCATCACCACCACCACCCCCCCTGTCCTGCCCCACCAGTGCTGACGAGGGTGATACACCAGGCATGCTCATAAACTGCAGGTTACAGAATAGCATCGTACAAAATGTAAAAAATATATCTCCAGTGACCTAGCAAATCTACTCATGGGACTGCTACAGAAATACTGGCATCTATGTGCAAGGATATATTTACAAAGAAAGTCAAGGTAGCATTGCTTTACTAATGAAACACTACAAATTCCATAACATCCATCAATAGAATAATTGTTCAATAACTTATGGTATATTATCTACAAAATGCCATAGAGTCATTCAAGAGAATGAGACATACACTAATATGGAAAGATTGTCTAGATCCTGTTTTGTGTGTGACTCAGAAGGTATATATAAGGCACATGTGTACATACACATAAATCATATATATACACATACATGTTTGTAAATGCACAGAAAAATGACCAGAAGGATCTACACCAAACGTTTCCTGGTGATTACCTATGAGAACGGGAATGAAATCGGGGAAGGACGGAGTGAAGGAAGTTTTCATTTTTACTGGATGGACTTTTGTACTGTTTGAAGGCTTAATTAGAATATGTTGGTCCCATTACAAATATATATGCAAAAACTAAATGACCTTTACTCTCTTAGCAGCCTCCTTTTTTTTTTTTTAACTTGTTCATAGCATACAATAGAAGAGAAAGAACCTCCTTCAGTATACATTTTTATTTTTTATAAACAGAACTTCCATAGAAACACATTTTTAAAATTTAGTTAGTTTTTGGGGCGCCTGGGTGGCTCAGTCGGTTGAGCGTCCGTCTTCGGCTCAGGTCATGATCTCGCGGTTCATGGGTCCGAGCCCCGCGACAGGCTCTGTGCTGACAGCTCGGAGCCTGGAGCCTGTCTTCAGATTCCGTGTCTCCCTCTCTCTCTGACCCTCCCCTGCTCACGCTGTCTCTCTCTCTCTCTCTCTCTCAAAAATAAATAAGACATTTTAAAAAATAAAAATAAAATTGGTTATCTTCTTTTGTAGTTTATTCTTCATATAATGTGATCAAATCGAGATGAGGAAATCAGGATTTCTAGGATTTCTAGAAAACTACGCAGAAGTAAAGCTTTCCTGAATGATAAAGTATAGGTTGAGTGCAGTCACTATATCTCAGGGGTCAGGACTCAAAAGCACAAACATATGTGTGCTATCTTTCCCATTACTCGGAGGTCCCAGCCAACTCGATGTCACCATAAATATTCAGCCACCTTATTATGATCAACTTTACTGGAGAAGTATGGCCACAGGTGTCAAATATCAGCATGAACTATCGCTGACCTCAGGAGTGGAAGGGAGAAAAGGAGGGGACAAATAGGTCCGGCTTGATATGGGCATGTAACTGGTCCAAGGGCAGATCAGGAAAGGATGCAGCCCTCAAATAGAGAAAAATCCTATACGTTCAGATGGCTAAAAGTCCTGAGGCATTTACAAATAAACATGATATAGGAGAAACCAAAACAAATAAACCTCCCCTAGGAGAAAGGGGGAGTTTCTTCTGCATACCAGACATGATCATAGAAGCAACAGCTTTGGAGCAGGGAGGCCCCCATCAACTTTAGGGAAGGGATTGCAATTATATTATGAAGTTATACCATGACTTCCTTTATCATAGGACATGCTCAACACGGAACAGCCCACCCACAGGAGCCACTGCAGACAGAGTGGCACTATAATCTATGGCTGTCCTGCAGAAGCTGTTTCTAGCCTAGCGAACCCATATTTGCTTTCCAGAAACACCTGTTGTGGTCGTCTTCCTGTAATCATCTGTCCTGGTATGTTTTTTAACAATTCAACTTTATTTTAATGTTTTTATTTATTTTTGAGAGAGGGAGAAGAGACAGTGTGAGTGGAGGGGAGGCAGAGAGAGAGGGAGACACAGAATCTGAAGCAGCCTCCAGGCTCTGAGCTGTCGGCACAGAGCCTGACACGGGGCTCAAACCCATGCACCGTGAGATCATGACCTGAAACAAAGTCGGGACGTTTAACCTACTGAGCCACCCAGGTGCCCCAACTATTCAATTTTTAAAGATTTATTTGGCATGCAAATTTTTAGGAATATACATGTTATTAAAAAAAAAGGCAGAGCACATAAATCCATTACAGAGAAATAAACAAAACACCTGTTAAGTGGTGGGGGGGGGCGGGTAGTCAGACTGTATGATCACATTCAGGTCCCTTCTGGTTTCAGCAGAATAAACTGAAACCGAGGGGTACTGGGAGTTAAAAGGATAGGATTATTGCAATATTCCACAGCACCAGTGAAAACTGGATTCCTAGTCTAAGTTAAAGCTTCTAAAAACTGAGATTCTATCTTCTCTAGGTTATGTCTACTGTGATCCCAAAGCAGAAACACAGGTGCCCATAGTGGCTCTTTCCAGCATCTGTTCTGGGCATAAATCTTCAACTGAGTCTCTTTAAGGACAGAATAAATTATTCTAATGCTTTTCTCCTGACCCAGAAAATAAAGCTAAGAAAGAAACCCAAACATAGCCCTTTGGAATGATTCAGACTTCTGTGAAAGAAAAAACAAAACAAAACAAAACAAGACTTAATTTTAGAAACGTTCGTTGGATGGCGTTAGGCTCATCTATATTTAAAAAAACTTTTGGGGTGCCTGGGTGGCTCAGTTGGTTAAGTGTCCCACTTCGGCTCAGGTCATGATCTCATGGGTTCGTGGGTTTGAGCCCCACATCGGGCTCTGTGCTGACAGCTAGCTCGGTGGAGCCTGTCTTTGGATTCTGTGTCTCCCTCTCTCTCTGACCCTCCCCTGTTCATGCTGTCTCTCTCTCTCTCTCTCTCTCAAAAATAAATAAAACATTAAAAAAAAACCCTTTTAATTGTGGTAAAATACACATAACACAAGATATGCTGAATTGCATTTTGCCCACCTACCTTGTAAACTGTCGACTCTCTTCATGAACTTCCATTTCTGTGCTTTTAAATTCATTTAGTTCTTTCCTTATTGCTGCCTAAATAGGGAAAAAATAGATAAACAGAATTGTACTTAGGTCACATATTTCCTTAGCATAACAGCATCAACAAAGCAGACATTCTTTTAAGAAATGTCTTGCAAAAAGAGATTCCTAATTTCTACTAGGTCTTTACCTAGTAGAGGTAAGATAAATGTAGTATCTTACTCTAGCCAAAATAAAACCAGGTCAGATTTCCTTCAAGTGTCATTGACAAGGAGGAGAGGAGAAAGGCATTTGCTAAACTCATTCTGGGGCCTGGTCTATGAGTCACACACATCCCCCAACCTCGATGACCACAAGGATAGCATAGATTATAAGATTTTCTCAGAAACAATACCATTTTCCTATGAAAGTTCTGCATTTCCCACCACGCACAGCGACATGGCCTTGACTAGCTGCCACTGAACTGCTGAGAAGTCAGTTTGCTATTTTTTCTCTAATATTGAAAGTTCAGACAATTAGAATGAAAAATTTCAGCATAGCATAAAAAGCCACTTGGAAAATGTGTACTAGAATGTGATTACTATTACTATGTAACAAACACATAACCCATGTCATGTAAATGTTGGGATTTGAAGAGATGCTTATGTCCTCAGGTCGAAATGCTGAAATAATCTTAAAAATGTCAACGTGAGTTATCCATTAACAATAGTCACTAGATCATGGATGGTTTCTGGTTTCAACTTGGTACTTATCTTTTTTTTTTTAAATTTATTTATTTTGAGAGAGACTGGGGGGGAGAGAGGGAGAGAATCCCAGGCAGCTCCACACTGTCCACGTAGAGCCTGATACAGGGCTTGAACTCATGAACTGTGAAATCATGACCTGAGCCGAAATCAAGAGTCAGATAGATGCTTAACCAAATGACCCACCCAGGTGCCCCAACTTTTGCTTATCTACAACTTTTCCCTCTTGTAAATAAAAAAAATATATATTAATTAAAAACACCCCCAGGAGATGAGAAATGGACTCTTCAGCCAAAACACAGAATATTACAAACCACAGAGAATGACTTGACTGAGAGATAAGAAAATCTACTTTGTGGTTGGAAAATGATGAATTTTAGAAAAGGGAAGAGACAGGACGAAGCCTGGAGGCCTCTCTCTGGCTTCCTCCCATCACTGACTGTCACTCTGCAATATACAAGCTTTCCCCCAACATGTTTTTCAATGTTATATTTAAATCCCGTAGTCATAGACGGTCTCATCTCCCTACATGCATTCCTCAGCTTCTCTAGTTTCTATGGGGAACCTGTGGCTGGGAACTGCGGCAAGAATTCTTGCTACTGAGTTATGAGAGAGATGAAGCAAGCAGAGAGATATCTGTGTCTCACAAGGGAGCTCAACAGTGAGGATACTTTGTTGTACTCACTTTAACTATTGGTACCTAAACCAGGAGCTGAAATAGTGAACAGACCCTATACTAACTGCCAGGTAGCATCTATCAGAAAGACTTTCTTGAAAGGAAGTATTTTAATATAGAGAGTGGCAGAGAATCCTGTCTCCATGTTCATTTTAATTTTCTCCTCTGAATGTAACATTTCAGTAGAGGAAGTAAGACTGGTACACTTGGTGTCAGAACTCATGGGTTATAGTCTGGCCCTTATGCCTTTAATAGCAGTGGCCGTCAGCAAATTATTTTGCTCCAAAATTTGTTTTCCTCTCTGGAAAATGGGGATGGGAATTCCTCATAGTATTACAAGACTCAATTAAGAGCATTATGTGAGGGGCACCTGGGTGGCTCAGTCAGCTGAGTGTCTGACTCTTGATTTTGGCTCAGATCATGATCCCAGGGCTGTGGGATCAAGCCCTGCGTCAGGCTCCACACTAAGCATGGAGTCTGCTTAAGATTCTCTCTCTCTTTCTCCCTCTCTCTCTCCCTCTGTCCTTTTCCTCTGCTAGTGATCTCTCTTTCTAAAATAAAAAAAAAAGAAAGAAAAGAAAAAGAAAAAAAGAAAGTTCTGTCTTCATGGAGCTTATATTGAATACCATATATTTAAAATTATATATTTAAAAAAAGAACATATGTGAAAGTGCTTTGTATGCTAAGTATTCAATAAAATATCATTATTGTGAAACTTTCGAAAGACGAACTAGACTTTATGACTGTGACTAACAATTCTTTCATTGTTAATTTGGAGAGTCTACTAGGTGCAAGATAATGTCACTGAAGGAGACTCAAAGACATATAAGGCAAAGTCCTTATTCTCAATAGCAGGTTGGCTACTGATCTAGGAGTCTGGCAAAAGTCAATGAAAGCATTCCTTTAGGATCAATTGGGATACAGAATCCACACACAAAAAAGTACCAGATAGTTTATTTTTAACTGTAAATTGTGTGCTACACATCCCTTACATTAGTAACATTTATAATTTATTTATAATTACATATATACGCATTTTTGCTGAGAAATTCAGTTCGAGATTCTTGGGCATATCCCACATGCACATCTGCAATGTGACTTTGTTATTCCCTCATCAAGAGTTGGAGTTTATCATTCCAGCCTTGAATCTGGATGAGTCCTGCAACTACTTTAAACAAGAAAACACAGCGGAGGTGAGATTGTGCTAGTCTGGGATGTAGCCCTTGACTGGTTTGGCATCTTTTGTCTCCTTCTTCTTGAAAGTCAGCTGACATGTAAAAAATGTGACTAATCTCAGGAGACCACACTGTGGGAAAGTCAAGGTACAGGAAGAGGCCAGGGAGGATGAGGGGCCATGTGGATGGAGACAGAGGCCAAGGAACAACAAGGCACAGCTGTGACAGTGAAGGAGCCATCTTGGAAGTGGCGAGCAAAATAAGATGGTTAAGTCACTCAACAGTGGACCCGAGCACTATTTCATCTTACAAATGATAAAATGGAGGCCTTGAGAGATGGAGTGACTTGCTAGGTATCAAAAGGATGTTAAGGGGACAAAGATGAGGCTCATACTTAGGCCTTTTACTTCTAGTCCCACAGTCTGTCCAATGAAATGAGCATCAGAGCCTAAGTCATCCAGATAATTGCCTCAGACCTCTACGTTGTGTGTACCAGTTGTAATTAGGAATAATGAGTCAGTTATAGGCAATGGATATGATGTGAAATTACGGAGACTGGTTAATTGAAAATATATATCAGCAAGACGTGACTACAGTCAATTAAAGAAATGAAATACTCCTTTAAAAAATTCACTGCAGAACCACCACAATTATACTCCAAGAGTTGCTTCCTCTTGCTATTTAAAGGAACTTATAAGAGGAAAAGAGTAATTAAAGACGCTTTATGTTCAGAAAATACAGGTAACAATAATCTTAACTCCCTTCTATGCAAATAAGACCAGAGTTTAGGCCTAATGACTTTCTCCATAAATGTAAATGGGACTGATTCCGTAGAAAGATACAGGATAAAAGAGCTAGGCTGCTGTAGTGAGATTGAAGCCTGAATGGTGCTAAACCGGACCCAACACTGGTTAAGTCACTGAGCCGAAACCAGGTATTTCTAAGATTGAAACAAAACAAGCCTCAGGAGATAGCACTGTGTAAAAAATTACACAGCATTTTTTGGTACCATGAGAATAACAGAGAGGAGAGGAAACAAAAATGGCTGAAATGAAGATTAAAATTGACTAGTGATGACCGGTGATGGAAAGTCTGCTTAATCTCTTCCAGTCAGCTCAGGGGTCATCCTGGCCAGGGGCAACAGGTAATTTGTTGAAAATATGGGCTCTGTTGCCTTCTCAAATAGCATGAGCTGTGAGGCCACGATTAACTAGAGCTCCCATCATTTGATGTGTTTTGCTTATTTCCTTGGTAAAAATCTGATGTGGAACAAGGAGGGAATTTCTTGACTACTCAACAAGCTCGATGCTATGTGGAGGTGAGTGTACTCTTCTTTGCTGCCAGGACAACCAGAAACAGGCCAAGAATATCTCGGCAGAGAATGAAAATCTCAGTCTTTCCTGTGACCTGTTTAGACAATGCATTCTTGGAAGGGTAGTATGTTCATCTTTATGTCTCTGTTATCTAGGACAGTTCTATTTTATTATTTTAAGTTTATTTATTTATTTTAAGAGAGAGAGAAAGAGAGAGAGCAGGGAAGGGGTGGAGAGAGAGGGAGAGAGAAAGAATCTCAAGCAGGCTCCTCACTATCAGCACAGAGTCCAATACAGGGTTCGATCTCACTAACCGTGAGATCATAACCTGAGCCAAAATCAAAGGTCAGACATTTAACCTATTGAGCCCCCCAGGAGCCCCCCAGGACAGTTCTTAATTATTACAAGTGTTTTAATACGTAAGTAATTACTGAGTAACTTCTAGGCAAATCCATGTATTATCTGAATTTCAATTCTCTTGCACTGGATAATTTCATTCATTCATTCATTCATTCATATCTTTTAAGATAGAGAAAGAGAGAGAATCCCAAGCAGGCTCCATACTCAGCATGGAGCCTGACACAGGCTTGATCCCACAACTCTGGGATCATGGTCAAGAGTCCAACACTGAACTGACTGTGCCCCTCACTGGATAATTCTTGACTAGATTGTAAACTGAGGCTTCAATGTATAGTGAAAATGTCACCAATGGGGAACAAAGCTTAGATTAGCAAACCTGCCCATGAATGTAATCCTGGTAAGCACTACCATTTAATGATGAGCTGGGACTTCATGAATACACCAGCTAATTCGAGATGGATATAATTGGCTCTATGAGTAAGGAAACTCAAGTTAAATGATTTGGCCAAGGTCAAACCTCTCCCAAGTGGCCAAGTTAGGAATCAAACCCTTACATCCCCAGCTCCAAAGCCTGCCCTCTCCTCTGTACCTATGAGCTTCATAGCCTACCCCAGGGAGATGGCAACTGTCAGGTAAGCCTTGGTCTTCAGGCCAAGTTGATGGCCTTCTCTGGCTCTGCCTGTCCTGTCATCTTAGGCCTCATCTGTATCTTACTGTATGTACGTGTATCTGTTTCTAGTGAACTCAAGTACATATATTTTAAAATTGAAAATTCTATTTTATTTTTTAAATGTTTATTTATTTTATTTTTGGGGGGGTGGAGAATGAGTGGGGAAGGGGCAGAGAGAGAGGGACACACAGAATCTGAAGCAGGCTCCAGGCTCTGAGCTGTCAGCACAGAGCCCCAATGAGGGACTCGAACTCAAGGAACGTGAGATCATGACCTGAGCCGAAGTCGGAGGCTTAACCGACTGAGCCACCCAGGTGCCCCTAAAATTATATTTTAAAGGTGAATTCAGCTCAGTCAAATTCACAATTAAAAGGCATTTCTCCCACCACTTCTCTTTCCCAACTTGAGCAATTGAATAAGACTACTGGATTTATGAGATTCCCTACAGCATCTACCACAGTGTTTTCACAGAATGAGCACTGGTTGGTTATTAACTGCTTCCTGATCTCTTCCCTTTACACTTGAACTTCAGAGATTTTTATAAATGCAAAGTTGTATCTTAGCGGGGCTAAGAAGTAGTACCAGGAAAAAAGAGAGAAGGATGGCTCCTTTAGGAGGCAGGAAGTCCAGTGTTTATTTTGAGAGCAGAGGTGGAAAATACTTGGTTTCAATATTTTTTTTCTTTCATGGTATTTATAGTTCAAAAGTTAAAAAGTAAAACTCTTTTTTTATCTGAAAGTTAAATTACAGATTTTTATACCTAACTGGTATAAAATCCATTACCTATAGAATAAAATATATACTCATTGAATAAAATATATGATCCTTAACTTGATCATTATATTATCATGAAGAGTTTTATTTTAAGGTAAAAAGCAACAGAAGTCCAGAAATGCTTGTTATAATAATGATGTTCAGCATGTATTATTTTCATTCTAAAATAAAAAAACACACTAAGACCATTAATAGTATCTCTGAGCAATAAGTAACATTTCATTATATTCCTCTTTTAACATGCAAAGAAAACAAATAACTTTATTTTTTTCAGTTTAGGTAGGTAGAAAATAATATATTTTAGAAGGTCTTAAAAGTACCATGCATTGATATGCATTATAATTGTTGTTTCTTCTTTTTATATTTCTGAATATTCTGATTTTTGCAGACAAACGTGAGTCATTTGTGTTTACACAATGTACTATTCATTAATGTATTTTTAATTTTAAATTGTTGTGTTTTTTCTATCTTCTATCTTTAAAAAGTATATAACGTTTTTTAATCCAAAAGAAATGATTCTTATTTTTCTTCAAGGAAAAAAAATTTACAATATAAATCCAGTTCTAAAAATGCCGTCCTTTAGAGCTTCACAAGTATCAGGAGAAATAGGAGAGACAATGTCACAGGGTAAAAAAAAATGAGCCTCCTATGTGAGGAGGGAGGGGTTCTGGCTGGGCTCTGGGGCTCAGAGTTTGCTCTGTAGGGGAGATGCCAGTTATGTGCCTTCAAAGTATTCTTGAACAGACACTAGGCCTGCAGAAGAAAAACTGACCAAGTAGATCTCCCCTGCAGCCTAGAAGTCCAGCACAAAAATCTATTTTTATTTCAACACAAAACTAAAAAGAAAAATCCTCTCCATTATAACTAGAGATGGAGGAATTTAACCTTCCAACAACAGACATGAGTTAGAAACAACTATTTCTAGGGTATGGAAAATTTAATCATTTAGACTCTCACTGCTTCCATTCTTTGCACCTGCTGTGATCTTTACTCATTTCCCTGGGTACCCCTTACCTGCCTTTATGAAGTTCAACATTTGAATATCAAGCCAGCTGGGAATGGTGGATGTGGCAATTACATGTGTAAAAGATGGCAGCAGTAACACCTCCAGCCCACATGTTCTTCTGCAATATGACCTTGCCAACCTCCCACTGAGACATAGAGCGAATTCCCCTCGCCCTAAAGCTGGGCTGCTCTTATAACCTACTTGTAACTAATAGAATATGGAGGAATAAGGCTGGGTGTCTTCTAAAGGGGGTTAGATAGAGCCATACAGCTTTTACCTTGTTCTCTTGGGACACTGGCTCTGGAAAAAGCTAGCTACCGTGTAATAAGTGTGACAATTCCGAGGCCACTATGCAGAAGAGGCCATGTGTAGGTGCTTTGGTGGACAGCCCCAACTGAGCCCAGCTTCTGAGCCAATCTAAGACAACTGATGTGTAAAGAAACCAGCTGGGACCCTCCAGAGCAACGTATTTGTCAGGTGAGTAACACTGAGTGGCCAGAGTCAATTGCATGAAAAGCAGAGAATTGCCTAGCTGAGCCCTGACTAAACCTCCAAGCCACAAAACCTGTAAAATGGAATAAAATCGTTGTCATTTTCGGCCACTAAGTTTTGGAAAGTTCACTGCACAGAAATGGTTACTGGAGCAGAATCAACTGAGAGTCACTAAATGAGAGGTGAGTGACCAAAAGCCCACAACTAGGGGAGGAGAATGTAAGAAAACTTGTACAGAAGTGTACACTAATTCTTTTATTTTTTTTTTAAGATTTTTTAAAGTTTATTTATTTATTTTTTTAGTACTCTCCACATCCAACACGAGGCTAGAATTCATGACCCTGAGATCAAAAATTGCAAGCTCAGGGAGCCTGGGTGGCTAAGTTGGTTAAGCGTCTGACTCATGATCTCAGTTTGTGAGTTCAAGCCCCACATCGGGCTCCACGCTGATAGTGCGGAGCCTGTTTGGGATTCTCTCTCTTCCCCCTCTCTCTCTGCCCTTTCTGTGTGCACTCTTTCTCTCGCTCTTGAAATAAATAAAAAACTTAAAAAAAAAAAGAGTTACATGCTCTTTCGATTGAGTCAGCCAGGCACGCCTACACTATTCTTGCAAAACAACACACTTTGACTACTGCAGCCCTTCTACTGAAAAATAACTATAATGCAGAATATAACATTTAAAAATTATCTTAAATGTACTGATTAGCTGGTAAGAAAGTAAAAAATACTTTGATGGAAAATAATAAATGAAGATGAAGCCCAGAGAAATGGAGCAAGCAGAGCACTGAAATTGGCTTTGACCTTGAGGGCATTTGCTATGTGGTGATTTCAAACGGTCTTCTTCATAGCTTAGTGAGATCTTGAAGACCAGAGACAAAACCCGCCCAAGGTGGAAAGTCTAATACATGACCCTCCTGCCATAGAGAGGGGCCCTTATGGCATAGCTCAGTGAAGGCTGTGCTAGAAAGTCTGATCCCCAGGGAACAGCACAGAAAATTTCATGCTGATGCTTAGTTGTGAGGGAGAATGAAATCTATCCTGAGTATATGAATCCATAAGTAGCCTTCACATGGGTTTACAGTGTGAATTGATCACACTAAGGTGGTCTAAAATTAACTCACCTTTATGTTAAAATAATATTAGATAAAATAGTCTTTACAACAGAAGCATTTCTTGAATAGAGTCTCATAATAAAGGCTTCATCAGGAAAACGTAATTATTCTAAAGTTATATGTATCTATTGGCACGAACTCAGAATATAGGAAGTAAAATGGAAAGAATTATAAAGAGAAGGGAAGATCCATACACGTAGTGGAAGAGGTAACATATTCCTCTCTTGGTATAGGATAGACCAAGCAGACAAAAAAAAAAAAAAAAAAGCAAGGATACAGAAATTTGAATGAAACTAACAAGCTTAAGTTTCAGACATATTTAAAATGCTATACCCCAAACTGTAGAACACACACTGTTTTCAAGGATATATGGAACATTTATAATTACTGACCACATACTTTAAAAATCCCAATATTTAAGGTCACACCCTGTACCAATTAAATCAGGATTTTTGGACATGGGACCCAGGCATCAGCATTCTTATAGCTCCCCCGGGGTGAGTGTAATGTGTAACCAAGGTTGGGAACCACTGACATATAGGGTCATATATAGACTTCAGTGCTTATATCAGAAGAAAAGAAAGGAAGAAGGTTAATGATTTAGAGTCCATCTTAAGTTAGAAAAAAATAGCCAAATAAAGGCAAGACACTTAGGAGAAAGACGATCAAAGAGCAAACAGCAACACAGAAAACATACTAGAGATGACCTACTCTACAGAGTTAAAGGCATATCTTATATCTTCTAAAGACATCAATTCTAGGTAAATTAAGAACTTAAATGTGAAAAGCCAAACTGTAAATGTTTTCGAAAACAGTAGAGCAGAATACATTTAGGATTTTGGTATAGGAAGAATTTTTTAAAGGAACAAAATCACAAGCCATAAAGAAAAAGTGGATAAATTCACTGTATTAAAGTAAAGAATCTCTTTTTTGTCAAAACATACCGTAAAGAGAATGAAACGTTATAAATTGGGAGAAGATAAATATGTATTTGCAATATATATAACTGAAATATATGAAGAACTCCTATGAATCAACAAGAAATTGATAACCCAAAAGAAAATAGACAAAAGACAGGCACAGAAGTGGAATCCGAATGCCGAATAGGTATGAAAATATGCTCAACCTCATTAGTAATTAATGAGAGGCAATGTATAAGTGCAATGAGATATTATTTCATAACCACTAGGTTGTCAAGTAAACAAACAACAAAAAAAGAACAAAAAGACTGACCATCACATGTTGGCAAGAACATAGGACTAGGGGAAGTTTTAACCTTTGCTGGTGGGAGGGTAAGCCAGAGCAATTATTTTGGAAAGCTATTGCCACTGCCTAGTTTAGCTGAACATTCCTACATTCTAGGACCCAGCAATACCATCGTAAAGAATATATGCTAGAAAAAGTCTTGGATAGGTGTACCTGAAGACCATACAGGAATCTTCATAGTAGATAGCTTGTAAAGTAAAATCTGGAAACAAACTAAAGAATCAACAACTGAATGGGTAATAACTTTCTGATTGACACATATGACAAAGTATTATATTTCAGTGAAAACTAATAGTGATGGCCTATTGCATCAACCCAGATTTTTTGGTGTTGATTGAGTGATGCAACACCCAGAAGTACACTGTATGATTCCAATCGCTTAACCTCCAAAACTGGCAAAACTAAGAAATATACAGCCATTGTTTAGAGGTATAAGGTGGTTAAACTCCTAAAAGGGAAAGAAAGGAAATGATTAAGACAAAAGTCAGGGTGGTGGTTATTCCTTTTTAAAAAAAATTTTTAATGGTTATTTATTTTTGAGAGAGAGAAAGAGAGAGCGCAAGTGAGCATAAGGGGCAGAGAAAGAGGGAGACACAGAATCTGAAGCAGGCTTCACGCTCTGAGCTGTCAGCATAGAGCCCGGCGCGGGGCTTGAACCCACAAACTGTGAGATCGTGACCTGAGCTGAAGTTGGATGCTCAACTGACTGAGCCACCCACCCAGGTGCCTTGGTGGTTATTCCTTATGGAAGGGAGGGAAATGCAATTGGGGAGGAGCACACGGATCCCTGTTCAGTACTAGTAATTCTCAGGGTTAATAAAACAGGTCTCTTCTTTTTATTATTTAAATGGCACATTTGTTTCATACATTCTTTGCCATGTAATATTAATTCACAACTGAAGAAAAAAAAAACAAAATGCCAGAAGAAGGTATATGACCAGATCTGAGATAGGGTTAGGTTGAGAAAGAAATGTTATCCTTTGCTAACACCCACCCTAAAGACTGCATCTGACCAAAAGCCTCGTGTTTCTTTGTGAGGTGTCAGACAACACGTGAGGTCACAAGTGAAGTCTACTGCTGCTGAACAGTGAGGGGAAAGTGCAAGAAGGAAGGCAAAAAAAGCAGTGGAAACCATTATGTGTGAGGCAGTAAAGGGAAGAGCAGAGGGCTGCTGGTTGAGGGCTGTGATCGGGATAAAACACACTCAACAGTCTTAGCTGATTTTCACATCCGCCCAAGAGGGGCTCCCAGAGGGAGACATGTTTTTCACATCCCATGAAGACTTGCTGGAGACCTGGATGTGAGAAGTAGGCAGTAGGCAAATGGCAGGCTCCTGCTGTTCACACTGTGCTGAAGGAGATACCTTCAAGGCGCACCTCAAGGGTGAGAGGGGCCTGCCCCTAAATTCTCCCACCTTTCCACTTCCCCTCGCTCTGGACTCCATACACTTTGCAATCATGGCACTTGTGTCCATGAGTCTACCCTCTGACTAGAACACAAGGCCCTTGAGGCCAGGCACTCTTCTTCTTAGTAACCTAGGGAACAGCAAAGGGCTGGACTTTACATAGGGAGCCGTAGGGGTGAGGGCAGGAAATCACAGTAGTTTACAGGCAATTCTTCGTAACCCATAACCTTGACATTTCCTTCAAGAAACAAGGCACTGATTAGCAGTGAGCTTGACACAGGACCTGAGTACCAGTCTTCTTCCTCCCCTGGTGGCTTCCCTCCACCTGAGTGATTTTACCTGCCTTGGAGAAGCCTCTGCCTTTAGAGCGTTCCTCAGCCTGTGCTCTCCATCCCAGCCTCAAGGGTCTCCCTCTTGCCTTTTCTATATACATACATTCTCCTGCTGCTCCACTGACTATGCCCGACTATATCAGTTACTGACCTTTTCTCCTACATATTCAACCTTTCTTTTTCTTTTGCCTCCTTCTTTGCGGCATAAAAGATTGCGCAGGTATTTCTCTTATATATAAAAGCTTGCAGCCTCCACAATCATCACCGCTCAAGTGATTACCTCATCCTATCGCTTCTCCTTCACAGCCAAGACTCCTGAGGTTGCATTTTATTCTCCTTGCCTCTACGAGTCAGACTTCCACCCACCAGACTGCTAAAATGTCCCCTCTTACCACATGACTAACCACTTGTGACCTGATCTTCTGCTTCCAAGGCTATTGGGCTACATCTTCTCCTCTTTCTCTACCTCACAGACATTTCTTCTCCGTGTTCTACTGCCTCTTCACCAGTGTCAGGTCCCTTGGGTGCTATTCCCAGCCTCCCTCTATTCTCTATTCTTACTCCCAACATCCTTCCTTTGTGATCGTTTTCCTCTCTAGTTTTCATTTCTTCTTACGAGCAAATGGTTTCTGATCTCTATCTCTAATTCATGCTTGACATGCAGCAGGTGCTTTACAGAATGAAACCTATTAAAAAGCTTCAGCACAGTATTTAGTTAAATACTGAGCTCTAGCATTAAAACTGGATGTGACATGAGTTTGTTTGATACCAAATTTTGCTTAGAGACAAAAATTAGAAATCATTATTTGGGATATTAGGAAAACCCTAAACTGAAACAGTTGAAAACGAAAGGTTGGAAAAATTTTTTGGCTTTGGAACCATATTACTCATAAAAAAATCTTTCTCTATGATGACTATACATTTCAGTTTTTCTGGACTATGAGCTATGATAGAGATTAAGAGTTGGTAAACCATGGCCTGTAGCAGAAATCTGGGCCACCATCTGTTCTTGTCAATAAAGTTTTATTGGAACACATATACATCCATTCACTTACCTGCTGTCTGTGGCAGCTTTCGGGCTACAATGGCAGAGCTGAGCTGCTGCAACAGAGAGGGTATGGTCCACAAAGCCTAAAATATTTACTCTCTGGCTATTTATAGAAATAGTGAGTCAGCCTTCATATAGATGGATATCTTTTTCACTGTTAACATATCCCTTTAAAATGGTAACTTCTCTAAGTTATATTTTCTAAGAGTAAGGAAAAATCATGGCTGTGAGACCACTGTGCCCTCAATCCAGGTATGAATGTAGGCAGGTTATGTGATAACTAAGAACTCATTTTTTCTGAGACTTAGCTGAAAGAGCTCCATTGCTATTACTAAATGGATCACTTAGGTGGCTCAAATAATCAAAGGCAGATAACTGTTGAGTTACCTGGTAATATCTAGCCTCCTGGGATGACAGAGTGTGTGTGTGTTTGTGGAGTGAGGGATACTGAAGCTTTGAGAAAAGCAATAAAATCATAAACAAGTAAAATCATGGCTAAAACATCATGAGAATGTCTTGCCTTGTCTGCAGGTGTTAACCTGGCCCAGGGCTTGTCTGCCCGGCGATCATAGTCGGGAGACTCGGTGACTTCCACATACTCGTTAAACCGCAGGATCCTTCGAGCTTGGAGCTCGGCCACTGTCGGTCTTAGGCTGAGCTGCAGGGGGATAAGGGAAAAAAGGACAAGTTCAGGAGACTATTATTTACAGCCTCATGGTGGCAAGTTGTCTATAGCAAACTTCAAAGGTATGGTTAAACAAGGTCACTTTCAGATATCCAAAAGAAAAAAAAAAGGAAGCAGCATCTTGGGAGTTTCTAATGAGAACCAGAAAGCAATGTGCCCTAATTCTGAGACTATAAAAAATCATCATTGTTAGATAGGTCACAGGCGTTGGCAGCCATCTGTGTTATGCTATTTTCCCCAACTTGCCTGGCGTTGTGATAAAGGCACCTGTCATCCCTGACACAAGGAACATGAAGCCAAGCAGACACAATAGCAATCCAGATATAGGATGGCTGGCTTGGAGACAGAATCATCCAGACAAAAGCACTGTAACTTCTAGAAATGAGATCTCTGTCCCTGTTGTATTAAACCTCTATGTTCAGAAATGCACAAAGTTATGACAAAGAAATGGTCCGGTAGAGGGTGTGTCTCTGGTGGTCTGGGGGAGACTAGAGACCCAGACCTAGATTTGACATTATCCTGGCGGGAAAAGCTGCCATGCAGAAATGTGCAGGGGCACGGAGTACATTCAGTGGGCCACAACTGCTTAAAATAGGCTGAGACCTTTAAGACGCTTCTAATAACTTGGATGTCTCCTATGGTCTTAGTCAAATTCAAATTTATAGTTCTATCTAATCCACTCAGCCCTGTGTATTCGCTCCCCTCTCTTGGTCCTTCCCCAAGCCCAGGAATGAAGAGAGATGGTTCTCACAGACTAAAGATTCCTCGGCCCTAGGTGACAGGCATGCTCTACTCTCGGCTACTAAGGTTCATGCTTCTGTGGCCTCTCTCAGTCCGGAGATGTCATAGACCCAGGTTCTCTTTTACCCATGGGGTCCATTTCCGGTATCTTTTTTACCCATGTATGTACTGTGTATACAGCCAGACCATTCACTGTCTAAGTGGTCCCTCTTTGGAGGGGTTCCTTACGCATACAGTTTCAATTTTTTTAAAAAACGAAGCACCTTGTCACACAAAAATGATGTGTTTGTGGTAAAAAAAAAAAAAAATCCCCTTTCCTGAGCCTCAGTGTCCTCTTGTGTAAAATCAGAGACTGAAGTAGGTCAATGCTCTAACATTCACATCATTTGAGTACTCCTATAAGGGCCTGCGTCTACATTCTGAGTTCACTTGAGCTGGGGTAGGGCAACCGTGGTTCTTTCTAGCTTCATAAAGTCCTGGTAGACAATGGACAAAGGGAGGAATGATCTAAATGGTTCCCTTATACTCAGATGTTGTCCAATTTATAGCGCTAGCTTCTTACTGCCTCTTCAGGGCATGTGGGGGTAAGGAGGTAGAGAAACCAGTGCCTCTGGGGAGTGCCCAAAAGGCAAGTGACCAGTGGCCACATGGGTCAGAAATTCCCCATCCAGTCTTGCCCTTTAGGACCGTGTTATTAGTGTGATGGAATGGCCTGTGCCTATGGTAGAGAGCTCTGTAGAGTGCAGTGGGAGCAAAGTGGGAGTCAGGGGGTCAGGCCAGGTGCTGTTGCCTCCCGGAGGGGCCTAAATGGATTGAGGAAAGATGATTATGTATGGCAGGGGTGAGCATGGAACAGTGAGGAGATAAGGTATGGCTTTTTTTGTAGCTGGCAGCATAACAGCCACTGAATGCTAGAAGAGCCACAGTTAGCAATTCAGTTTACAGAATCTTTGTCAGCTTGATCATTACTTGACATTTAGGATTTTTGCGGAAAAAAGGAGATGTATTAAGGATCTTTTCACCTCAAAATAAAACGCAAAATCTCTCAAAATAGTCTCCAACTTTTCCATGGGAATAGAGTTTCTTCTGTGGGCCTTAGAGTGGTTGTGGGCTCTCCAGCTAGCTCAGATAAATGTGGGTCAGGTCACACACTTCACTGCAGATGTCGTATTTTACTTAACCTGCCTTGTCTAGGTGTGAAAGGTATAATCTGAAGAATTATAAGCAAATCTTTATATATTTGTGTAAAGATTTATAATGAAATATAATGAAAGATCAACTCCAATAGTTTCCGATAGTCTTTCCAAAGACAATTATTATTCTGACACTTACAGAAAAAGAGTGATGACCCTGGTGTCAGATTTATATTTTCATGAGTGGGTGGAAATAATAGTCTGAGTTTTGGAGGTAAGCCATTTGTCAAGTTAGGTAGCCCTGCAGCAGGCAGGTTGGGTAATCAAGTTCACTTACTAAATTCCTGACCCAGCTCACCCATGGAATAGTGGCCAATCTTCGATTTAATACTTATGTAGTATTTCCAAGACTACACAGAAAATGTGAGCATTTAAAAAAACCGTATATTGAAATGTTAATGGTTATCACTGAATAAAAGATGTTTGTGTGATTTTCTTTTTTGTTCCTTTTCGCATTTAAAAAAATGTTCACACAGATTACATGCTATTTTCATAATCGGTAAATGTAATTTAAAACTTTTGATTGTTAACTCTTCATATTAGCATGTCATGCAATCATAAATAGAAACATAATTCATATTGTATGCATTCCATTGATTTTAATGCCTTTGATTAGGTAGTAGCCTAACTGGAGTAATTATTCCTCAGTATCAAATGTAAAGGCAGAGAGCTGATCTGCATTTAAATAATGAAGTATTATCTCAAAACACACACGCTCATTAACAGTCATGATTTCATCACCTTTCTGCTGAGTCTGCGCTTAAGTTCCATTTTTGCTTCTTGTTCTTCCTCTTCATTCTTTTCTGCTTATGAAGGGGGGCGGGAGAGGAAATGCATGAAGACTTAGTTACTATAAATGATTTTATAATCAGAAAAGTAGATCAGGCCACATCTATTTGATTTAGATAATGATCAAACACTCTGACATAAAAAGGTGTCAAAAGATTTTGCAGAAAGATCGATCATTAATTTATATATAGATTACTTTTTCTCCTTATGGGATCAGTTTCCTTACTGACTGTAAACCTTTTTGCTTCCTGACTTCATAATGTGTTCTGAAAAAAACTGTAAGGGTGTCCACACTCTGGTGAAAACCTTTCATTGCTGAACATCTCCTGGGCTTATAAGCACAATTTATCAGAATTCAGATAAAAACTTACTTCTGGATATGGCCTTCATATGAAAATCTGAGACATATCAAAAGAACAAATTAGAACCATCTGATGCATGTCTGAGTTGATTTCCCTTCAAATCCAACCAAAATACTTGATTTGTCTGCTTTGGTTTCCACAGAAGCAGAATGCAGTCATTTCTTTGGACTCTGCCTTCAAACCAGAATGTTCTGAATGGGGTTATTATGGTGTACTGTTGATGGAGAGGATTTATTTTCTTGTGACTTTGGCTTTCCAAAGTCTTCTTTTTCTCTAGTGCTTCACCAAATAGTAAAATTTCATGGCCAATTTAATGAATGCTGTCCAATGAATGGGATTAAGAGAAAAATGACCAGGGATCTTAAAGAAATAAATACCCTTTCAGGTCTTAATCACTACTTTTTTGATGAACTTCTCTCTGTTGCTTCCAGTAGCTCATCATTTGTTTGATAAATGAGCATAGATTTTACTTCTTGGATGCCAATGCTTATGAAAGATGATCTCTTACAAGATGCTGTTATGAATTCTATTGAAGGAACATCACACGATATAAAGCTCAACCAAAATGTTGAAAAAGAAGTTTGCTCTATGAAAAGATAAATTTATTTTAAAAATTCAAATAGACTTCTTACCACTAAGATTGTTTTTACAATGAATAAAACGTCAGTATTCAATATTTGCACCAATTGTATTTGTTAGTTGAACAGGCTAAATTCTCTATGAACTTTCCTTATCAGGACAGGGAAAAGTTTCCATATTCTTCCAAAATACTAATTTTAATTCATAGGAAAGAGAATGCTCAGTCTGGCTATTTAGACAAAGAATAAACCTAAGTTGAAATCACCCTGCGAGATAAGAAACAACCAGTTAGTACACTTTCGGAAAGTGTCTGTGTGTCAATCAAATTTTGTTATAATTCAGATTTTCTTCCTATGAAAACACTGTAGGTTTTTCTAATTGCTTCACAAAATATATATCCTTTGATAGTCTTAAAATACATCCTTAGGGTCAAACATTTACTTTATATGAGTTGGGTAAGGCATGTAGGTTATAAATTATACATAACAGACAAAAGCCAAATTTGTGGTTCACGTGATTCAAATGAAGGCTTTACAAGGTCAGCCTTTAATGATATTACCAATAAAAAGGAAAATATAACCTTCAAAGCATTTTAGTCAATTCCTCCTATACAGTGATTGTGCTATTTTTTAAAGGCACTTTTCAAAGACAAAAAGTGGATATCTAATATGACTCAAAGCCAACAACTGCTTTAATTTTCATGAGGGAATATTGGATAACTTCATTTTATTAAGCATATTGTATATCTGAGTGATCTCAAGTTACCTATTTAAAAACAAGAAAGGCCAATTGCAGTTGAGGAAGTTAAACAGGATTCTACCATTTGGGAGTTCCTTTTTAACATCAGGAGCTGACTTCCTTACATATTTCCATATTTGAAATCGTGCTTTTAAAGAAGTTAAAGAAGGTGAGAGGTGAAGGGAAGTCAACATGACTGATCTTCTGAATTCTTTTAAATAGTTATAAAATCTCTTACAAAGAATCAAGGTGAAAGAGAGAGAGACAGAGAGAGTGCTGGTGAGCCGGGGAGGGGAAGGAGAGGTAGAGAATCTTAAGCAGGCTCCACACCCAGCACAGAGCCTAATGCAGGGCTTGATTTCACAACTGTGAGGTGAGATCATGACCTGAGCTGAAATCAAGAGTGGGACACTTAACTGACTCAGTCACCCAGATACCCCTCACTTAAAAAACAAAAAAAATCAAAACAAAAAAAAAAGTTTCCTTTGTTTATCTGTTTATTAAAGGGCTAATCAAGTAGGATGTAAACCTTTCTGGTCGCTTTAAACAGACCGGAGGGATATTCATGAAGGAAGTGATGTGGCTCGTTGACAAATCTTGCCTTTAGTAACTCCATCAAAGCAAAGGGGGCGGATATTTCAGAACTGCCACAGGAAGTATTTGCCATCAACACAGAAACAACACATGTGGTTTAACAGCCATGGGTACCTACAGGAAACCTGCCTGGCTAGCGAGTGTTGCCCAGAGCATTTCAGGGATGAGCTAAAAGGAGAAGACAGAAAAGCACTGAAACATCAGCAACTGGAATATTATATTCTTGAGTCATTGATTCAGATAAACTAGGTTAAAAAAGTCAAATATTTGGGGCATGTGGGTGGCTCAGTTGGTTGAGCTTCTGACTCTTGATTTTGGCTCAGGTCAGGCTCTCACGGTTTGTGAGTTCAAGCCCCACATGGGGCTCTGCACTGACTGTGTGGAGCCCACTTGGGATTCTCTCTCTCCTTCTCTCTTTGCCCCTACCTCACTCTCTCTTTTTCAAAATAAACAAATAAACTTAAAGCCAAATATTTTTTGTGGGTTTTCCATGGTTTTATAAGGGTGTTTTTAACAAGTGAAAATGTATTTATATAGTTACTATGAAACGCATAAAAAATAACATGGATCAATGCAAGGACAGATATGTGATAAAAAGCAAGACGTGATAAAATGTTAATGATAGATTATAAATAGTACATGTATGAGTGTTTACTATAGAATTCTTTCAATTTTTCTCTATATTTAAAAAATTTCGTAATAAAATGTCAGGAAAAAATACAGACAGCACTCAATGGCCTACTACATGTTTTCTCTATAGAATATATAGCTTATAGTCATAACTAAATAGATCTGCGTCTTCTATCCCTGTCCTGCAAAAGATGTTCAGTGACTATCTCTTTTCCTGATAGGCAAAAGTTGACCTTTCAGGCACAAAAACTTGCGTTCCATTTTAGCAATATTAAGGAATTGGTTCTAAAATGTACAACTAAACCTAACTTTATATGTTTTTTAAAAAAAGCCTAGATGCAGTAAAATAGGACAGAGATGGAATAAGATGTGTTACGGTGAGTGGTAAACTAAGAAAGAAAATGCGCCCTGTGGTCTCTTAAAGTGTCCTGCACTGACTGCCACCTGACTCATGTGTACGAAACTAATGATGAGCGTGGATTTGACAACTGTTGAATTAGTTTATGTTGTGAATGAGTTCCCTAGTCTGTCAAGGAAAGATGACCTAGTTAAAATAAGTGTCCTTAAAAAAAAAATGGCGCCATGGCACACACAGACTTTTCTTTAAATAGTCAGTCATACTGCTTTTGAACAAAAGTTGGAGATGAAATAAACAAAGGCGAGTCATCTATGTGGAAGAGCCCAGAGGCACACAGGGGCTGAGTCCAGTATTGTAAGCTATGCCACTCAGTTCCCCGGGACTGATTAGGGGATTGCTCCGGGTTGACCTCTACCACTCCTCTCTTCTGCTTCCCTTGGCCATACAATATTATATCAGGAGATCGTAAGCCAGTTATCAGCCTCTCCAGACTGGAAATGTGTCTTTTGTTTCCAGAATAAGCATGGTTAGATAAACTAAGAAGGAAGTAAAAAGGGGCTGGAGTCAAATCTGAAGTTGACTTTGGCGTTTCCCTCTTCCCTGAACCTCCAGGAAAATGGGGTATAGAAGCCAAGACAGCACTTAAGATCAACGTATGATAAATTTCTACATCTATGAAACAGTTCTTCAAATAACCAAACACCAGTGTGGTTTGGCACTATTTGTCTCACAGAACAGAAAGAATTACCCAGAATTCTTTCTTTTTTATCCCTCAGGTATTGCATCAGGCATCGAGTAAGACATAATCTTTGTGTTTTAGGAGCATATGGTCTGCACTTGAGCTTACTTAAAATTTAATTCAAGAAACATTTTCCAGGGACCTACTATCAAAAGTCACGAGCTCTTTTGGTTTTGCGTTGTCAAAATTAGATGTTGCTTTCATCCTTCCTCAGAAAACTAAAACACAATTTTATTTGCTTTTCTTGCCATGACTTTTTCCGTCTCCGTACTGGCTCTTCTACACACCGATGGTCACATTAAATCCTTCTTTGGGTTCTATTCCAGTTTTGCTCACAAACGGCCGGAAAAAAAGCATTCCAAGGAAAGAATCCCATAGACTGGCAGTTCGTCTCACTGTTCAGTCTTCGTTGTTGGGTTGTGTTAGTAATAGCAACTATAGTATAAATGTACTATTAAAATCTTTCATTCCGGGGGCACCTGTGGGGCACGCTCAGTTATGCATCTGACTCTTGATCTCAGCTCAGATCAGGATCTTGAAGTTCGTGAGTTCAAGCCCCACGCTGGACTCTGAGCTGATGGCGTGGAGCCTGCTTGGGATTCTGTCTCCCTCTCTCTCTGCCCCTCCCCACTTCTCTCCCCACCCCTTTCTCTCTCAAAATGAATAAATAAACTTAAAAAAATTCTTTCATTCCTTAGGGAAAGAAAACAACTCAGAATGAAGAATGGGGATTATCCAGACAAGAATTACCTCTAAAAGACTGATTGAAAAAGATTTCCAGCATGCCCGTAGCTCATTACTATTGCAGTACTATTTGCAGCTCTGCTAGCCCTGATCTTTTTTATATTTCATACAATAAAAAGCTCTTTTGGAACTGGGTTAATAATATATAAAACTGCAGCTAGGCTCAATTTAAAAATATCCATTACTTAAGTCACTGTGGTTGGTAACCACGTCGATACACTATGTAACGACAAACTGTGCCTCTATTAGTTTTATAGCTTTAACATACGAACTCCAGTGAAGTTCTACTGGACTAGTGAGTAAGAAATAAAGTCAAAGAAAACAGAAGGGAAAAGAGAATGGGAAAATAAAGTAGGAAAATGAATGGAGAACTCCTTAACTGCTGAGAAATTATAAATAATTCAAAAGGGAAACAGAGTTATCATAACAAAGGAAAATGAAAAGGGCTCAAAAATTTCTTTTACCATAATTCTGTTTTAAATGGAGTCATTTGTTAAACCTGGCAATGAACTGTATTATTAATAATAATATAGGAATGTTTGATTTATTTCCTTGGGGATTCTTTGGCCTTTTCTTTGACATTTATTTGCAAGCAAACTAGAGCATTTTCTTCTATTTAACATTTGGGTAAAAGAATACGTGGAATATATCTCATCTTTCTTAAAAACAACTGTCACAACCATGACTCTGGTCTGGGGGATATCAGGCTCAAAGCCATAAAATGAAATACAACCTTCAAGAAATTTTTTTAAATGCTTATTTATTTGTTTTGAGAGAGAGAAGGGGGTGAGGGGCAGAGAGAGAGGGAAAGAGAATCCCAGGCAGGCTGCAGGCTATCAGCATGGAGCCCAGCACGGGGCTCGATCTCACAAACCATGAGATCATGACCTGAGCGGAAATCAAGAGTTGGATGCTTAACTGACTGAGCCACCCAGGCACCCCATTTTTAAAAAACTATATAGAAATGTGATCTAAATGGGCCATTTTAATTATTTGTGAATAAACATATTGAGGTTTCCTACTGATAAATGGATCATCTCTAAAGGGAGCTTGTTAACCATTACATGAGGAATCACCATATAAGATACTCACGTTTTAGGATATTTCTTTGTTCTAATTCTTCAGTTGTGGGCCTCTGGCTAAGTCTCCTATGATGACAAAAAGGATATATTGCAGGTTACAAACAAGACCTCCTTGATGCGAAATGTGAAATACAATAACAAAGACACAAAGCTTTATTCTTTTCCTGTTTTGAGAAACACAAATCCATTTTACACCTACAAAATAAAAGTCTCCTTTCTGTTAGTCTGGAGACTAAAGATTGTGGCTGAGACTACTACCTACTCCCCCTGATCCATTCTTCCTCCTTCCTTTTAGACACAGAATTTCCTGAGCCAGGGCTGTGTCCCCCCAACTACAGACTTCTGTCTCCCTAGCGGCAAGGTGTGGCTTTGTGACTGAGTCCTTGTAATGGGATATGAGAAGAGTGGTATCTGTAACTTCTGCTTTTTACCCTTAAAATGACTGTGTATTCCCTTTTCTTTCTTGCCCTTTTCCATGGGCTAGAACTCAAACATGGTCATGTGAGCCAGCTTGGATCACGCAAAGGAGAATATCCATGGGGATGGAAGAGCAACAGGACAGGGGTGCCTGGGGAGCTCAGTCGCTTAAGCTTCAGCTCAGGTCACGATCTCTCGGTCTGTGGGTTCGAGCCCAGCGTCAGGCTCTGTGCTTGCAACTCAGAGCCTGGAGTCTGCTTCTGATTCTGTGTCTCTTTCTCTCAGCGCCTCCCATGCTTGCTCTCTGTCTCTCTCTCTCTCTCTCTCAAAAATAATAAACATTAAAAAAAAAAAAAGGAAGAGCAACAGGACAGAAGAATCTGAGTGTCTGGCTGACTGCATGGAGTGGGTGGGGTGTCCCACCCATCCTGGATCACCTACCTACCTCTGGATTGTTATGTGAAAAGGAAATAAACATGTGGAAGTGTCTTATTTGGACCACTGCATTTTTTGGTCTCTGTTAGAACACCTTAGCCTATCTCCTAATTAATATACAGATCATTAGAATCTAAAGAAGTCTTTTGCTTAAGAGTTCATATTAACTCAAAAGATGGTTGATCTACACTGGACAATGTAGAAATACTGCTTTTGTGACCGCAAATGGATTTATAATACAGGTAGTAGAGTTATTTTAAGATATATGCACCCTTCCCACCTGCCTTCAAGAAAAGCCAGGCTCATTTTTAATTTTTTTGTGTTTTGGAGAGACAGAGAGACAGAAAGAGAGCACACATGTGTGTGTGAGCAGGGGAAGGGCACAGGGAGAGGGAGAGGGAGAGAGAGTCTTAAGCAGTCTCCATGCCCAGCAAGGAGCCCAACTTGGGGCTTGATCTCATGACCCTGAGATCATGATCTGAGCCGAAATCAAGAGTCAGACGCTTAACCAACTGAGCCACCCAGGCGCCCCAAGCCAGGCTCATTTGTGACTAGTAGCTACCTATATTTGTACACAAAAGCTGAATGTCCTAACAACACTTTATAACTTTTCTTGGTCTTGTTTACAGTGTTAATTTTTCGTTAATTACAGAAAAAACTTCTGGATGTAGGTTGAGTTTTCACAAATTAAACTAATGTCTATGAGAGGTAATCTTACTTTAAGATACTATGAATTCTAAGTGTTCCAGTTGTGGCAGAAATGGAGTGAGGAACTGAAATCAATGGTATTTTAAACACCACATTAAAAATTCTGTTAAAGTTTAATCTTCATCAGAGCTACCTTGAAAGTAACTTGCAAAATTGAGCCTACAAAAGAACCCAGGGAACCACCATGCCAGCCACCCAAGCACCCTGTTACATACCTGCACTATCCCATCCACCAAAGACATCTTCCTCCTTTTGTTTATGGAGTTTCCTCCCTCAGGAATGCATTTCTCTCTCTCTCTCTCCCTAAAGAAATCTTACAAATGACTAAAATAGTACCCTTCAGTTGGGTGTTTGACCTGTCCTGTCCTGTGACTTCTCTGCCCCTCTACAGCAGTCATACACAGATCACACATCCACTAACCACTTACCACACAAGTGATGATAAAGATAAGACAATAATCATAGCTCTTGCTACCTCATACTTTTAGAGTCCCAGGCGCTGTGCTAGATGCTTAATTATCGTGGATCCTCAAAACAATTCAGCAAGGGAGTAGCCAGTTCCCATTTTACAAATGAGGAAATGAGAGATTAAGTCACTTGCTTAAGATCAAGTACTAGTGAAAGGTAGAGCAGGGTCTCATACCTAATTCTCTTGACCTACATGTTGGTGCTTTTTACATGACCTCAACCATGGAGTATCTCATTCTGTCTCTTCCATGACACATGGATCCCCTAAGGTAGGAACTATGGGTGATTTATCTTTAACGACAGTGATCAGATGTGCGGTATTTGTAGAAAAACAATTCTGTAAAATTTACGTATTTAAAACTCTACTCAGATAAGGTATTTTCTGGATACAGTCTATGTGTGTACTTTCATAGGCTCTCAAACTTTTGGGGGTTGGGGTAGAATCCTTATATAAAACAGACAGAAGAGGGTGTTCTGGTTGGATGGTTAAGCCTGGGATGAAGGACTCCCTCCCATTCCCACCTCAAACACACCCACACTGCCCTGGACCCCCCCCCCCATAGAAGCCAGAGTATCCCCTCCAAGAAATCCTTGATGAGGCAGTTAGAAGTCACTGTTCTTCGATCACCTCACAATGTCCTTTATCAGCGCCCTGTTTTTGAGCATTTGGTTTGTTTTACTTGTCACTGCTGTAATAGCCTTAAAATAAACATCTTTGTAAAATACATAGGGTTTTTTTTTTCCCTTTTGGATTATTTCCTTCTTGTATAGTCTCTCAAATGAAATTACCATGTAAAACAACAGACTGCTGTACAATTCCTTTTCTTCCACATTGTTAACTTGTTCTTCGGAAACACTGAACAAAGTTGCCGATTTGGGGGTTAATTTTTAAAAATGTTTTTACCTGTTTCAGATATATATAATGACTTAAATCAGTAATAAAAATACTTCATTTTTTTAAGTGCTTGCTACGATCCAGGCACTCAAGCACCTTCAGTGTGTCACCTCATTTGCCCACCCAAGCTGCTGCTTGGTCCCATGTGTCAAACAAATGACAGCCTCTGGAGCCCCCACATGCCAGCCCTGTAGGTACCACAGAGTCAGAGAAATCTTCCACTTCTAAGCAAGGAGAGGGATTTCTTCCACCTCCAAATCCTGCCCTGGGACCTCAGACTGCTCCCTTCTCCCAAATGAAGCACGGCGTTGTTTACGCAGAGTGAGAGAAGTCAGCAAAATAGCTCATACTTAAATACGCTTAAAGTCATCATTGCAAACAAGGGCTTTGGCACTCACTTCTACTAAAACTGCCAGTTAAGGGTGCCTGGGTGGCTCAGTCATTAAGCATCTGACTTCAGCTTAGGTCATGATCACACAGTTGGTGAGTTCGAGTCCCATGTCGGGTGAGCACGAGCCCCGCTTTGGGTAAGCTTGTGCCCCGCTTCTGGTAAACATGAGCCCTGTTTCAGGTAAGCACGAGCCCTGGTTGAGCTCCGCTTCTTTCACTCTCCCCCTCCCTCTCTCCCTCTCTCTGCCCCTCACTCTCTCTACCCTCTCTCTCTCTCAAAACAAAAACAAAAAAACTGCCAGTTAAATGGACTTTCAAAGTCACTGGTGGCAAAAGTAGAAACCCCACAATGGCTGGAGGCAGAAAGAGAAATCAGATAACCATTTATTCAAAGATAAAAGGGGGAGGTTTTATTGATTTTATTTTTTTTTAATTTTTTTATGTTTATTTATTTTTAAGAGACAGAGACATAGCATAAGAGGGGGAGGGGCAGAGAGAGAGTGAGACACAGAATCCGAAGCAGGCTTCAGTCTCTGAGCTGTTGGCACAAAGCCTGATGCGGGGCTCGAACCCACGAACCGTGAGATCATGACCTGAGCCGAAGTCGGATGTTTTAACCGACTGAGCCACCCAGTTGCCCCAGAAGGGGGAGGTTTTAATAGGAGGGGCTATAGTTATCTGACTTGGATGGAGCTGGACACTAAAGATAACTAATATTTCTACAATCTCAAGGCCCACAGGGCAGAACCTCATGGCAATCACAGGAGCGCCAGAAGTCCGTGGATTAGGCCAGGAGTTGGGCAAAGTATGACCTGCAGGCTAATCAGCTCACTGTCTGTTTTGGTGAATAAAGTTTTATTGGAACACAGCCGCACCCATTTGTCTATGTATTATTTATGGCTGCTTTCATGCTATAACAGCACAGTTGAGTAGCTGCAACAGAGACCTTCTAGCCAGCAAAACCTGAAATATTTACTAACTAGTCCTTAATAGAAAAAAATTTTTGACAGTTGGCTCAGGCTTTGGTGACCCCAAAGCCACTGGCTGGTTGGACCAAAGGGCAAGTTCTTTGAGTGGTTCACCATCCAGGACCAACTTTAGAAAACCACACAGGCCATGCGTGCCCTTACCCAAGGAATTCACAATGATCTCAGTCGGGCAGGAAACCGCAGAGGGGAGAAAAGTATGAATTGGTCACTGCTGTACTAAAATTTCAGCCATTACCTGACAAGCTTGGTTCCAATTTGTTGCCGGATTTCCTGTCTCTCCTCTTCAGATGTGCGCTGCAAGATGTTTTTGTCTTCTAGTTCCTTTTTAGATGGTCTGTTGCCAAGTTTGATAGCAAGAGTATCCCTCCGTCGTATTTTACTTGCCAAAGCACCTGAGGATTGGAAAAGGAAGAAACGCAGAGAAAGAGGCTTTTAGAAAGCAGCACTCAGGTTACACGTGGCATGGACTTTAAACAGAGTCCAGAAGAAATTCTTTATCCACATGCAAGAGTGGAATTTTAATTAACCTCAGAAAAAAGAAAAAAACCCAGTTTTGAGTTGGATGTAGTTCATTTTGGAAAACTGAAGCACTATTTTTAAAAATGTTCTGAAAAAAATGTTGGGGCACCATGAAAAAACTCGCAAGTGTCACCTCATCATTTGGAAAGTGGTATTTGAAGTTTATTTTGCTGAGACGGCGTATCATGGAAATTACTGATTGTGTAATGCTTTCTTTTTTAAGTCTTAAAAACTTAGCTACCTTGTACGGTACAGTAAACTCTTGTCTTCTTCTTTCCTCCACTCAAAAATCATGCTGGCAACAGTTAACCAATGGTAGCAGTGTCTTTAATCCTTAATTAGCAAAAAATCCCTCATATCTCAACAGAGGATAGTTAATAGGTAGATGATGAGGTTTTTGTTGTTATTCAGCACAAACTAGAAGGAATTTGACAAACTGACGTTTAATCATTAACAGCTTTCCACAATGTATAAATTAAATTCCATAGTGAATTCCTCCTAAGTCACGATGCTCAGAAGTTTAAAAAAAAAAAAGTACTTTCTAGTTCCTGAAGTTATAGATGAAACAACTTAATCTACTGTACTGTCATTCCTTTCTAGAAGATATCCTATCCAATTGTGGAAGAGTGATTGTTTTTAAAAGGTATTTGTCATTCTTGACTCATTCCTCCTTCCCCTCTCTTTAAACCCTAGTATAAAACTGAGTGCAAGTCTCAAACACCTCCAAGAAGTAATCCAGTGAATCCTGAATTTATGCTCTTTATTCAAGAAAGATCTCAGGGTGGGAAGGCCATCTCTGATCATTTGGAAACTGCTTCTGTCATTAGAAAGCTTTGATTCCTTGTGAAAATACAAATGTGCATTATCTTCCTCATAGACAAAGGCCTGACCCTCTGGTCCCTGAGGAATCCTCAACTAGAAAGGCCTGTCATCAAAAGTTAAACCTTAGAACATAGACATTTCTAATAAGAGAAAAGAATATGAGGGGAAAGAAAACACCAGATGTCTGATGGCTCATGGCTTTTTCCTTTACAAAATGTACCTGCTTCTGTCCACCGCTCACTTTCTTCCCCACCTCTTGAAAACAAGTCTTACTTTCTCCACTGCCATCCTCGTCCTCATCCTCTTCATCATCGTCATCATCAGTGTACAAGACAGGCCCATCGGAGTCAGAGTCATTGGCCTGGTATTCCCTTTGGCCTTCATCTTCCGGGGCACTGAAGGATTCTGAAGATTCCCCCATCAGCCCAGGAGTAGGTAGATGAGGTGCCACCTTTCCTGGCTCATCTTTGGTTGTAAAACTATAAAGGCACAACAACAGGGGTCGTGTGAAGCTCAGTGTAACCCTTGGGGACAACACCAATACCCTGAGAAGGAGCTCTAGTTTCCTGAAATCGTTCAAGTTGGCGAAAGGAGAAAGCAGGCACAGGCAACTAAGGACAGTGAAATGGCAGAGTAGTACTGTATTATTTCCTTCTCAAGGTTTTAGATTCTTCATCTGTAAAATGGAAAGGAATGACTAGATGACATCTGATGTATTTAGTACGTGAATATGGTAAAGGTGTACTTTGCTGTAGCAGTGGGGGTTCAGTGGAAAGAACAATGGACTAGAAGCTCCTGGATATCTGACTTTGTACTTCAGTACTTGTGACTCCTACTCATCCTTCAAGTCTCAGCTTAAGCTGTAGCTTCTTCAGGAATCTTTCACTGGCCTTCTGCCTAGATCCTTGACCCACCTCCCAGCTCCCAAGGTGACCTGAGGACAACCCCATTAGAGCACTGAGCACAGTGCACCTTGACCACCATTCACTCGTCTGCATTCCAACCCCCAGAGTTCCTTCACAAGTGGGATTCATTCATACTGATTTGTAGCCCAGCACCTAGAAGGGTGGTGACATATACCATTGATATACGAATTTTCCTACTTTTATCACAGCCGATGTGTCAAGTCAAAAAATCATACATCCTCTCTGAGATGCTTTAGTTTCTCCATTTGTAAAACTGCCTCTCACAGGAATATGTTAGTAACACAAGACGGAAAAGGTGGAAGTTAAATGGATTCTATAAAAGAAAGGACTCTATAGAAGATGTGTATGGAAGCAATAATTGCATTCTATTATTCAATTCTCTTATTGAAGCTTGGTAAGAGTCTCTGATTTAAAGTTACTATAAATATATGAAGCCTGCCAATTTTCATAGACTAGGAAAAAAAAGTGCTTTACATCAAAAACATATCAAAACCAATGTAACCCTCAGTTAAAGAATCAGAAAATCCCCAAATTGCCTTCTGATATAAATAGAATTTATATTTGGAATATCACACATCAGAAAGACTGCTTTGTGCAAAACATGTGCTTACTGTTTTCATTAACTTAAAAAACCAAAAAAAACAAACAAACAAACCATAGTTCTCTGAGTAATAGAAACAGGTAAACATTGTCAGAATCTGAGGTACGGACAATCATACTCTGTGGTGATCAGTCTAATAAGCACTCTAGAAATTCTCTATTTTTCACTTATTAGAAAACTCCAACAGCCAAAATTCTCATTTTCAAAGGGGAAAATATGAAGTTTCATTTTTATTGTGTAAAATATGCACGGCATAAATTTACCATTCAATGGAATACTACTTGGCAATGAGAAAGAATGGAATCATGCCATCTGCAGCAAAATGGATGGAACTAGAAGGTATTATGCTGAGTGAAATAAGTCAGTCAGAGGACAGATATCATATGTTTTCACTCATATATGGATCTTGAGAAACTAAACAGAAGACCATGGGGGAAGAGCAGGGGGAAAAATAGATACAAACAGAGAGGGACGGAGAGAAACCACAAGAGACACTTAAATACAGAGAACAAATTGAGGGTGGATAGGGGGGTGGGGCAGAGGGAAAATGGGTGATGGGCATTGAGGAGGGCACTTGGGATAAGCCCTGGGTGTTGTATGGAAGTCAATCTGACAATAAATTATATTCATAAAAAAAGAAAATAAATTCCTGTTGTTTTAAGCCAAAAAATAAAAATAAAAAAATAAAGTGTAGAGTTCAGTGGCACCTAGTACATTTATACTGCTGTATAAACACCTCCACCAACTAGCTCAGAACCTCTGTCATCTTGCCAAACAGAAACTGTCCCATTCAACACTAATTCCCCATTCTTGTCCCTGAGCCCCTGGCCACCACCATTTTACTGTCTATGAATTTTGCTATTTTAGGTGCTTTACATAAGTGAAATCACGCAACATCTATCTTTTTGTGTCTAACTTCTACTTTCCATATCTTCCAGGTTCATCCATGTTTTCATATATGCCAGATTTCTTTTCTTTTAAGGCTATTCTGAATAATATTCTATTGTACCACACTTTGTTTATCTATTCATCAGTTGATGAACATTTGAGCTGTTTCTACCTTTTGGTTGTTGTAATAATGCTGCTATGAACACTAGTGTACACATATCTATTCAACTACCTACTTTTAATTTAATTTTGTTTTTATTTTTATTTTTCTGCTACATACACAGTAGTAGAATTGCTGGATCACATGGTAATTCTAAGTTTAATTTTGTGAGGAACCATCATACTGTTTCTACTGTGTGAAATCACATTTTAAATACGGGAAAACTTTTCTCCACCAGGATGTCCAGTTGATTGGCACTGGAGGCCATCCCTATTTGAACAGTCTCCCATTGTGGGGGACCACAGCACACTCTACAGCTGTGTCAATTAATAACACATTCTGAAGAGAGGAACAAAAGATACTTCAGGGCTGAGGCTTGATATTTGCTCATGTCAGTCTAATTTACTGTGATATCTATCATTTTAATATTATCTGTATTTTATAATGGTTTATAGTTTTCAAAGACCTCTGCATACATTTACAACTTACAAATGTTCTACAGTATAAGGGGCCAGGTAAGTTATAGTTCATGGAACCTAAGAAGACCATGGGTGTATTGCCTAAAACAAGGTATCAAGTCCAGTCTAGAACCCAGACTTAAGACTCTTAATCTACCTATTGAATGTTATGTACCTGATACTATAAGTTACATTAATATATTATATATTATGTAGATTATAACTAACTTAATATTATGTAGATTATATTACCATGTAGATTATAATTAACTTTAATATTAAATATTAAACTCCAAACTCCAACTCATGATTTGGCTCTCATTTCCCCCTAAGTTTCTTGGGCACATTGGCCAAAACAGTGAGCTCAAAAAGTCTTTGTGGAAATAGACTGAACACAGTCAAGTCCCCTCTGGATACAGGCTCCATATGGGCTTATTAGTTTCTGCCTTAAATTATCCCAGACCTATATGATACTAATGAAGTTGCCAATAAACAGAAATCTACCACATGGTAGACTGCAGGTTACTACCCTGCAATATGTGAATAGAGGAAGATATTTTTACACATAGCCACTTATCTTCTTTAAAGCTTTGATATTTGTATTCCAAACAGAAGCCTCTTCATGAGATGACAGGATTTTCACACATTCGTTGACTAAACATAACTGAGGGAAAGTTCTAAGTAAAGCAAGTGACTAAGAGCTAGAAATTCTAACTGAAATATCTACTTAAACACAGAAGAAAGAAAGAAAAAAAAAAAAAAACGGAAGAAAGAATTTGGAAAAAAATTGAGAGACTACTTATTCCAGGCTCATTAACTCAAGAGTAAACAAACCACTCCTGTGGAATGAATTGTAATTTAAAATTTTAACTTTGAAGAATATACAGAGAAGAAAATCTTGATGTCCTTTTCTAGGAAAAGATTACAGTTATTTGGAGTGACGGGAGAATCTATTATAAATACCTCGATGTCTAATGATGTCCTAAGCTTGCTCTCTGATCACAGGTCCAGTGGAAATAGAGAACAGACACTCACCTCTTTTGTCTGACAATCCTATGCATATTTGGGCTGAAGACTGACATTAAGCCCCCCACATGTACCACAGTGCTTAGCATAATATAGGGTCTTCCCTAAATGTTTGAGGAAGTGGACGGGACAGAGTCAGGTCACGTTTGCATATGGACTCTCTCATTGCCTGAGACTATCTAAGGAATCCCCTGATTGTACCTAGTTCTTTCGTTTATTGAATAATAAACCCATATACTCAATCTATTCAGATCTGTCTTAAACAATTGTATTCCTTGTGCAAGTTGGACATTATTTTGGTAAAAACTAATTTTAACTATAATGTCTTGCTTACTTTTTATCTTTGGTGCTGAATGCACTGCTCAGCACATAGAAAACAAGCAGAAAATATATACTGAAAAACTGATGGCTTGAATTCTAAAGGTTGGAATTCATGGCAATGCTGAAAACACTCACTATAATTAAATGAAGAAATTTGCTATGTGCTGGAAGTATTAAGGACATCACAGCCATTCATTTCAATGTTTTCTCCGATAGTTTGTTAAAATGTCAAACAAATAAAAGAATTTGTAATTTAACATTTGTTTATCTTGCCTTGGCTTTCCTTTGAACCACACTGCTCAAAAGGATGAAAACAAAAACAACAACAACAACAACAACAAAAACACGAGACAAACACAAATGAAATTGCAGAAGAAGTAGAAGCGACTGCTTTGCAAACGTATAGAATTTCTAAGAACACGGAATTCAACATGCAACTCTGAGTGTGCATTCTGGTTTTCCCACTTACTAAGTGGGGAATCTAGGGCAAACTTCTATCTCTCTCAGAGTCCATTTTCTCATCTATTAAACAGAGATATTTCAGAAGACTTATGTGAATTAATGATAAATTGACAGTGCCTGACATTAAATAACTACTCAATAAATGAAGGTGATTATTATCAGCAATCGACTAATTAATGCTGATAGTCTCCTGATCCAAATCAACTTAATTAACGTACTAATTTTTTTTAAGTCCTAACATGACAGGTTATTTTGAAAGAGAAAATATGAAATTAAAATGATCACAAGAGTGAATTTAGGTTTTATTCTTAGAAACAGGAGAGAACAGTTTGGATTTAAGAGCTCTAAGCTTCCCTAGACAGAACTGGTTATGATGTCTATTATACCCAGACAGCCCTCCCTTCATATCTGAGGGACAGGAGAGCTAATGTGTCTTTTTCGCCTTTAAGTTGAAAATGTATAGGACTTTGGGAGGGATTAGATGCAGGGAATGAAGAAGAATGACGTCCCTTAGGTGTCTGGCTTGGGCGGCTGGATGATGTCATGTCTATGGCATACCAGATTCTGTACAGGTTGCTGGGGATTCAGAGGCAAACAGATATATTGTTTAGCTCTGTCTCATGGGGAGGAAAAAAGGGCTGCCAGAGAAGAGTATATGCAACAGCCAATTCTGTCTGGATGAGTACGGAAATGTGTCAGAGAGGAGGTTAACATGTGAGTTGAGTGGTGGATTGAGGAAGCAAGAAAGGATGCCCCTCTGAGGCTAGAGGAAAAGGAGATGGAATCTGAGAGTTCTTTGTGATGGTCTTTATTTTCTTGGAGAAAGAGAAGGCTAAATGACTTGTTGTAATCAAGGTAGGCAGGAATGGGTGAGCAATCTGGACACAAGTAGTAAAGACTTAAAATAACCACTTTTAGGAAAGAAAAGGGAACTGTCCAAGGAAAAGAAAAAGGGCTGCTGAGCAGTGATGAAGCAGGCTCTAAATACGCTTAAAAGCCAAAGATAATACGTGGTACCTGTCATTAGGATAAATGTCATTTTCTGCAGTTGACTATAACATTCCTGGGGCAGGGCTATGGAAAAATCAATGGTTGGATGGCATGTGTGTTTATTTAACAATCACCAGATTAAATTATAAGACAAAACCAAGTAGGTTGTTTCATTTCCAATAGAGTGGTTTAGTGATCTTCAGGACTTAACTAAATAGGGGATACAGACGGAATATGGGGTTTATGCCCCGACTCACCATTTTGCATTTTCTCTGCTAACACTTAAGCCAGTGCCTGAGAGGACAGTGGTTCTGTTGGTTGGCTCTTCGGTCCAGAGAAGCTGACTTGGGTCTAAGTCAGGGACAGGCAGGTCAGCCCCATTGCTGACCAGGACAACAGGTGTGTCTAGGGCAACAGTGCACTGCTCTTCGAGAGTAAGTGGAGGGGCAGGGGGAGGAGGTGGTGGAGCCACAGGGGGTGGAGGGACTGGAGACTTGGATTTGCCTGTGGTCTGCTCATCGGTCCCAGGGACAGTCTGCTCAGGTTTGAGACTCTGCACCCTCGTCTCTGAAGGTTCTCCTTTAAGGTCGGACGTGCCGGAAGTGGTTGCATTGGAGGACGGTCGAGAGGTTGGTTGCTTGCCGGTTTTTTTCTTGCCCTTTGTGATTCCCACTGTCCCTGTTTTGCTAGAAAATGTCTCCTTTGAAGCTCTGGGACGAGATGAGGTGGAGGAAGTAGATGGTGAAGCTGATGCTTTGGACCCAGTTGATTTTTTTGAATGAGAGGAACCAGCTAAAATAGAGAGAATTTGCATTAAAAGTCAAAGACAAAGAAGCTTTTTAAATAAACAAATGGGTTGCAACTGTCAAATCATGATGTTCTCTTTAAAATGTTAACATTTGTTGAATAAAAGAAAAATAGGTTAATAATGATAATAGTTTTATTTTCTGCTGCCTCCCTACCTTGAATCTAGGAGGGAGTCAGTGATGCTGAAGGCAAAACCCTAGGGGACAAGAGTCCTCTCCTAAGGAGACCAAGAAGTCCCTCTAGTTTTTTTTTAGCTGGGCCCAGCCAAAGGGAAATCCTCCTTGTCCTACAGGTCACTTGAATAAGTCCTTGTATGTACATGATAGTGTCCAGAGGACAGACAGCAGCTGTCTGGGTATAGCACAAGATTGGGCTCATCACATGATGTCTACTTGGGAATGGAGCATCCCACATTCAGAAATGGCCATGGTATATCCCTCTGGCTCCTTTCTGGGCCAGAAACAAATGTACTCGACTCCAAACCAGTTATCCCCATGGCTCCAGAGAGAGAGAAGCTTGCCAGGCTGGCCTACACCTCCATCTGCAGTGGTGATGGGGCAGAATGAAAACACATGGCCACATAAGAAAGACAAGTCTCCTTCAAAATATCAAAAGGCAGAAAAAAGTATTTTTTTTTACAAAAAAATGTTTAAATGGGTAGCATCTGAATAACGTGAAGGGAAAGAAGTGTCTTTCTCAGATCTTATGACAACACTTTCACAAATCCAATCTTCCTTCCCACTTCTGTTCTTTAGAGGGTCTTCATCAGAGGATGGTTGTGGCGATTAAAAGCATATGCCTACTTTTGGATAGGATTGCCTTCAACCAAACCATTTTCAGGAAAACAGAGCTTAACTCTGCTTTTCTTTGTATCATTTTGGGAGACATAGTCTTTTGTTTCATGACCTTAACGATCTATACATTTCTCCTAATTGCTTCTTCTATTGTAATGTTGTATGTTCTTTTTCATGAGGGGTTAAACTATTAGAAACTATTAGAAACTATTAGAAAATACCTCCTCATTAGCATCAGGGAGCCAATCCACAACAGATGTGACTGTAACTTACCTTTATACTTATAACTTTATTGAAGTCTATTGGGAGGGTCAAGAGATGAAGAACAAATAAAGGAACAAACAATGAGGTATAAGACGTCATCAACTCTGATATATTAAAAAAAAAAAGTGAGTTTCACTTGGTGACAAGATCCAGGATTGAAAGAAACCTCTATTCCTTGGGGGTTTTATTATTTTAGATACACACAACTAGAATTCAGATTATCCCAAGTCTGGGCATGCTAACACTCCTTCTTTGAAGCCAACAATCTTCACTTCCTAATAAGACAAAGGTATTAAGCATACCTCTACTAGCTAAGTACCAACAAAGATCTAAGGATTTGATGTGTAAACGTGTTCAATTATTTTCTTAGGGTAAATTGAACAGAATCCCTTTCACATATCAATGTGTATTATTTATTTTTTAAAGAAAATTCTTTCTTTTACAACAGCCAAGGTAACCTTAGCTGCACTTACGGGAAAAGACAATTTTTGCAATGCCTGGAGTACAACTTCCAAGTCACAGTTTTCTAGATACTTCTTTACAGATCTTCTAAAATGACAAGACTTTGCTGAAATCAACCGCCTTGCATAAGTTACCCTGAATTAAGGCCATGACTAAAAAAGTAAAGCCATCTCTCCTCAGTTCAATACTTCTGTATTTACACTGTGTGTAACAATGAGAAAGAAAAAAAAATATGGGAGATATGACCTTACACTCATCAAGCAGGTGAATGTGCTAAGCCAGTTTCTGGTTATCTGGAGGTCTATACTAACTCAGAAACTGAAAAAGAATCTTTTTTTTTTTTTTTTTTTTTTTAAGAAGAATCTTAACTGATAGCTTTTATAAGAACTTAAACCATCTGACTAAAAATCAAGAGTTGTATTTGAAGTTACTTTTCTGGAAGGTCAACATTATTCAAGTAAAACAAAGTTACTATGTAGAAAATTCCAAATGGTTACAAATGGAATATCAGTTGGATTCTGAAGGAGTATTATCAACCCTTGATGAAAGGATCCTTGCACAACAGGCTTGTTAGTATATAGTTCAATGCAACCTCTGTTTTTCTGTGATGGTCTGAGAGAAAAGCAACACTGTTATTCACACTATGGGCCAGTGAAACCTCTTTTAATACAATGGATAATAATATGACTCTAGTATTCTCCTAGGAAGATCATGAATCTATAAATAAGCCTTCAAGTAAAATATCTGAAAGTAACTCAAATCTCTCATGCAAGCTGTCCCCTGCTCTGGCATTAATCACCAGCTTTCTTCTGAGAGAAGCAAGAGAGAGTCTAAGCAGAGTTAATAGTGAGCTGCTACTACATGGGGAAGGAGGAAATGGGAAAGCCTGTGCAATTCCCAAGCATGGGGTGATTGTTTGGGGCTTTTCTTTGAGAAGTGGATCACTGCCTGCCTCATTTCAAGCACTGCTCCCAGGGTCTGCCAGGCAGTCTGGGAAATGCACACATACCAACAAGAATGGACACTGACCTGTGAGGGCAGCTGGTGCCTGAGGAAATGGCCCATAGGCACTGTGAGCACAATGTTCTGGGACAAATCATGTCAGAGCTTTTTAGAAAACACTCATACACTCAAGGTAAAAGGCTGAAGAGAGAAGCACAGGTAGAGAAATATCTATTTGTATTTGGAGGTCTGCTACACTGTCAACTAAGCCATTCTCTGAATTTGAGCAACATGAGTATAAATGATGGAGGGAAAAAGATCAATACGAAGGCATATCCTGGTAACCAATTGAAGAAAGCTGCTGCTTTAAAGGAAAATAAGGTTTGCTATAACACAGGAGAATTTTTATGCTTGTGTTAATGGGAAAAGCCATTTAGCACGTATACTTTGATTACTGTCCTTTTTAAAGCTAGTGGACATGGTAGCTTCTTTATTCTACGTCACTAGAAGACTGGGAGCTCCACGTTGCATTAAGCAAATCTGATTTGAAAGGAAAGTGGGACACACATTACAAGCAGTTACTGTAGGTCACCCAGACAACCTCTGGCATTGTGCACTAGTGACTTGTAAACAGACTACGAGGATGCTGTTCCTTACAACACACTGAAGTCTGGAAAATAGGGTGGAGGGTGAACACTGAGCATGTGACTTTCCACTCCGATGAAATAGCTGGGATTGCATCGTAGAGGGTGGCGGTGTGGAGCTGACCTGAGTGATAGGAACCTTTGTCATTTGTCAGTAGAGAAACGACTATGTACGCAGAAAGATTTAAGATATTACGATCCAGCAAAAATGTCAAAGATGTAAGCATCATATTCTTCTGTGCAACTTAAGATAATTTGGAAGGAAAGCTCAAGCTAAAAAGCCACCCATAAACTCAAATAGGCAGAAGGCCAGTCGATGTGTAAATAATGTGATATCAGATCATTGCCATTCATCAGACACACAACACCCTGAATCCTTCTACTGGTTCTTACACAGATACTGGATACTTGGGATAAAAGAGGTCTATTCACCCAAAAACTAATGAGGTCAACTAATCAACTGGTTGACTTTCCTTCGGTAGAGACAGCAACAAAGGAATCTCCTGTGTATTGTCTATGTCAAAACTAAATCCACTGGTGTTACATTCTACGACACCAGACACCAAAAAATCCACGGTTTCTAGAAGAAGCAATCAGCCCCACCCCAGAGCCAAACACCCTAGACTGAAGCCCCCATGGGGCATACTCACCAGCCTCTCGGGTCGTGTTTCGGCTTGCTGGCTTGGGTGGAGGGATGGGGGCCTGCTTACCAGGAGCCTTGACAATTTTTTTAATAGGAGGCACTTCGTCACCCTTGGGGCTTGCCCCAGCAGCAGCCCCTTTTGGAGGCCCAGGTGTTTTTTTGGGTTTAGGTTTGGGTTTAGGCTTAGGAAGAGCTGGAGGAGGTGGAGCAGGAGCTGCCGGTGTTTCAGAGTGGTTTTCAGTGTTCTCTATAAATGAGAAAGTGAACAGAAGCACACTGATACAGACACACACCATATAAACGGAAGGAGCAAGACATATGGCGACAGTGATACGGGCACGTGGCTGCTTGGCGCTTGGGAATCAGTGTGGGTTCTATACCAGGGGAACACAGTTGGGGGTAAAAAGGATCAAAGGTGCAAAAGCTGAAAGCCAAACTGGGGCGCACTGTCTGGGTACATTAATCATTCCTGTGATAAAACATTGTTGCCCAAGTTACTTTGATGAAGTTATGCTGAGGATGAGTGTCAATGTCCTCTGCCAGGGGCTGACACCAGTCCTGAAATCAGTGGCTGCCGGATGAGGATGTGGGCCCAAGGGCTAAACTTAAATTTAACAAAACCAAAGGGCACCTGGGAGTGGCAGGTCAGTGCACTGCACGTAATGCCACGGGGACTGACAGCGAGGAAATGACTGAACCCTACCTTCATACTCTCTGCGTAGAGATGTTCCCTCAGGAGAACTCGAGCCCCCACCAACCAGAAAGGGATTTGAGCTCACTGTGGTCAAAAATCAGTAATTTTCTAAGCTAACGGAGACTCTGTGGAATCTTTTCCAGGAAGCACAGTGCACTGAAGAATAAACTACTTTCTACTATGAAAATATTCTCAAGCTCTCCCAGTAACTCAAGGGCGGCTCCCTGTTTCTCAGTCACTTCCTCTGACCTTTTCAAACAGTGTCACAACTACAGGTACAGAGGGCACAGAATCCTCCCAAATATCAAATTCGTTTTGTCATGTAAACACAAGGAACGAATTTGAAAAGCCAAAGGTTGAAATCCATTAAACAAAAATTCATACCTAAGAACAGAAGCCTCTCACAAGATTTTGCCTAACTGGAGTCTCTCATTATCAAAAGTGGAGATGCTGAGTGTTCATTCATGTACTCACAGCCGTATTGTCTCTACTAGTAGCTGACTGAAATCAAAATAAATTAAAATACAGGTCTGGTCCAAAGAGCTAAGCAGCCATTACTTTAAAAATGGAACACGATTTAAAAAAAAAAAAAAAAGTAAGACAGTGTTAGACAAGACCAAGCCTTTACTGGATATATCCTCCCATTATTGAATGACCAAGAAAGGGCTTTATATTAGAATGCATCATATTTTGTTATGATTTGTTTCATTTCTCATTCTCATGAGTGTAAACGGAAAACTCCCCCCATTTTTGTGGACTACATTCCATCAATCCACATTAAAAAATTATTAAAAAAAAAAAAGAGGAGGGCACCTGGGTGGCTCAGTCAGTTGAGCATCTGACTTCAGCTCAGGTCATGATCTCACAGTTCGCTGCTGTCAGCGTGGAGCCCACTTTGGATCCTGTCTCCCTCTATCTCCACCCCTCCCCTGCTTGCACTCTCTCTCTCAAAAAGAAATGAACATTTTTAAAAAAATTTAAAAAAAGAATGATTCAAGTTATAGTAGTTAGTAAAGCTTTTATTTTATCTTCTCCTGGCCATGAAACCTACCACAGTCCCCTCCTGTCACCAAACTTACTCATATTTATAGTCTGCACTACTTATTCAGTATCTACCAGAGGCTACTTTGTATGTGTGTCTTTGTGTTGTATATATATTGTATTTTTGTAACTAACTAGTGACTCTCCTAACCTACCTGGTCTGAACAAGGACACTTACAAAAGGTAGGGTCAAGAACAATACAAGTTGATGGGACACATAAATCACTTGATTTTAACATAAAACATACAGGGATGCCTGGGTGGCTCAGTCGGTTAAGCGTCCGACTTCAGCTCAGGTCATGATCTCACCACTCGTGGGTTCGAGCCCTGCATTGGGCTTTGTGCTGACAGCCTGGAGCCTGAAGCCTGCTTCAGATTCTGTGTCTGTCCCTCTCTGTGCGCCTCCCATGCTCATGCTCTGTCTCCCTCTGTTTCTCAGTAATAAATAAATGTTTAAAAAATTTTTTAAAAACCCATAAAACATATAAATTTACATTGACTTGCCAGTCTTGTGATGTGACTTGCCTACTCTTTACATACTTCTTTAGATTATTCTTTGTAAGATTAGACAGCTGCATAACGCACAGAGATCAAGCCCAATAACACCGTCCATGGTGAGAGCCCAGGAACTCATCTCCGGCACTGGGCATCTCCATTCTCTTTCATGCTACAAACCTTCACAGGTCTTCACCTGTCTGCGCAGGCCTGTCACTGAAGATCTGACTTCTTTCTGCCTAAGGTTTCAAATTCCAAAGTTGGGCCCCGAAGAATGCAGTTTCTGGGTTTGGGAGGGAGGAGATGGTCACTCTGTGACAGTTGGGAGTGACAATCCTACCTAGGCTGAAAGTGAACACACTGAGTGTGAGCTCCTGTTGTTGGCAGATGAGCACTATCCACACCTCTGTTCTCTGTGAACTCTGCCAATGCTCTCACATGTTTGCCAGAGGGCGAATATTTGTCTACTCTGTGGAGAGCCCTACATGGGGTGTGTGACTGTGTGCTCTTCTGATTTAACTGTAAATTCCTTTTGTCTAAAATGTCATATCCCTTGGGGCGCTCAGTAGGTTAAGCGTACAACTTCGGCTCAGGTCACAACCTCGTGGTTCGTGAGGTCGAGCCCTGCGTCGGGCTCTGTGCTGACGGCTCGGAGCCTGGAGCCTGCTTCAGATTCTGTGTCTCCCTCTCTCTTTCTGCCCCTCCTTCACTGGCTCTCTGTCTCTCTCTTTCAAAAATAAACATTAAAAAAGACTTTTTAAATGTCATATCCCATTAAATACAATGCTTTAAACATGAGTTCCTATTCAATGAATGTGATTGGCTGATAGTTATTAGCAACATGTTAGTAGACAACAAACTCTCTCCTTGTATCTGGGAGGTAATGAATGAAGTCATTATATTTTTGATAATTACCATATGACCTGAAGACATGATATCAACTAATGGTGTATATGAGTATTATCTTTTCAAGAGGGGGTTAAGAATGGGGTGCCCATTCACTCTGGGTTGATACAGATACTATGTTTCAAAACAATACGGTCCGGAGGATATCTGTTTACTATAATTCCAAGTTTGGCTCCTTCCGCCCCATGGAATGTTCAGGTCAAGACTTAGAGCGAACCTGAGAATAGCATGTGGCCCTCACCTTACCTAGAAGGCACCTTTGCTCCTATTCCTCCCCTTCACATGACTACCTCCTTGTCTTCTTCAGGTCTCAGTCTGGAAATAGCTGCTTCTAAGAACCAAATGTGGTTCTCACCGCAAACTCTTTGGCTCCCTCTACTCAGGGGTTTTGATGCTGGTCTCCCAGAGGCCACCATCTGCTTAAAGTCAAAGGGCATTTCTGACTCACCATTCGTTTTCTGGCCCCAGCAAAGTCTTACCCAAGGTAGACCTTCATTCTTGTTTGTGGAGCAGATGCATGCCAATCGCTTGTTACTTCACTGAAAGTGCTCTATAATACCTCAACGGATATAATATCAAATAATTTTCAAATATCTTATATTTAACACCAATATATCTTTAACACAGTGCAGATCAGTTTTTCTTATATATTTAAAAGCACTTATATATTTAACGGCAATTACTGAGAAAGAATACTGGGAGACTGAAAGTCCTGAAGGTTTTAAGGGAAAAGTCTCCAGTGTTGGGCATCAGAGGCCCAAGTACCACCTCGAGATTCCGGTGAGGACCAGAGCCCCAGGAACACCCATGTCCTGGGCAGAACCCACACACAGTGTGGAAAGGGCACTTGCCATTTATTTTGTTTTCTTTGATACTGATGTTTCAACTATTAGAATAAGGACATATTATCTTAAAAAGGGATACAAGCATCTGGGACTTTAAAGGCACATGACACGGTTTTGTAAATATAACTAATCGACAGATGAAATAACACTCTTGGATAAATTGGCTTCTTGTGAAAGCAGAGGGAACATTTTACCCCCCAAAAGGTAATCAAAAATACCCAAAGGGTGAATTAAGTACATGGGATTGTGGATTTGCATGGTAGTGAGACCATGAGAAAAGCAGAAGGAAAAGTGAATCTTGGGTTGTTGTTTGGAATTAAATGATGTCTTTGCAGGGAAATAAATGATGATCTGGGTTTATGAGGTATTTTCTATTTAACATAATACTATGTGATGTGAGTTACGAGTGACGTTCTTTTTTACTCTCCGGAAGTAGCTTCCACACCAAACGCTTCCCCCCACTCACAGTGTGGGTCTGGCCAGGTGCACCATCCACAGAGAGAGGGAGGCTTGGCTGCATTATTAGTGATACGGCAGCATGTCCAGCATTTCTATCTCTTCAGGTACAGACTCGCTAAGCGAGATGCTGTCTGGGACCTTATCTGACCCAAAAGAACTGGCTGTACTAAGGAAAGAATAAGAAAGCAAAAACACTCTCAAACATCCATGGACCTATGACTATGAGGTCTGCCATCTTTTTAGAGCATCAAGGCCTGCTGACTTAATTAACATAAAACTGTCAGCAACTTTTTATTAGGTTGATAAGGGGAACACTTCCTTTGAAGTTTGGAAGTCAGTCCAATGACTGACTGACACGCCACATGGACCAGCCAGGCACTCACGATGGTCGGTTACATAATGAAGGGTGTGATTTTTCTTTTTCTTTTTTTTTAAGGGTGCGATTCTTGCATGTGAAAAGACTGTATCAGGGACAAACCACAGATGGATTTGAAATTTAACAGTTTGGTGAAACAGGACAGTTGGACTTAAAAAAAAATCACTATTTGCATGAATACTTTCAAATTAATCCCCTTGAAATCTATTTAGATCTATTTTCTCTTTATTTTCCAGGAATATTATCATTAAAAATATTAATTTCTTATCATCAGTACTTTTAAGTTTAACCAGGGTCTTTCAATGGAACAAGACTAAGTAAAGCCCCACGAATACTATACTTCATATTAAATAAAGCAAAATAATAAATTTCTAACAGATTGTTGATAGGGCTTCTAAAACTCTTACAGGCTAACTTATATGCAAACAAGGGGTTATGGATTTTCAGGGAGGATAATTTTAAGTTACAATATCTGTCAAATGCCCTTTTGCTTTTTGGGTTTTTGGGGGTTTTTTTGTCTTTGAAGGATTTGGGTCAGGAACAGAGAAAGAAATTTGCTTTCAGCAGTTTCTAAGAATTCTCAAAATGCCTACAGAACTTAAGCTGGGTCTGACAAATTTTTGCCACTCAGCTCATCGGCAGACATTATGGAACAGGATCTGTCTCCTAAGGACTAATTTCTGTGCTGCATGGAATCATCTAGAAGCAGTGACCGGGAATTTGTGAACTTGTGAATGTCTTGAGGAGTTCTTGGTAGATATTTTGCTGGTATCTTAACTGACCATCACAGATTCACTCTAGAAACCAAGGTCTTTAAAGAAGACTTCAGAGAACAGCATAATTGTCCCTGGCATATGTTGAAATTTCCAATTACACAGACAAATTATAAAGCAGGGTTTCTGTGGTTAACACGGTAACCACAATCCCCAGCATCTTGGGGAACTATTGCTGGGTCTCTCTCGGACATGTCTAGAACCTGGACTAGGACCTAAAACACTGAATGCCTGAATGCCACCAGCTACGTTCCCACCATTGGAGAGACGATGCTATGCTGAAAGAACTATCTTGCTTTTGATGGTCCTCCACGCTGACATGCTCACAGGGGTCAGTTCTAACCAGGAGAAAAAGATACTCAGACTGATGTCATTTTTTCTAAAAAAAAAAAAAAAATAATAATAATAATAATAATAGTAATAAAAATAATACCGAGAAGAAGTTTCTGACGGTGGCGGTGGGTGGGGGGAGGCGTCTGGATGGCTCAACTGGTTAAGCATCTGACTCTTGATTTCAGCTCAGGTCATGATCTCAAGGTTCATGAGATCAAGCCCCACGTCAGCTCTGTGCTAACAGCACAGAGCCTGCTTGTAATTCCCTCTCTCTCTCTGCCCCTGCTCTGCTTGCGTGCTCTTTCAAAATATATAAATAAACTTAAAAAAAAAAAAAAAAAAGCTCCTGAGAAAAGGTTAACATTCCCAGATAGGGGGCGCCTGGGTGGTTCAGTTGATTAAGTATCTGACCTTGGCTCAGGTCATGATCTCAGTGTTTGTAGGTTTGAGCCCTATGTCGGGCTCTGTGCTGACAGCTCAGAGCCTGGAACCTGCTTCAGATTCTGTCTCCCTCTCTCTCTGCCCCTCCCCCACTTGTTCTCTCTCTCTCTCTCGTTCTCTCTCTCCCTCTTTCTCTCTCAAAAGTAAACATTAAAAAAATTAAGAAAAAAAACATTCCCAGATCTCTAATGATTGAAGAGACTATCCGTTCTGATTACTACTGTTAATTAATGCTTAATTAATTGTTAATTAAGTAAATAAAAAAATAAATGATGTGCTTACATAATGGATGCACCTACCTAAGAAAATAATCCTATTTCTCTTCACTAGTTATAATTTCTCTCTTCTTTGTATTTGCAAACCTGCTCTCTAACTGGTCTTAAGAATTACTGTTTGGAGCCTAAGACCTGATTCTCAATATTGAGCTGTATTGAAGTAAAAGAATATGGGGTTTCTCTTGAAGTAAAAGAATATGGGGTTTCTCTTGATTTTACCTTTCTTATCTTCTGCCTTTTCCTCCAGAGGTGGTGCTTTTTCAGCTACACAGCCATTACCTTCTTCAGATTTTACTACATTTTCCTCTTGGGTAGATTCCTCTCCGATGGGTATCATGTGCCCGTTTGAATTTTCAAAGTTAACTGTTACATCTCCATCTAAAATGGGGAAAGAAACACCTAGATGTCTAACTTGATGGTTTTCTTAAAACCCAGCTTTCCGGTTATTAGGACTGTAGGGTTTGGGTTCATGTGTCAGGCCTTGGGAACCAAATACATCCTGTATCGTTTCACCGTGTATTAGTAAATAATTTATTCAAACCAAAGAGCTAGGAAACCCTTCGTTTTGGGGGAAAACAATAATGGTGGGGATGTCCACATGCCCTTTTAGGACAGTAGAAATTATTATCCTAATTATAAAATATCCCAGGGCAGCAGAGCCCTTCTCTTCTTGCGCTTAGGTTTGCTGAAGTCAGGATTTGGGAGTCTGTCATTCAGACACTGAACGGTTAAAGGAGAAATCTGAAAAATGGAATAAACATTTTAACAAGCACTAAAAAACACAAGGTGACTATAAATACACAAATCACACAAAATGTAGTTACACATATAAATGATTAGAGGGAGAATATGAAAATTTCCAACTTCCACTGTCTCCAGATTGTTGCATCTATGATATGCTAACTTTACATAGAAATACAACTGCCACTCTATATTCAGAAAAAGGGGGTAGTGAGGCTAATTTTATTTTCATTTTCTCACTTGTGGAAATATTAAAATGTACTCAGGTCATTGGTACATATAACTGACCAAAAGCCTTTAATGTGACCCAATAATAATCTGAAAACATTAGGGGGAAAAAAACGTAAAAAAAAGTAATTACAGAGGAACTTTTTTTTAAAAAATCACAATTGAAAATAAAATTTCCAATATGTTATCTAAATCAGAAATAACTAACTTTAATCCCTGAACTTTCATAATTTCCAGACGTTTCTAAAGTGAATGAGATTTTGCATAAACTCTTAATTCAGTGATACTTGAAAAGATTAACCTTAGGTCATATATGGAACATTTCAAGAGGCTTTGCTACCATTGTACAAACAATAATAATGATAATGAGTTGAAGTTTTGACTTCGCAAACTTGAAGAAATGCATGATTAGAGCTATTTCTATGCAGTTTTTTTATTAATCTTGTTTTGGCAATCGTTATAAATAAAACAGAGATCATCTGTCAAATTTTCATTAATATGACTGAACTGCTTTGGCTTGACAATAAAATCCATTGGCCTTCCCCACAAAAACAGGCATGATATTTTAATAAGAAAAATACATTTCATGGAATTATGTCATGCTCAAAATGAAAATGAAATCGTTGCTTAGCCATATAACTTCCAAGTATCTATAATCTGATTCCTGTATCAAAGTAAAACAGACAAACTTATTTCAATAAAATTAGGGTAATACTTTTCATAAGAGTGTAGGTCAAACCAAAGAGAAACCAAAAAATTCTTCATTCTTATTAGTAGACCCCAAGGAATTCACTATTAAAAACAAGGGAAAGGGAGACATAATGTAATGCCCAGGTATTAGACACAGGAAAACTAAAAACTAATATAAGAATGGAAAATTCCAAACAAAATAGAAAACCACTTCTTTATATAAAAAATCTCAATTTTTAGGCAACTCATATATAAATTTACCTTTGATTACTCTGGCTTTAGTTGATAACAAAAATATGTTGAAGTTATGTTAATGAAAATTGAATTACATTTTAACCCTTATTATGCTAGAATTCTTTAGTAGGTTAAAGAACTGACTTTTTAAAATCTAGAATAAAAAAGCTAGAGAGAAAATTAATAGTCAAGGTGCAATAAGAAATTAGATTATCACATAATAGAAAGTCAACAATGTGGAAAGATACTTACTTTGAGGTATGAAATAAAGCTAGCGCATATGAAAATAACTGTTGAAAAAGGAGACATATATGTGATAAATACAGAATTCAAGAATAAAACACAGTAGAGCTGAAGTTATTAATAATTAATTGATGTGTGTATTGAAAAAGTTTTCTAGTTTTGTGCGAATTGTGGAGTTAGAGTAAGTTAAGTCCTTGATATAGTTTATGTATGTAAGTAAAATACACACACACATGCCAGCAAAGGACAGCAGGGAAAGATGCTGAGGTTACAGTAATAAGAGCACTCACGTGCAAAGGCAAAAGACACTCAGAAAAGGTTGTAAGCTTAAAAGTGAACCAAGAGATACACAGACATAAGTAGTGAAACAAGGGGGCAGAAGAGTGTTTGGGGGCTTTACCTCCTTTTGGTCAAACAGTGTATCTGGGATATAGTTCACAGAGAAACAGAGATAAGGAGAAAGTCCTGTGAGACCAAAAGGAGAGTGACTCAGCAGAAGGTTAAAAAGTACACCCCTGGAGAGAAAGAAAGGAGGCTGGAAGGCAGGAAGAAACATCTCCATGCCCCCGTGTTAAAACTAAGGGAAAAGATGGAAGGAAAGAACCAGAAAATAGGGACCGAACTTGGACTAGACCTTGGAATTCTCAGGAGAGAAGACCAACTGTTGAACTTTTAGATGGAAGTTACATCTTACTGTAAAAAAGATAATCCAAAAGGAATAATAATAATAATAATAATAATAGCTAACAGTGAGGGTATGGGGTGGGATAGGATGGATGGGTCAAACCCAGGGGAACTTGAGGAATTCATAAAGTCTCTCTGGCTCACTGAACAAAGGGCATAATTGACAATAATTGTCAAGAGCTAAGGCAAGGTCAAGAAGATCAAGGCAAAGAATGAATCTTCACTGGCAGAAGACAGGAGGCTGTCACAAGCACAGCGGCTTCCAGTCTTTGGCTAGAGCTGGACACAGACCGAAATTCTCAAGATAATTGTTTTGGGGAAAATGACAGAAAACTATTTTCTCCAGCCCTTGGCTGAAAAAGGAAAAAGACTATTTACAATAGGCATCACCAGGAACTTTCAAGGTTTAGGTCATTTCTATAGTTCCATACAGGGGCCATGAAAAAGGCAGAAGGTAAAATTCTGTAATTTATGACTTCCCAAACATTAAACCTATTACATTATGTTTAGGTGAAAAAATTGTTTTGTTCTTTTGTGTTTTAAAACTTTTAATGTTCAGTCTGCAAAAGTTACAAAAAGGTCAACTAGTGTCCGATTTCTGGGAAATAAGTATAGGAAATTAGAAGCAATCAAGTAAATAGTTTAACAGATTAGACAGAGCAAAAACCAATCAACATTAAGCATTTCTTTAAACTGACCATTGCCACTTGTTTTTAGAGAAAGTAAACTCTTTTCTAGCTATGATTTTTTTAATCAGATAAAAAAAGGGGGGGTTATATCTGTCTTTCATACTCAGTAATAGTTTCATCATAAATTTTCCCATTTTTCTTTTCTTTAAAAAATTTCCAAATTGGGGCACCTGGGTGGCTAAGCTGGCTAAGCATCCAACTTCAGCTCAGGTCATGAACTCACGGTTCATGAGTTCAAGCCCCCATCAGGCTCTGTGCTGACAGCTCAGAGCCTGGAGCCTGCTTCGGAATCTCCCTCTCTCTCTGTCCCTCCCCTCCTCATACTCTGTCTCTGTCTCTGTCTCTGTCTCTCTCTCAAAAATAAATAAAGATTAAAAAAAAATTTTTAATATCCAAATAAACGATACCAAACAATTGCACTGGCCCACCCCAGAAAGGGGATTGCTCAGTGTTTTTGTAATTTCTCTCCTGCCTCCCGAGAGGTTAGAGGGGAGACAGATTTTGATACTGCAAGTCCACCTTCAACTAACAAAAAGTTAGGGATGTGCATTTTTTTTTAAGTCCCAGACAGGAAATAAATAGCTTCCTGGTAATAGAAAATTAAAGAAGACATAAAATTCATTCATAAAACAATGAGTAAAGTGTAACAGGTCAGAGATTGAAATCAAATGCCTAAAATTGTGAGGGCTCAAGAAAAATGGTATTATTCATTCCAGACTTCCCTACATTCTTTGGAGCAGGAGTAAAATAATAAAGCATTCCCTAGTCCCGCTCTGGAATTATTCAGATGTTGGAAAAAGTGTGTCATTTGCATTTATAAATAGTGAATTCCAAAAGATGTTCTTTGCAAGGAAAATTTATCAGGAAAAGAGAAGTACTATGATTTCAATTCCAAATTAATGTAAGTACTTTATTTGTTTCCATAAAAGTGCAGTAATACAACCTTGGCCCAGTAAGTGTCCAGGGGGCGAGGTGAGGGAAAGCATGAGGTAAAGTCAACAATTTTGCAACAAAAAAAATCCCTTTAGTTTTAACAGTAGTGGGAGTAATGAAAAGTATTTGGTATTACTTATTTGGAGAAATAATCAATCTCTGAGTCTTCTTCTGAGGGTCTATCTTGGTTTCTACCTAATCCTTGTCTTTTTGAGCAAGACTCCCTCTTGGGAGGATAGAAGAAAAAAAGGGGGAAAAGATTAGGGGTAGGGAAAAAAATACTTGGAAATAAAAATTGTTAGAAAAAAGTGAAAGACAATTAGATTGAAAGAAATGAAAAGAGCACAATAGTAGGAAAATTACTTGAGAGAATGCATAAAGTAGATTAATTGGTCTATTCATGCCTTATTGATTGTTCTTTTGAGTGTATTATAGAGAATAAAGGACAAGTACCACATTAACATTTTTTTTCTCTCTCTTTTCTTTTACTGGTGGATGGAAGAAACCAAAAGGCAGGAGCCAAGCTAAAAACTTTGCATTTACTCAAACAATTGAGATAACTTGTATAGAAAGACTGAAGCTCAAGAAAAGGGAGTCCTAAAAGCATTTGTATCTTATCTTATCTTCAGCCCATTTACCTTTGGAGAGCTTCAAGGTTAGTGGCATATGGTGAAGGACTCACCAAGAAGGTCATTGAATTTCTTTTCTAGAATACTGTTAGATTCTCTGCAGCCCACAAAGGCATTCTGAACTAAAGCAAGAGTCTCAGAGTGCCATACTCACTGCTTTATCTCCCAAAGACCATGATCATCTTAAATTTCAAAAGAAAATGACAGAAAGAGACCAAAGAATGAAGGATCAAGTTACTTTAAATGTATGATTAATTTCCTCACCTTGATCAGGCAACTCCTTAAGAACGCCCCTTCTTATCAGCTCCTCTCTACTTTGTCTTGTGGATATCTTCCTTTCTAATACTTTTAAAAAGAATAAGCATAAGTAAGAATCAAGTCATTGCTTAAAATAATTATGAAAAACATTCCAAGTAGAATTGAGCACATTTATTCTGTTCACTTGAGGGCTCAAACCCCAGTTTTTCTAGTCGCCTCAGAAAACATGTGGTTGGAGTCAGTATCATTAGGACAAGGGCAAAGGACCGCAGCCCACGCTCTGAAACCCAGCCACTGTGCCTGGTCCTTCAAATGATGATGTTTGGCCAAGAATCCAGACACATTATTTCATATCAATTACAGAGCACATTTTGAAATATTCCTTTTTGTAGGCATTCTAAAACAGGTTTCTATGAATATGCAATGTATGTAAAGGATATGTACGCTTACATTTAAACCAAGCAGACAAACATTCAGTAAATATTCAGGTAACTCATCTGAATCCCAGAGAAAAAGGACTACGCTTGCAGTGTTTTCTCCCACCTCCATCACAAAAGTCCAACACATCAGATCTCTGTGACTCATTTCTTTGCCATATTCAAAAGGTCTAGATATTCCAGTATATCCTCTGACAAATTCCAAATATTAGGAGGATGGAGTCAATTCATGCTTTCCCAGGCATGTAAAGGGATGGGAATCTCAACACTGCCTCTTCCTTCTCGAAGAATTTAAATTTCCTTCTTTTTTTTTTTTTTAATGTTTATTCTTGAGAGAGACAGAGCATGAGTGGGGGAGAGGCAGAGAGAGAGGGAGACACAGAATGAAACAGGCTCCAGGCTCTGAGCTGTCAGCGCAGAGACTGATGTGGGGCTAGAACTCATGAACCGCAAGATCGTGACCCGAGCTGAAGTCGGATGCTTAACGGACTAAGCCACCCAGGCACCCCGAAGAATTTAAATTTCTGTTACAACTTCAGAATGGAGCTAAGGAACTCAGGGTGGGACTTTAATAGTATTCACTTTATGTGAACCCTACATAGTTCCTGAACCCTACATATCTGACTCTACTCCCCACTTTGAGGGGCCAAAGAGGTGTGTAAAATTAATACAGAATCATGTCATCTACTAATCCTCTGAGCCGACATTCTCTGAAATGTGTTCTTATAGAAGTCTCTTCTTCCAGAAGCCCTGTTAGGAAAAGCACCTTGACACAGCAAAAAGGGGCCACAGAAAGGGTTCTTTAGGTAAAAGGAAAGGTACATTGGTGGAGACTGGGTAGCCACAGCAGGACTGGATTCTGTTTCTCCCCAAAAATTCCTATTCCTGGCCTCAAAATCTGCAAATCGTAGAACCACATGAAGAACATAATTTCACGATCCAAACTAAACCCCATTACTGCAAGCGCTGCTCTGACACACAGAAACAGAACTCGTAATAACACTAAGCACATGGTTTTTGGGGGTGCTCCAGGTGGCCTGAAGCAAGAACACTTTGAAGACAGAGAGGGGAAGGGAGAGGTGTGTCTTGGGCCAAGAGCTTTGGGCCAAGCACCTGAAAGTCCTCAGTAAGTGTTTCGTAATGGCATGAGTCCCAGAATACCAACACTTAGTCTCTCTTGAAGAAATTGAAATATTTTTACCTTTTCTGATAACTATTAATTGTGTATTCCTCTTTTCTCCTGGTTGCCAGAAAGGTCAGAGTAAGATTTGATATTTAACACAGATTTCATATGACAACTCAGATGAAATCTGTTTCCTCTTTCTTAGAGACCTGAATTCATCTATATTTTATTTACAGGATATGTGCCTTTTGTTCCTGGTTTTGTCAAACATATTTTCAGATAGAATCAGGATATAAACAAACAAGACAATGAATAACCGAATGCGTGAATGAACAAATGGTCAAAAAAATAATAAGTAACATCTTATTGGTACCAAAGGAGAAACACACAGACCTTCCCCTCTTCCTTTAGATTACCACCCACCCTCACTCTCCACCCTCTCTTCCAGAAGCAAGTAACAACAGCTCCCGTAAATGTTGGTGATTTCAATGGACAAAGTTAACTGGGTGGGAGAAGGGATGCAGCCGGAGCTGTTCTTTGATGGGAGTTCTTTTATGTAAAAAGAGTGCTGTTATTTCAATACAGCTTCAATTTGTTCAGGCTTTTGTCAGTGCGAACTCCTGTCAGCACAGGAAGCCAAACAACACCCAGAATGACACTGTGAGGATCTGCAAAGACAGTGCAGGTGGTTCAGATGGACCCTGACCACAGCAGTCCACCAAAGATTGTACAAACCCATTCATGCTTGACTGGGGCTCTGAGGCAACCCAGGCCCAGGACAGATTGGGGCAGAAGATGGGGCTGAGTTTGTCCGGGGAAATGACAACAGGACTTGAGGTGGGAAAAGACCACAGAATGAGGAACAGATGCAAGTTTAGGCAGCTGCACTGGGGCCTGGTCGACCTCAGAACCCAGGACTTCTGGGGCCGGTCATGTTGAGGTCCAGGCTGCTGGTCGACCTCCTCAGACTGTGGGACTGCTCCTGCACACTTGCCCCAGCCCCGAGGCCTGGAAGATGGGCCCAGGGATACCAGGCTTGAGGATGCAGGTGGCAACTGCAAGAGCAAGGGCCATTAGGCCACATTCTGAGAGGCCAAATGCAGTTGTTGATTCAGAACATAGTCCTTGTGGTTGTTTGCCCCTTGAGCTTAGGAAACATCTTTTAATTGTTTGATGTTTCTGCAAAGTGACCTAAAACATGAAATGGTTGTCAGGGGTCCTGGATTCTAGTCCCAGAACTTTCCCAATGAGTTGTGTGACATTCAGCAGTCTCTTCAGGTTCCAGTGCCTCTGATCTGCTATCTGTAAAGTGAGGGACGCTATTCAATGATCACTAACAGACAGCACACCCAGCTCAAATGTTGTGTGATCCTGTATCATTAATCAAAGCCATGCTGTAATCTCTGCTTCGGGCGCCTTTAAAAGCTTTCGCTCTTTCACTGAAAGATCATCTGAGAGCCCAAACGTATCTTTTGTTTCTGCCTTTCCATTATGGATCCCAGACGATGCTTCAGTTTTAGTTTTAAGCTTTCTGTTGCTTTAATTCTAATTTAATCTCAGTTAAAAATCCCTCGTCTTTCTTCCTTGCGAATTCTGGAGCTTTGAAGCAGCAGCTTGGCTTTCTGCCAGGAATTAAAACTGACAGCTTTGTTCTTTGCTTTACCTCTTACAAATGGGCCCTGATAGGAAAATGTCTTGGCAATTTGTTTGGTCTTCGGCTGAGCGGGTTTTTAACACATAGTGCAGATAACTGTGTACCAGGCCAATGAGAACACACCGCAGGCGACTGAGCATGGAAAGTATGTTGCTAGGGCACAAAGTTCCAACCACCACTCTCCCAGAAGAACAAGTATCACACTCTTCATCTTTTAAAATATTTGCCTCATGTTTATATAGTGTCTGTATGTTTGCAAAGCACATTCACTGGACACTTTTTCATAGGCTTGGAAGCGCTCTGCATTGGAATGAATCTGAGAGGTCACTCTTGTCCAACACGCCGCACAAAGCAGGAGCCATTTCAGGAACATTCCTGAGATGTGCTCATCTGCTTGAAAACATTCAGAGGCAGGATGGCCCACTCCAGGTGTCCATCACCCTCATTCTTAGGAGGGTATTCCTTATACCCCACTCCCTGTAATTTTGCACATTCATCAAACCCATGCTCCCCATAGGTCTAGAGTAAAGTAAGTCATCAGTGATGGGAAAATAGCATGAGTTAGCTCCGCGTTCACTGAGAGCAAACTGAGTTATTGAAGCCTCCTAGAATCTGATGCCTAGTATTCAACCAGCTGCTCTTTGACTTTGAAGTTTGCACTAATCTGTGCAACAACAGCAATAATGTTGGGGGGGGTGCTCACTCACAAATACTGCTGAGGAAGAGACTTAGCAGGGAGGTCAGGTCATTGGATGCAGTAGCTAGGTCTCTCCATGAAAAGTATTGTACCAGTTGAGTAAATAGCTCACGGTTACTCACTTTTATCCCAATTAAAAAAGTGTGTGTGTGTTTTCTTACGAAGATCAAGCAAACCCATGGTTTCTGTTTTACTCCCTCAATTGGGTGAATTAAAGTTCTGACAGTTCAATTTTGGTTACGACAGCACACACTTTTCTAAGTGAAGGATGCACTGTGCCGCATTTTCCTGCCTTCATGCTTATACTCTGGTGTTTCAAGTATTTGAAGAGGCTGATCTTCCAAAAACATCCTATGGCTGTCCATCTATCTCACTGAATTCTCTCTCTACTCCTTGTCATGATCTCCACAATACGCCCCAGAAGCTGCTCCCCACATGATGCCCCCCCCATGGGATCCTTTCCTCACCTCTCCCTCCTGGCTCTCTCTGCTCCAGCCCCTCCAACCCCCCTGCTTGTCACCTGATGCAAGCAGCAAGCCCCTGCATGGTGGCCTCTGTCCTTACAGGATGGGATTTCCCCAGACCCCCACACGGCTCCTTCCATCACTTCCTTCAAGTCTTTGCTCAAATGTCACCTTATTAGAAATCCCTTCCTCGCACACCTGTGGAACAGCGTGTTCCTCCTCTCGCCTCTATCTACCTTATCCTGCACAGCACGTCACCCCCTCCTGAAATGGGACCCATTCCCTAAATAGAGTCTCAATGAGAACCAATGCTCCTGTTTTGCTTACTGCTGTTTTCCCAACAGTGCCTTGCAGGTTGCTGGAGCTCAGAAAACACATGCATCTGTTGCATAAATGGGTAAAAGCTAATAATGCTAACAGTCTTGTTTTCTGCCCCTTCCCCACCTCCAGCCTACAAGAAAGCAAAGGAGGCTTGCGGCAAAACTGCACGAACAGGAGTCTTCTGTTTTTCTGCCCCCTCTGCTGCTTGGCTGGGCCCGCCGTAGGGAAAATCCTGAGCCCTCGCTCTGTCCTGTGTCTCATCTGAAAAAGTCTCTGTGTGCTCTGAAGAAGGAAGGCTGTAGTGTGCATTGGACAGACGGCAGCCAACTAACAGGATGTAGCACACGACTGGGCTCATCATAAATTTTCAATGATTTATGATGTCCTTCTGGGCACGGAGCCTGCATTCAGGAGAGGAGGCCGGGGCACATGCCACCAGCTCCTTGCTGCGGATGCTTGGCCAGGATTTTATATTACTCTGGAAGTATCTGGGAGAGTAAATCTTGTAGTCAACAAGCCACTTGTGTTTTCTTTTGGCGAGGCAAGAGCGTCCTAATTCTCAATTCTAACACCGTTTAATGACGGAACAAAACAGAAGCGCAATTAGACTATTAAATAAGCGTACCGTGTTATCTTCTTGGTTCTGAGTACTGAATGGCCTCACTGTACAACTGTGACAGAAACAGAGAACTGCTTGTCTTGTGTTGAAAGGGTTCGATAGGAGCCTGGCTTTGCTTTACGTCTCCTCAATAGCAGTTACAGAAAACAGAATGTCAAAAAATGGGCTCCTTTTTAAAAGACCCTTCACGAAAGCGTAGCGAAGTCATTTAAAGAAACAACCACCAAAATGCCACCCAACGGGACAGTTGCAAAAACCTTCCAAAACATCTCAAGAACATAAGGCAGCGAAGTAAAGCCAACATCCCCCACTAAAAATACTCTGGGGTCTGGCCATATTCTTATTTACCCACACCCCTCTCGTACTTAAAAATCCCTACTGGCTGCGGACAAGCCCAACTCGTCTGAACCCGGCCAGGCTTTACCGCTGGTCCCGGAGACCCATTCTCCCCCTCCCTCTGGTTCATCTCCCTTTTTCATAAGCCCAATGTTAAAGTCAAACCTTACTTCTCACCGTTTTAAACACTTCCTGTACCTCCTCAGCTCCATTGCTTCATTGTTTTCTTTCTCCTGCAACCAGACCTTTGCCCTCTCTCCCTCTCTGGTGGGAATCCTCCGAAGGTTCTAAGACCTCTTCAGACAGCGCCTCCCCCCCCCAACCCCGGCGATCTCACCATCCTGGCTGGTGAGACCCCGTAACAACTGTGTTCCTGACATGCTCCAAAGTAACTTCTCTGTGCCTGAGCTTTCTCATCTACAAAATGGGAGAACAGCTGCTACCTTTTCTGGCTCTTGGAGATTAAATGAGCTAAAAAGCTAACATGCTCAGCGGTTACCTAGAATCTGGAAAACACTGTTCGCTATTACTATTACTTCTATTCTAGCACTTCTCCATTTTTCATTGCTACACGTGTAAAGAGTTGCATATTGACATGACTCTGAGCCCTATGAGAGATGTCTTGTTTATCATCTCATCCCCATAATGCCCCTAATAATATATTGCATTAAGTTTTTTGAGGGGAGGGAGGGAAGACATGTCTAGCACCCTTTTCTAACCTTTCAAGGCAGAAATATGAAAGAAGAACTACATAGACCTTCTTTACCCCCCTCAAGAATTTGAAACTTGACTAGACCTTAAAAAAGAGGAAGATCGTAAGATCTATGTCCCTCCTCCTCTTGGGAAATCAGTGTCACAACTTCCTCCAGAAATCTTAACAGTAATCATCCATTTATTTGGTGCTTAGATGGCATTTTTATATTTACTTTCTCATCCTGCATCCCAGTATTCCTGAAAGATAGGCTAAACAATTCTTTTTAGTTCCCTTGAATAGATAAGGATATCGAGACTTAAAGAGGCTAAATACATTTTCCAACCATATACTCAAAATCTGGTTGAACCCAAATGTGTCTAGCCAAAAGCCTACTGCTTATATTCTCCAAACTGAGTTGATAATTATAAACATTTCAACTTTCCCATGACAGGTATAATGCTTTCCAATTTTCCTTCAAGACATGAGGTAGAAAAACTTTTTAAAGTTAATTTTAAATGAGCAATTTTTCGATTGTAGTACGTTCTCACAGTTCAACTTGTAAAAGGATACAATAAAAACTCTCACTCTCACCTTGCCCCCCACCTATTCAAACTGAACCCCACCTGTACTCCACAAGTAAATAACCTTTTATTAGTGCCTTGTGTATCCTTCCAGACTTTCTTAGACAAATCCAAATACTCATTTTTATTATTCTCTTTTTCACACCAAAGGTAAGCTGTTTTACAAACTGTTCAGCACGGTGCTTTTTCATTGAACACTGTATGTAATACTTCTAAAATTTCAGGTGATGGGGTGACAGACAAAGGCCGGGTTGAGGAGAAAAGATGTGATGATCTCTGCCTTATGCAAACAACAGCAGCTGAAATCACTGCTGTTTGCAGAGTGGGCGATCTGGGAACAGCCATGGCAAGTCAGCTCAAGGGACTGCTGGATTTTATTCCCAAGAGGTAAGATTTAGGCGTAGAACAATGAGCAAGTCCCTGATCCCAGATGGGCCAGGAAGTACAAATAATCCCCGGAGACTAATCAGAGGCCAGGATGTGTGAGCTACGTGTAACACTGCCTGTCTTTCTTCCAGTAGGACTTTCACAAATACATGAGGAACACAAATGTTTTAGACAGGTGCTTCTGGATTCATCCTGTCTTTCCATTTCTTGTTTTTTCACATTAAAAGATGGCAAACTCAAAACAGGGTGAGACCACAAAAGGTACAGAGGTTTGAGATAAAGAGAATGATAATCATCCTTAGAGCAATTAATTCTAACTTCACACTAAGAACAAGCTAGAGACCTGATATAAAAACGAATCTCAGCTCTAAATGGTGAAGAAGTTTTTCAAACTAGAAGATCGTGAACAATACCTGTTAGAGAATAAGTTCACGGAGAGCCTGAACTTCTAGTTCTGAGCCCTTCTCCTCAATCTCCTCTAAGACAGTCTTACATACTTCATGGACTCAATAATGTTGATTGAGATGAGATCATATCTCATTACACCATTGACCAAACACCCAAATGGCAGGCAAGAGCGGCTGTGAAAGAGACCTTTCTAGGATACTAGGATACTAGGATACTAAACTATCCTAAATGAAGACATTCCCACTTGTTTAAATATGAAATTCAACTGCACAGGATTCAAATTTGACTGTATCTGAAATTATTCATTATCTTAGGCCAAAATTTTTGTAAAGAGTTAATGCAATATATAATAAAACATCACCAACTCAAACCAACAGGTGTGAGTAACCAGTTGGAGTTAATAAGAAGACTGAGTAGGCATTCCCCCAACTCCATGTTCACCACCTTCATATACGTATCTTATCAGACTAGGATTCTTAAGGTGATTAATTTTTTTTAAAGCGGCTAGAATTTTAAATAAATTTTTTAATGTTTATTCATTTTTGAGAGAGAAAGAGAAAGAGAAGGAGAGGGAGGGAGAATGAGTGGGGGAGGGACAGAGAAAGAGGGAGATACAGAATCCTAAGGAGGCTCCAGGCTCTGAGCTGTCAGCACAGAGCCCAACGTGGGGTTTGAACTCACGAACTGTGAGATTATGACCTGAGCTGAAGTCTGACCCTTAACCAGCTGAGACACCCAGGCACCCCCAAAATTTTGTTTTCTTAAACAACCTAAGTGTCCATCGATAGATGAATGGATAAAGGATATGTTTACACACACACACACACACACACACACACACTGGAATATTACTCAGCCATAAAAGAGGGGGAGATCTTGCCATTTCCAACAACATGGATGGACCTAGAGGGTATTAGGTTAAGAAAAATAAGTCAGACAAAGACAAATATCATATGATTTCACTTATATGGGGAATCTAAAAAACAATAAACAAATGAACAAACAAAGCAGAAACAGACCCATAAACACAGAGAACAAACTAGTGGTTACCAGATGGGTGGGGACAGGAGGATGGGCTCAAAAGGGAAAGAAATTAGAAGATACAGCCTTCCATTTATGGAATGTGTAAGCCACCGGGATGAAACGTACAGCACAGGGAATATACTCAACAGTATTGTAATAGCATCATATGGTGACAGATGGCAGTTAACTCCTGTGGTGAGCAGAACACACAGACTTGTCGAATCACTATGTTGTACACCTGAAACTATTGTAACATTGTGTGTCAACTGTACTTTGATCAAATAAAATTAGGAAAGAAAAAATTTGGAAAGCAGGTATTAACTTTCTTGGATTAATGCAAAAAAAAAAAGTTTTCTTGAGCATGTTAAACATTTCTCTTCCACCATCTTGCCTGTATTACACAATGAACAGTATTTCTTTGGCAAAACTGGTCCAGACCTAGACTAAACCAGGATGTATAAGTGATACCTGATTCCTGTTGGACCCTGCAGTGAGAGGACCAAGGGTAATTCTACTAAAGGTTTTATTTTCCAGGACAGAACACCAAAAAACTATTGGGGGCTTAGGGAAATGTACCTTTTCATTGTAATTAAAAGGATAATGTTTAAAATTTCACAGCAGTGCTGTTTCCACTTGAACATAACGCTCCCTTTCAGGAGTCTCCCTGTCTGCTCTCTATTTCCAAATTTCTGATTATTAAGCTGGTAAAGGGGTCTCATCATTCTTCTTTAAGACTGAAAAAGCTAGAAAATAGGGGTACCTGGGTGGCTCAGTCAATTGAGCGTCTGACTTTTGGTTCTGGCTCAGGTCACAATGTTACAGTTTCATGAGTTTGAGACCTGTGTCGGGCTGTGTACGCTGGCCACGAGGAGCCTGCTTGGGATTCTCTCCCTCTCTCTGCCCCTCCCCCTACTCGGGCTCTCTCTGTTGCTCTCAAAATAAATAACCTTTTTTTCAAAGTAAAAGCTGGAAAATAGAAAATGAATCAGGAAGCATATATTCTAGCCTTTTTAAGAATATATCTTAAGCTTAAATCCATATATTTCAAATTATTAGCAGGTGATCATAGGCAAGCTCCAAACTCCTCCAGGCCTTTGTTTCTGTATATGAAAACAGAGATAGGAAAACCTGACTTGGATGGACAATAGGATGATTAAAACATTTCATAAAGTATTTGATATAAAATAGGGACCTTATAAATCTTAGTTTTTTCTTCCCTATATTCTATTTTCACTTGTATACATATGTATATCTCTTTGATAATATAATTTTGATATTTTTTTTACCTTGATATGGTTACTGACCTAGAAGGTAGTATAGTACAGGGGTTAAGAATGAAGACTCAGGACGCCTGGGTGGCTCAGTCGGTTAAGCATATGACTCTTAATTTTGGCTCAGGTCATGATCTCATGGTTTGGGTGACTGAGTCCCACTGCTGTCAGCAGGGAGCCTGCTTGAGATCCTCTCTCTTTCTCTCTCTCTCTCTCTCTCTCTGCCTCTGCCCTCCCTTGCTTGACTCCCTCTCTCAGGAAAGGAAAGGAAAGGAAAGGAAAAGAATGAAGACTCAAGGAAAGGAAAGGAAAGGAAAGGAAAGGAAAGGAAAGGAACAGAATGAAGACTCAAGCCAGGCTTCTGAGGTTCAAACATGGGCTATGCCACTCATGAACCCTGAAACCTAGGGCCAGTTATTTAACTTCTCTCTGCCTCAGTTTAATCATTAGTGAAATAAAGATTATAGCGAGCAACCTACCTCAGAGAGTAATTGGGAAGATACTTAAAACACCATCTGGCACACAGTAACACCTCAATGAGGGTTACTTATTATTACTGATACCCATGTATCCTGTTCCTACTTTAAGTTTAATCCCAAATAAAACTTGGAATGAGTAACAGAAATAAAAATTTGTCTACTTTTATTTATTAACATGTTACTTCACACACTCCACATGTAGCAAGTTATGCAAATTATTCAAAGGGAACTTTTTCAAATCTCATGGGTAGTAACTAGATGGAACATTTTATTTCCTTAATGTTTATTTATTTTGAAAGAGAGAGAGAGCACACACACAGGCACAAATGGGGGAGAGCCAGAGAGAGAGAGAGAGAGAGAGAGAGAGTATTTCAAGCAGGCCCCACGCTGTCAGCAGGGAGCCCGACATGGGGCTCAAACTCACGAACCATGAGATCATGACCTGAGCCAAAATTAAGAGTCAGATGCTTAACCGACTGACCCACCCAGGCACCCATAAGTGGAACACTTTAGCACTGAATTGTGAAAACAGCAAAAAGAAAGGACTACATAATGCCAGCAATATGTCTACATCAGATTTAAATAGGTGATTAAATTTTAGTTGGTGTCATAATGTTTTACACTCGATTCACCTAGGTTTACTTTAAAAACAAATTACAAGGGCTAAGAGTGAGACACAATGAGGAATTATTGTTTAATGGTAGAGAGTTTAGGTTTTGCAAGATGAAAAAGTTCCGGAGATCTGTCGCATAACAATGTAAATATACTTGACACCAATGAATTATATACTTAAGAACGGTTATTAAGATGGTAAAATTTATGTTTTGTGTTTTCTACCACAATTTCCAAAATAAATGAAATTGTAAGACATTTTTGGACTACATTCATGCTAAGAGCCATTTATCTAAGGTGAAAAATAGATCAGAAGGTATTTTCAAAGAATTCTAACCACACTGATGTTTACTAAGTTCACCAACTATTTTCCAGTATCCAGTCTTCTCTCCCGCTATGCTTTTTATTCTCTTATATTTCTCACATAGCCTCTCATGCCGTGCCCTTCAGTGGGTACTAAGTAAACACTTGTACTCTGGAATAAAGAAAACCTCAAGAGCATCTGTTTCAAAACCTGGAGAGTCTAGGTCTGGGAAAGCAGGTAAAGAAAATTTAGCACAAAAATGTCATAAGCCTCGATGAGCAGACTGTTTTCACTAGACAAAACGAAATAAGAATTAAGACTGCAATTTATTTTCCAAGTGGGAAACAAATCAGGAAAACATAGAAGCCAAAAAACAGTCGCTTTTCAGGACTTAGCCCTTAGCGATAAAGACCGGATTCGTATCACAGGATGAAAAAAATCAAAACAAAACCACAAAGGGAAATAATATGCAAAGGAAATAAAATAATGGACTTTCCTGACACGATTCTCTGACCCAGGCCAGAAAGAGTTCTGTGGCACCTTTAAAAAATATTTAAAAAGTGGCACCACTCCAAAGGAAAATGAAATTAGGAAATTATCCACCCAAGTAAGGCTGATAAACAATCAGACTGTCTCTTAAAGCAATACAAACTGACTATGTTTCATCCCAGTGTAAGCCTTTTTATTACGAGGTCTATGGGAACATAGTTCCTCTCCTCTACATCCCCCTCAGGAATTAAATGTGGCAAAGAAGAAAAGAAAGGCACGTTAACAATTCTATACTCCAATCTAGTGAGTGTGGTTCTTTAAAAAAAAAGAGAGAGAGAGAGTCATTTATAATCAGAAATCAGTAAAATCAGTAGTATGCATGGCTCACTTAAGAAGGTTTTCATAGAATGCTCAGTGAAAATGCCTTGCTTATCTGAGCTCACGCATCCACAGAGAACCCAACCCCCAGTGGAAAGGCTGCAGGCCTGAGATCTTAGTCTGAGCTATGGTTCAACAAATTTAAATCTAAGGCCCAGCTTGGTTTAAACAAATCATATCACATTTTCTAGAATGGACAGGAAGCAAGGGAGTCTCCTCAACTCCATTTAGAAATAAGATTTTATGGTTTCTGTTTATCTAAGGAAGGTGGGTCCTGATGGTTTGGCCATTCATTGTGAAGCTGGCTAACTTAAACCTGTGATGGAATGTTTTCCTATTTATGAAACCACTAATTTCAATTATGAAAAATATACAAAAAGTTAGCACTCATATTACTCGTTCCCATAAATGGTTTTATCCCTAGAATAGAGCTATAATGAATAAATGTTCCATAAACAAAAAGGTGGGGCCTTAATGATTCTTTCCATCCATCTATATATATGCGGGAAGATTGAAACAAGAAAAATTTTCTACTGGAAGAAGCCGAAGAGGAATATTTAGTCTCCTTCATTTTTAATGTATAGGGAGCAAATTTGTTTTAATGCCATTATATATCTTTAGGGGAAAAAAAAGAATAAAAGAATTAAAAAAAAGAAAATACATATGATCCAATTATTGTATGGTCTCTTACCCACAAAATTTTTAACACTCATTTGGTCTAATTTGGTTAATTTATAAAATACACACATAAACAAATGGTCAAACTAAAACACAACCCAGGCCTTCTTTTTGTGTCATTGATGCCATCACATCGACCTTTTAAAGGCTGTTGCCATACAGAACAGACAGTAAGTTACTTAAGTTCATTATCCATTCATGAAGGAATGGGCCCCCAACCTGTCCATTAAATTTGGTGAAATATTAATTTTGTCTATTTTGGCTTCTCATTTCCTTAAGGCTCTTAAGCACCTCTCAATGACATGAACATTAAGACAGAATTGAAAACTGGCGTAGTCACCCTCCACCCCATTCCAAATCAAATTCACTAGCAAATACCACGTAGATGGAATAGGATAAGGCCGATCAAGAGCCTCTCATTAATTCATTCAACAAACATTTACTAAACGCTTTAACATTAGCCAGATGCCATTCAAGTTGCTTTCGGATTTTATCGAAGAAGAAAACAAAAATTCCAGTTCTCATGGAATTCGTAATCTAGTTGGAGGGGGGACAAGTTAATAAAAAAAACAAATAATTTCTAAATGTTAGATGGTAAGATATGCTGTGGAAAGAACAAGGTAGGGCAGAAAAAAAGGAACCAAGGGTGCCAGGGGACCTACTTGACACCCACTAGGATGGCAATAATAAAAAAGCAGATAATAACCAATGGCATCCAGCACGTGCAGAAATTAGAACCCTCATACACTGCTCAGGGGAATGTAACACGGTGCAGCTGCTTTGGAAAACAGTCTTGGAAGTTCCTCAAAGTGTTAAACATTGAATTACCATATGACTCAGCAATTCCATTTCTAGATATATAACCAAGAGAAGTGAAAATACGTGTCCACACGAAAATTTGAATACGAATGTTCATAGCAGCATTATTCATAATAGCCAAAATAGAAACAGCCCAAATAAATGTCCATCAACTGATGACAGATGGATAAATAACATGTGATATATTAATACAATGCAATATTATTTGACAATAAAAAATTAAATATTGATAAATGTTACAATATAGGTGAACCTTGAAAACATTATGCTAAACGAAAGAAGCCGGTCACAAATGACCATATATTTCTTGTATGATTCCATCTACAAGAAACCTCAAGAACAGGCAAATCTATTAAGAATGACTGCTCAACAGGTTTCTTTTTAGGGTGATGAAAATGTTTAAAATTGACTGTGGTGCTAGCTGAACAGTTTGTGAATGTTGCTAAAAACCACTGAATTACAAACAAAACGGGTGAATTCTATGGTATAGGAACGATATCTCAAAATGGCTGTTAAAAAAAGAGTGCTGGGAAAGAGGAGAGATTCTGTGGAGACTGAAGGCAGCCCTCATCGAGAAGTTAGCAACTGAACATGGACAGTCAGACGCTTAACTGACAGAGCCACCCAGGCGCCCCTAAAATCCTTTTAAAAAAGAAATAGCTAGGCCCAGATTGTCTCATTGGTAAATTCTTTTAAACATTTAAAGAAAAAATAACACTGACTGTACAGAATCTTTAAAAAAATTTTTTAATGTTTATTTATTTTAGAGAGAGAGACACAGAGAGAGACAGAGAATGAGTAGGGGAGGGGCAGAGAGAGAGAGGGAGAAACAGAATCCGAAGCAGGCTCCAGGCTCTGAACTGTCAGCAGAGAGCCCAACATGGTGCTCAAACTCTCTAACTGCAAGAAGAGACTCTCAACTGAGCAGAAGTTGAATGCTTAACCAACTGAACCACCCAGGCGCCCCAAGGAAATCTTTTCAAAGAATGTAATGAACTCATTTTATGAGGTCAGCATCCCTCTGATACCAAAACCAAAAACAGTACAAAAGAAAACTAGACATGGGTATCACAAATCCTCTACAAAATATTATCAAATTAAACCCAGAAATATATGAAAAGAATAATACACCACAACTCAATGGAGTTTACCCCAGGGATGCAAAACTGATTCAATATTCAAAAATCTATCAATGTAATCTATCATAATACCCATCTAAAGAAGAAATTCCACATGGTTGTATCAACTGATGCAGAAAAACCATTTGAGATATTCAACATCTGTTCATAATAAATACTCTCAGAAAATCAGGAATAAAAAGGAGCCTGCTCAACTTGATAAAGTGCATCTATAAAAAACCTTCAGCTAACACCATACTTCTTTTTTTTTTTTTAAGTTTATTTAGAGAGAGAGAGAGAGCACATGGGGGAGGGACAGAGAGAGATGGGCAGAGAGAGAATCCCAAGCAGGCTCCATGACGCCAACATGGGGATCGATCCATGAGATCATGACCTGAGCCAAGTGCAAGAGTCAGATGGTTTTCCCAGGCACACCCAACTAAAACCATATTTAATAAAGTTTCTTCTAACAATGAAAAAGAGACAAGGATATCCCATTTACCACTCCTATTTACTATACAATACTGGAAGTCCTAGCCAGGCAAGAAAAGATATAAAAGGAATATAGTTTGGGGAAGGAGAAATAAAACCATTCCTAATCACAGATGACATAATCATCAACACAGAAAATCCTAAAAAAAAAAAAAAGAAATTAAGAAAATCTTAAAGAAGCTTCACTAGAACTAATAAGTTTAGCAAGGTAGCATGATACAATCGTATTTCTGTAAACTAGCAATGAATAATTGGAAAAAGAATTTTTAAAAATATATATCATTTATAATAGCTTTCTTAAAAGAAATACTTAGGTATAAACCTAATACTGTTTCTGAAGACTTCAAAATGCTAATGAAAGAAATTAAAGAGCTAATTAAATGGAGAGACACACCAGTTCATACACTGTGAGAGTCAACATAGTAAAGATATCAATTCTATGCAAAGTACAATATAGATTTAATATAATTCCAATAAAAATCCCAGAAGGAAATTCTTGAGAAAAAATTCTTATATCAAAATGTGTATGAAAAGGCAAAGAAACTAGTTAAAACAATTTTGAAAATGAAGAAATATTATGATATCTAATTTTCAGACTTATCAAGTTATAATAATCAAGACAACATGATATTGGTAAAGGAACAGACAGTTAAGAGAACAGAATAGTGAGTCCAGAAATAGACCCACACAAATGTGAGTCTTAATTTTTGAAAAAGACCATGTGGCCAATTAATTTTTGGCAAAGACACAAAGGAAATTCTATGAGAAAGGATAGTCTTTTCAACAAATACTCTTGAAAATTCTTACAAATGACACCAAAAACATGATCCTAAGAGAAAGGAGTAATAAACTGTATTTCATCAAAATTAAGACCTTTGCTCTGTAACAGTCACTGTTAAAGAACGAAAAGACACTGGGGCGCCTAGGTGGGTCAGTCAGTTAAGCATCCAACTCTTGATTTCGGCTCAGGTCATAATCTTGTGGTTTGTGAGATTGAGCCCTGTGCTGGGCTCTGCACTGATAGCATGGAGGCTGCTTAGGCTTCTCTCTCTTCCTCTGCCCCTTTGCCCCTCTCCTCCGCTCATGCTCTCTCTTCTCTCTCTCAAAATAAATAGACTTTTAAAAAAATTACAAGCTACAATGTGACAGAAAATATCTTTAATAACATATCTAATAAAGGCATTATATCTAGACTACATAAAGTACTCTCAAAACTCAGTATTAAGAAGAGAAATGGCTCAATAAAAATTGGCCAGGGGCACCTGGGTGGCTTAGTCAGTGAAGGAGCTACTCTTGATTTCGGTTCAGGTCATGATCTCAAGGTTTGTGGGTACAAGCCTGGCATTGGGCTCTGTGCTGACAGCATGGACCCTGCTTGGGATTCTCTCTCTCTGCCCCTCCTGCTTGCTCGCTCTCTCTTGCTCGCTCTCTCTCAGAAAGAAAAATACTGGCCAGAAGACTTGAACAGATATTTATCAAAGGGGAGTATATGGAAGAAAAACATGTTCACTAATTTTTAAAATGATACAAAGGTGATTGAATGGGGGGAAAAGATAGTCTTTTCAACAAACGGTATTAAAATAACTGGGCATTTATATGCAAAAAGCGAAACTTGACCTAAACCTTATACCTTACAAAAAAATTAACTTCAAAATTGATCATAGATCTAAATGTAAAATGTAAAACTATAGAACTTTTAGAAGGAAACACAGAAGAAAGTCTTTGTGATCTGAGGTTAGGCAAAGAGATGAGACACAACACAAAAAACATGACCTATGAAGAATAACTGATAAAGTGAATTTCATCAAAATTATGAATCGTTGCTCTGAAAAAGAGATTAAGAGACTAACAAGACAAGCTATGGTGGGAGAAAGTATTTGCAAAGCACATATTCAACAAAGAACTTCTAAAGAAAATATACAAAGAACTCTCAAAATTCCATAGTAAGAAAACAACCCAATCACAAAATGGGCAAAAGACCTGAACAGAACTTTTACCAGAGAGGATATACAGGTGGCAGATATGTACATGAAAAACACTGAACATTAGTAGCCGTTAGGGAAATACAAATTAAACCTATGACAACGTACTACTATACCTACTAGAATGTCTAATATAGAAAATAATGACAGCATATCCATGTTCACTGGGGCACCTTTTACAACACCCAAGAGGTAGAAGGAGCCCAAATGTCCCCTGACAGATGGATGGATGAACAACATGTGGTAGACACATATGATAAAACATGATGCGGTCATAAAAAGAAAGGAAATGCTGATGTGTGCTCAACATGAATGAACCTTGCAGACATTTTACACTGCGTGAAATAAACCGGTCATAATAGGATACCTACTATATGATTCCATTTATGTGAAATATACTACAGTAGTCAAATTCATGCCTGTAGAAAGTAGAATGGGAATTACCAGGAGGTATGGGGAGTTGTTCAGTAGACACAGAGTCTCGCTTCTATAAGATGAAAAAGTTCTAGAGATGTTATTTAATAACAGTGCAAAAATACTTAACATTTCTGAAGTGCTCATTTAAAAATAGTTTAGATGAGGGGCGCCTGGGTGGCTCAGTCGGTTGAGCGGCCGACTTTGGCTCACATCATGATCTCACGGTTCGTGGGTTTGAGCCCTGCATCGGGCTCTGTGCTGACAGCTGAGAGCCGGGAGCCTGCTTCAGATTCTGTCTCCCTCTCTCTCTCTGCCCCTCCCCCACTCATGCTCTGTTTTCTGTCTCAATAATAAATTTAAAAAAATTTTTTAAATGGTTTAGATGGTACATTTTAGGATATGTCTTTTTACCACAATAAAAAATAATAATGACAATACCAAGTGGTGACAAGGAAAGGGAGCAATGGAACTTTCCTACATTGCTGGTAGGAATGCAGAACTCCAGAAAATAGTCTGTGGCAGTCATCTATCAAGTCAAACTTAATGTATGGCTTGAAAATCTCACTCCTACCTGTTTTCCCTAGTGAAATGAAAACTTTTGTTCATACACCAAAAAACCTTTACATGAATGTTTATAGCAGCTCCATTCATAATCACCCCAAACTGGACACAATCTATGTCTTTCAACAGGTGAATGGATAAAGAAGCCGGATGCGTTCAGAGCAGAGAAGACTACCCCAAAATCATAAGGAACGACTTGTACATGCTGCAACCCAGATGAATCTCAAAGGTGAAATGTTGAGTGAAGGAAGCCAGGCTCAAAACATTTCACGCAAATGATTTCAATTTTTATGACATTCTTGAAACAACAAAATGATAGTGAAGAACAGCACTGTGGTTGCCAGGAGTTAGAGGAGTTGGGGAGGTGATAGAGATGGGGTAGGGTGTGACCATAAAAGGACAGCACAGGTGGACTGGGGAGATGAAACTCTGACAGATCCTAATAATGGTGGCAGTTACACAAAACATGCATTAAAAGTCACAGAACTACACACACACACACACACACACACACACACACACACTCCAAAGAAAAAAATACCAGAGTGGTGAAAGACCAAGAAGATGACTTCTTTTGAGAAAGTCATGACCACAAAGGCAGTAATAATGAACTAGTCAGTAGTTCCTTTGTATATTTGCTTCCAACCTTAGACAATCACAACTATTTCTGAGAAAATCTCAGCAGTCCAGCATCAGACTTGATGCTATATTCTTCCATGGACTATAGGCTCATTGGCTCATTGGCCCATGGCCACTCGGCCAGTCAAAAAGAGACGCAAGGCTGAGAAAAGTTTTGGAAAATCAAAACCCTATTTGTGTTTTCCGAAAGGCCTAAGGTTTGACACAGCAAGCACAAACCAGCACTCGGTGAAAAGCTTCATTCCCAGGGCCCAAGTTCGCTGGGGGAAGTTTACAGAAAATGATTCCAAAGGGGCTGCCAAAGGTCTGGGGGCTCAAGGTAACCTTGAGGCTATGAGGTCTGGGGGCTCCTGGGTGGTTCAGTTGGTTAAGTGTCTGACTTCAGCTCAGGTCATAATCTCGCAGTTCGTGAGTTCGAATCCCATGTCAGGCTCTGTGCTGACAGCTCAGAGCCTGGAGCCTGCTTCAGATTCTGTGTCTCCCCCACCCCTCTGCTCTTCCCCACTCACACTCTGTCTCTGTCTCTGTCTCTCTCGCTCTCTCAAGAATAAATAAACATTTAAAAAAATCTAAATTAGAGGCTGTGAGGTCTGGACTGCAAAAACCATTCCAGTGATCTCTGGGCTGTGACCTCTGCTTTTCTTCCTCAGAGAGGAACCAACAATAGGCGAGCTATGAATGTAAACGAGTTTTCCCCTTAAAAGCAAAAGTGAAAGGAGTTGGGCAGCATCTCCCTTTGCTCTGGTCTGGAAAAGGTAAAACATACCTAGAAGGAATGGAAACTTAGTACAGTTAAGGAAGTTACAAAGAGAAATGTCTTGAGGAAGAAAAGAGGAATCAAAACGATAGTTAAGAGGTTGCCGGGAGAAAAACAGGTAACACGAGGAGAGGGAATGAGGCTCTCTGTGCTGTTGTGGATCTAGAACTGGGCAGCAGGAAAGACAGATGGCCAAGAGGAGCAGTACGCCCGAGACACTGAAGGACAATGTTCTTGAGCCTCGAACTTTCCCCCTTTGTTAACGGCTGTATCCCTGGAGCGTAGAAGAGCATGTAGGCTCATGGTAGGAGGCTGGTGAATATTTGCTGTGCGAATGAACAACAAGGAAGGCTCAGCAGGAAGAGTCAAACAGTGGTCCCTGAGGAGCACTTACTGATGTGTGTGCTCAAGGTGACACCTCATATGGAGACCTAGGTGTCGTCAGAAGGAACACTGTCTTCCCATAATGTGTTTCTTAGGACATGTAGAAAGACATGCCGAGACTCCTCAAGTCCTATTCTGCTGATTTTTAACAATAGGAATCATTGTCTTCCCCGGAAATGATCGAACAGCCCTAGTTAGAAGTCCTGAGTAGGAAACAGAAAGACATGGAAGGCTGGGGTGTGGTTTTCTTCTCCTCCGGCTGAAGATCATAGTATACAAAGAGTGGACAACAAAAGTGAGTAGCTGTTTGAACTGGTGCTGTCAAATCAAGGTCTGATTTTCTGGACCACAACATGTGCACAGTAATGCTAGGCCTGACAATTTATGGGGTCCCTTCCGTGGAAGAAGAAGTGACATGCTGGGCAGAGACTGACTGGCTTGGTCTAGGGAAGAGAACCTCAAAGCTGAATTAGAGAGGGAGAAAGACACCTGGAAAATGGTATAAATCAGGTCCTGTGGAAGACAGCAGCTAGGACAGAAGACACAGCAGCAGACACTTCCAGTGCTTTCAGAGAAAACAGCATCCCAGAAGTGTGTGCACGATATGAACAGATGCAGAGCCAGAAGAGGAATACATCAAGGAGAACTGAGATGTCCCACACAGGAAAGTAACTCTTTGAGATGTGGTGGGACAGGATTTGTGATAACTGGAGACAAATCTGACCCAAAGGGGAGGTCTAAGGTAGGAGGGAGCTCACCCAGCTGGACACTGTCAAGAAAACACACAGAACGGTGGGACACACATGTTGGAGACTATGCAGAAGGGGTACACAGAAAGGACACATGGCACATTGTTATAAGGGGGTAAAAATGGATCACCCAGTCTGAAGGATTCGGCTGTTCTTCTATATGTAGAACATGAAGTGAGCACAGGATATTTAATTCTTACTGATAAATTCTTTTCATTTTAGTAACAAAAAGAATTCCTAATCTGGATGCAATTCTAAATGTAAAAAATGTGGTTGGCGAAGTACAATCATAAGAATTTGGGGGAAGTCCCCATGTCTTCTTGGCATTAAAATAATCAAGAAAGGGAACATGAAGTCTAGCTACACTGTGGGCTCTGTGGGAGCAAGGACCCTGTCAGGCTTGTTCATCAGTGTCCTCAGAACATGCTGCCTTGGGTCTGGTCCTCAATAAAAATGTACTGAATAACGTCGACAATTTAGAACGGCCCCATGATGAGAAACTCTGAACTGAGAATACATCGAGGGGATGAAAGAACCTTAAGAAAAGATGGAGGGACCATTATGTAACACTGAGATCAGGAGATCTGTATAAATATATATACTAGTGCCAGGGGATAGCTAGAAAAACTGGAGAGAATTTGTTTCAGGTCGATGTAAAAGAAAAGTTCCCCAATAATTAGAGTGAGGAATTAGGAGCTCAGAAGCTGAACCACTACATCTTGTCAGGTTTGCTGGAGACAGCGGGCATTCCTGCCTTGGAGATAGATCCAGAGGACTGGAAAGGCACTCTACAGCCCTAAAATTCTTAATTTCAATGTAAAATTCAGAAGATATTTTCCTGTAGTTTTGATAAGTAGTGTTTGGCTGTATGTGAACAAATCCTAATAGTACCTAGCTTCAGGTGTATTGTGGATCAAACTGAATTTTGTAAATTAATTTGGAAACATACTTGTCATCCCAGGTAATTTAGCAAAGCAGTATTACAAACACCACTGGCATGTAAGCAAAGGACCATTTACACACAGAGGCGATCATACATTAATTCTTTCAATTTATAAAGGCAATCTCTGCAGAACTTGATATCCAGATCCACAAAAAAACACCAGCATATGAGGGATTCTAAACTTGGACTCCATAAAGCTGGATTTGTGATGCTCTGTCAAAATCTGGCTCCTAAATTCTAACTTAAGAAAGAAAGCTGTAGAGGCGCCTGGATGGCTCAGGCAGTTGAGCGTCCTACTCTTGATTTCAGCTCTGGTCATGATCCCAGGGTCGTGGGATCGAGCCTCACAATGGGCTCTGTGTTAAGGGTGGAGACCTCAACCACAAGATACGCGAAAGTACTTCCATCTTTTTAGTAGAACAAGATAGATAAAATTGCTTAAGATTCTCTCTCTCTCCCTCCCCCGCTGCCCCTCTACTTGTGCCCTCTCTCTCTCTCTAAAAATCTAAAAATAAAAAATAAATTTAAAAAAACAGAAAGGAAGCTGTAACAAAACGTTTATATTACAGAGTTAATTTTCCTTCCTGGATTCCAGCTTCTCTTCTAGAATTGTATAGAGTGAAATTACATGGTTTGTCAGGAGCCATGGAGTCAGCAATAGGTATCAAGATTAACAACCATGAAGTTCATGAATGTGAGGTATTGTAATTGTTAAATGACTCAACAAAGTTTATAACGGACCACATTCGGTATAGATAGCATTGTTAGATAGAAGGAAATACATGCTCTCACTCCTGTGATGACTTAAGAGGATTTCCCTGAGTGCTTTTCTTCCCCTTCCTTGTGTCTTTATTCAAGTGTCGCTTTCCTAGTAAAGTTTCTCTGACCACAGCATCTTAAATTGTAACTTACTTCCCATATTCCCTATTCCTTGCTTTGTAATTTTCCTTCTCACTTTTTCATATACTGTCTAACTCTGGGGGTTTACTTTCTGCCTCTTACCCCTACTAGAATATAAGCCCCATAGGGGAAGGCAGTATTGTCTCCTTTGTTCCTTGCTGTATCGCTGTCTGTAACAGTGCCTGATGCACAGTAGGTGTGGATGCTGAACAAACATCTGTTGAGAACACAAATGAGTGGAGCCCTCGGCAGACCTGGTTGGGCTGTGTGGTCTCTGGCTGATTATATACCTTCCTTCTGCTACTAATTGTGGGGAGATTCTCTTCCCTTCCTCCAATATGGTGCTAAGGTAAATGATACGCAAAAGTACTTCCATCTTTTTAGTAGAACAAGATAGACAAAATCAAAATGCTGTCATTTATTACTGCAATCAGACCAGTCCTTAACAAATATTTACCCTAGGCAAATTTCTAACTCTGCCCTACTTTCTGGATAGAATAATCCCATGCACCAATATTATGCCCCTATGGTTACAGAGAAAATTATCTCAACATAAATTTGGACCCTTGCCAACCATTTTTCTATGCATACGCTGCTGAAATTAGGCAGGTAAGTAGCACCTAAATTATTCTTAAGACCAAATCCTTCTCATAGAAAAAACTCTAGTATATGAAGCAAACCCACAAAGCAGGATCACCTTTCCCTGCTCACTCCTTACTGATCCGGGTAGGACGTTATCTTCAAGAGATACAACATAGTGATGGCCAAAAGTATTGGCTGTGGCACCATATTGCCTGGGTTTAGACCCCACCTTTGCCTCCTTCCAGGTGTGCTTCCTAAGTCAAGTCATCTGAATTTTCTGGCCCTAGTGTCCTCATCAATAAAACTGGGACAACAGTAGCACTGACACTTCATAAACTTAGATGACTAAATGAGTTAATGTGAAGAAAGTTCTTGGAGCAGACCCGAACCTGGCACATGATATGAACCTGGCACATGATATCGTTATTATTAGGGAATGCAGAGTATCAGTAAATTAAAGCTTTGACCAGATGTCTCTCTACAAATCACTCTCCATTCTTAGAATGCTGATAACTTGCAACAATGTTATCTAAAAATCTAGACAGGCATTCCTTCCGCATTACTAACAACACAAATATAAAAGCCACGACTATAATGAAGATAAATTTCTTTATTTAGGAGTATAACTTACTTTTAAAATAAGGGCAAAAGAAGGAAAGAGAAATTTTCCCTAATTATTATATTGACTTCTTGATAGTTGCACCTGGTTGTAATTGTGAGTACATGCTTTTGGTTAGTATTTTATTTACTGTCTTTCTCTTTTCCATTATGATTTTTCAATCTTCAATTTCTTTTACAAAGTCCTAAGCATCCAGTGCTGTATTTTTACAGTGGATATTCAACAAATAAGCAATTCAAGGCACATTTAAGAGTACATACCAGATATAAATTATTATATAAAGTACCGAAGTGAGACAAAAATGAGTGAGAAAGTCTCTGCTCTTAAATATTAAAAATTTTTTTAATATCTATTTTTGAGAGACAGAGTCTGAGGGGGAGAGGGGCAGTGAGAGAGGGACACACAGATTCCAAAGCTGGCTCCAGGCTCAGAGCTGTGAGCACAGAGCTCCATGCAGGGCTCGAACTCACGAACCATGAGATCATGACCTGAGCTGAAGTCAGACGCCTAACCAACTGCGCCATCCAGGCACCCCTGCCCTTAAATAATTTACATAGCAAATTAGGAGCAGACGCATAAACTAGAAAAGTCAAAATATACATATTTTAACAGAATCACAAGAAAAGGAGGGAAGGTTCCTATTCACTTGATATAGAATCAAGGTTAAGATTATCTTTAAGAGGGGCACCTGGGTGGCTCAGTTGGCTGAGGGTCTGACTTTGGCTTAGGTCATGATCTCATGGTTCGTGGGATTGAGCCCCACACCAGGCTCACTGCTGTCAGCACAGAGCCCATTCTGTATCCTCTTTCCCTTTCTCTCTGCCCCTGCCCTGCTTGCTCTCTCTCTCTCTCAAAAATAAATAAGTATTACCAAAAAAAAAAGAGTATCTTTAAGAAAGAAGAGACGTGTCATGACCCTTGCATGACATGTTATTTCTCCCAGGTGTAGCTGTGAGAGGAAGGTGCTCAGAAAGAAGAAAGGCCTGGAGACAAAGGCTTAGGGGAATGTTCAGTAAGTGAGCCTGTGTGACTAAAAGCCAATATAAGTGACTATTTGAGAAAAATAAGGGGAAAGGTCAGTTTGGGTTACACTGAGGAGAGCTGAAGAGTCTGGAATTCACTTAGGAAACAGTATGGGGTCAGTCACACTTTTGAGCAAGAAACAACAGGACCAAAGTCCCACCTGAGGAAAATTCTTCACAGTGGAATCCAAGATGAGCTAGAGGACAGAAGGCAGGGATGCACAGTCTGCCTGCCTACTTCCCCAAATCCACAGTAAGCCTTGCTCTTTCTGGCCACCTCACTCTAGGGCTGTGCCACTTAGGTGGTGAAAACCACCACCTAGGTAAAGAACGCCCTGGCTAGTAAGGCCCGCCTGGATTTCCCACTCTCTTTCCTGGATGCTGTTATTCTACTTTATTGGGTGGAACCCATGACATTTTGGTATGAAATACCCACTGTTCTCCCTGGCCTGAGACTTGGGAAGCTGTCATTGTGGTTACTCTGGGGTTCCTGACAGCCCCTGGCATCCCGAACTTTCTCCGTCAGCCTCACCAACTGGGTCAGGTTCCTCTGTAGGCAGGTTTACTGCCAGAACCTCGCTTCTTCCTACCTTCTCTAGCATTCTATAGGTTTCTATAGCCAGTACAGCTAATATCTAAATATAGCAAAGAGGCTACCTGCAATATAGAGTGATAAGAACCAGACAACAGGGACTGAGAGGAAAGGCTAATGGTAGAGACCTTGCACTAGGAGAGAACACATGAAAGGTTTTGGAACTAATGGAATGTAGAAGATGGTAAGAGGCAAGGGAAAGTCAAAGGACTCCATGGTTCAAAGTCAGGATGCCAAAGAAAGCCATGTCTGCAACAGCATGGATAACTGGGATTGGCAAGGGATCTGTTTTGCTTCGAAATGTATTTTGTACATAGTACTTTTCCACTCCTTCTTCCCTCACTCTGTGCTCATTCATAGCATCTATCAGTACTTTACCTCTTTAGAATGAAAGCTCTGGGAGGGCAGGAACCTTGGTTACTCACTCACTGAAGAATGAGCTCCAGAACAATGCCTGGCATGCAGCACATTTTCAGTGCAGATATACGTAGAACTTATGAATGGATTTGGGGTTAACATGCACTCCTCAGGTATTGCTACCCATCAAGTGCTTGGGTAGATGTGGCTAGGTCTTGGGTGGAGACTTGGTTTGAAAGACATGAGAAGAGATGAGAAGAGCACGTTCAAAGAAAGAGAAGGGTTAAGACACATAGCAAATTCCCTAAAAGGTTTAGGGGATGTGAGAAGCAGGAAAATGGTGGGGGTGGGGGTGGGGTGTAAAGAGAGAAAGAAACGTCAAAGACAACCAAGATAATGACATCTTTTGTAAATCAAGGAAAGACTAACCAGTGATGGCTAATGTTGCAGAGTTTGGAATGGATGACAATGAGAGAGTGACACTGAATTTCCTGGTTGGGAGGCTTGGAATGTCATCAGTGGAGCGCTGGATGCAGGGGCAGATGGCAGAGGGAAAGGGATGACCCCATGGAGAGAACGCAGAAGCAGTGACACAGGCTGTATTTTCAAGATGTTTGGTTTTTTTTTTTTTGTTTTGTTTTTGTTTTTGTAATTTGAGAGAGAGAGTGAGGGAGGGAGGATGCAAGCAGGAGAGAGGGACAGGGGGAGAGAGAGAGAATTCTAAGCGGGTTCCATGCACAGTGTGGAGTCCAGCATGGGGCTTGATCCCATGACCCTGGGATCATAGCCTGAACTGAAATGAAGAGTTAGACACTCAACCGACTGAGCCACCCAGATGCCCCGAGATGTTTCTCTTGATGGTAACAGACCTTGCAGAAGTTAGAGGAACTGTGTGTAGACAGGGGATTTGTTTGTATTCTTCACTTTGGGGAGACAGAAGCATATTTAAAGATCCAGAGGGAGGAGCCTTAGCTACTACCTACACCCCACCCCCAGAAAAGCACAAAGAAAAAAAAAAAGGAAGAAATGATTATGTAGGAAAAGAAGTAAATGACAATCTGAGTTCTAAAAACACAGAAGGGATGTAACTGTAAAGACCAGAGAAGGGCTCTCTCACTCAGATGATGAAAAGAGGCACTGGGGGAAAGTAAATGGGAAGAAGACTGTTCTACCCTAGCCCCTAACAGCCTATGGACCAGCTTAAACAGAGCTGAAGATACAGTTAATTTTCCACTTTAAAATAAGACCAGAGAACATGAAGTCAGGGCACAGGCCCAGACAAGATGGCCTTCCAAAATATAGTTAACACTCAAGGACTACCAAAGCAGGCAGAGGACAGAACCCTTCTTTTGTTTTAGATTTTTGTTTTTAAGTAATCTCTACACCCAACGTGGGCCCCAAACTCACAACGCCAAGATCAAGAGTCTCATGTTCCACCAAATAAGCCCCTTCTTAAGTACCACCACCATATGATTACAATGGCATTTATTATAATGGCATTGATAAATCAATGTTGCATCCTATCCACCACCAATTAAAAATTCCTACAACAGAAACCCAGACTAGGAAAAGCAGTATTAATCACAATGTAGTGAAACACAGTAAGATTCATATCCATGTGACTATAACGCCAGAAGCTTAGGAGAAAGAAAAACAAAAAAGATTTACATTGCTTGGAAGAAATATATCTTCTTTCAGATCCTGACATATTGTGGGATGTGCCTACGGTGTACTTTATAGTTTGCCAGATAGCGCATGGCCTTGGTCATACCCAAACAATTAGAGTTCATTGTTTGAGACAATATATTAAAGAAGAAAATACCTTTCTCTTGGTTATTTCCAAATGCATCAGTTTTCCTGAGGACATCTTTCCTCAATGTGAATAAGATATACGTTATACCATTTTGTTCCTTCCTATATTTTTAGCCTTTAATGATATATTTCATAAAGCTCAGCATTAAAATAAGCATATGTATAAGGTGACAATAAAATATTTTATATTGGGACACTTGATAACATGAAATTCAAGTAAAACATTATTAGTAATATGGGTTTAAAAAGAAATGACACAAATAAATGTAGCAGATAAATTCACAAAGAATTGTTAACATATCTACTCGGATTGTTTTTATTCAATGTCACAATACTGATGCAAAAAAAAAAAAAAAAGAGAGAGAGACATCTAATAACTTTTTTCAGGTTTTTAAGGCACTTTGGTAGTCTTTAGGAGCTAGGAATATAGTATCCACAAATAACTCCTTGGAGCTAATGTATATAAAATCCTGTGTGAATCTGAAAAGAAAACAGAAGGCAAAGATGGGTAGGCTAACCTCAATAAAGATGGGATAACATAAAATAACACTTAATGCTCTTTAAAATGACTTATCTTAAATATTCAGGGTTACAGACTCTCCACTGTGAAAATAAAAAGAGGCGACAAAGAAAAGTGAAGGAGAATTTCATTGTAGCTGTCTTTTCTACATTAGGGAAAGAGAAGTTAGCAGCCTAGATTCAAGTAAGGGGCAAGCTAGACAAATGAACACACTTCCTTCCATCCTCCCTTCTCAGTATCTTCTTACTGTTATTGTCTGGAGCCCTACTCCCATCTTGGGTAGCCATGGCAACCTGAAGAGAATATAGAGAGCTATATTCTCTCAGTGTTTAGGGAAATGCAAGAGGGGGACACTTAAGAAGACCAGTATGGTTCCATTCACAACTGAAGAACAAGGGAGCACAAGATGCCCAGACAGGGGTTAGAAGGAGACAACAGAATCTGGAACTGAAAGCACTTTCGAATTCAACTCCTTCAACTCTGATCTGACTTGCTCAAGGTCACATGGCACCTAGGTGGCAAGGATAATATCAGAACCCAGGTGTCCTCACTCAGCACAGCACTCTGTCCACTTCCCACTGCCTCCTAATCCCAGAAGTCAATTAGAAACTACAGAAAATTTCATAACCTAACTATCCTCATTTCCCCCTAAACCAAATCTCTTTTTCCCTCTTTTTTCATTATAGAAATTTCCAATACCTCCAAGTAGAGAGGTTGAGAATAATACCCCATGTACCCATCACTGAGCTTAAACAATTACCAACTTGTGGCCAGTCTTCTTTCATCTATACTCATATCAGCTCCAGGATTATTTTGACACAAATCCCAGATACAGCATCATTATTTCTTTTTAAACAATAAGAGCTCAAAGAAGTTATATAGCTGCAATGCATCAGAGACAATTTCGTTAGGAAGCTTTGGTGCCCCTATTCCATACCCTTGTGCTATTTGAGGTACTTTCTTTCTTTCTTTTTTAAAAGATTTTATTTTTAAGTAATCTCTACACCCAATGTGGGACTCAAACGCACAACCCTGACATAAAGAGTTTCACACTCTACGAACTGAGCCAGCCAGGTGTCCCTGAGGTATTTTCTATTTTATTTCATTGCCCTAAAACTAAAGGCAAACCCTTATGTCAGTCCAGACCAGTAAGACATGCTCTGTGACCCTGCACATACACTGACAATATTAACCTTGGGGCAATGAGGAATTCTGATGAAGGGATTGTATTAGACAATAAGCACGGAGAAAGTTGAATATATATCATGAGATAAATGCCTTTCTACCTTAAAGATAATCCCACTGATACCAGACACTTGTTTAAACTGGGCTTAATTCTGGCCCGAGATTAAAGCCCATTTGTTCCAGGAGTCCACATGAAAGGTATGAAATAAATCATGTAATTCTTAAAGTATAACAAATCCACAAAATAATTATAATAAATTTTCACATCAGTAGTGTTATGACTCGCTTAGGAAAGAAACCATTTATATGTCCTAAAGGCATGATTGAAATTTTAAATTTAAAAATAAATACAGCAACACTTTTACTTCAAATAGCCATTTAAATTTTGCCTACAGAACAAATGCATTCCAAAAAGACATTAGCAAGTTTTTTAACTTAACAAACAGGATTGTACTACTGGAATTAAGTAGATAGATAATAGTGTATGCATGTGTGAATGGATACTTCAGGCACAATGCTGACAAATAACATTTCCGCTTCTAATTTTCTATTTCACCTCTCCCTTCCTCCACACTAGTTTCCTGTATGAATTTACAATTATATATTTAAAAACAAGAATATATTAGAAAGTCAGTGAGTGGAAAAGGAGATGAATTGGAACTCTTAGGTTGTTTCATCTTTAACTAATTTCATTTCAAATGTGGATTTTTTTTCCCCCTAGGGGGGAAAAAAAGCCTTACAAGACACAATTTTTTATCTTTTCAAAGATTTAAAAATTTATCTTTTAACAGGGTTATGATATCCATACCTGCTGAGGTTTCTCTGAATTTGTCACTGGTCTTCTTTTTCCTCCATTTCCAAGGCTTAAAGATTTTACCGATGGTGGAAAGTTTCCCCTTCCTCTTGAAGGGAGGTGTTTGGGAGCCTGCTGTTGGACCATCTGAATTTGCTATGGAAGCCTTGTCTAGTCCATCAACTGTATAAAGACAAATAAAGGCAGAGAAAAGCTGTGATGAAAAGTTTGAAACAACATCATGTGTTTCTTCCTGTACTTTAATAGCAAACATGGCCACTTTAATTGGAATCTCACATAAAGTTTATTTTGCCTTACTTCCCAGCGGGTAGAACTCCTCTGATATCAATCAGTAAATCAATCAATCAATCAATCAGAAATTATGGTCCCCTTAATCATTTTGGGGAAATAGAAGAGAAGCAAGAGACTTATATACTGGCTAGGACAGACAAATAAGGGACCGTGACACACAGATGATTCCATCTACAGCAACTACATCAATATTTTGTGAAGAAATAGAATATTCTGAGTAGTAAAACCTTGGTTTGTGAGCCTAATTCGTTCCAGACACATGCTTGTCATCCAAAGCACTCGTATATCAAAGCGAATTTCAACAACCATTGGCTCTGTTGGGATCACGTGATCACATTCTACTCATATTGTAAGACATTGCTTGTTTATCAAGTTAAAATTTGTTAGAAATGTTTGCTTGTCTTATGGAACACTCGCAGAGCAAGTTACTCGCAAACCAAGTACTGTATTCCTGAAATTGGCATTTTCTCCAGAGGCTAGTATGGCATTCTCAGTAATGAGTATTAGAGTTATGGTGTAGTTAAAACCATACCTTCTCCTTCACAAAATTAAATTTAGTGTCAAGAAGCTAAATTCTAATTTTAGTTCTAAAATTATCTTTTGCTCCTATTGCAAAACAAAAAAAGGTTGTAGCTTCAAATAAACTGGTAATTGTCACTAACAATAAGAAATGTGTGGAAAGGTGGGTATTGTGTGTGGTAGAACGTATCTTTAGGGCCTTAACCATTTTATTAATCAGAAAAAAGGCCCCTAACCCTAAGCTGTCTTGCATGATGTTCAGAACAGAAGGAAGACAATGATGGCTTATGTTATTCCAACCATTACATTTTAATGACAAAAAATTGGAAGCACCCCAGAATGCATAAATTATGGTACTGTTCATGAAATGAAATAACACTCAGCAGTAATAATAATGATAAAAACCCACTGATACATTCATACAAAAACATGAATGTATCTCAGAAACATTGTGCTGAGAAAAAGCCAAACACAACAGAATACATACTGTGTGGTTCTATTTATATGAAGCTCTAAAGGAGCCAAAATGAATTTATGACAATAACCAAAAAAAGAAGAAAAAAGAAAATCAGAACAGAATCAGTTGCTTCTTGGAATGAGATGGTGGTAAGAACTGAAGGGAGCTTACTGGGGTGACTGAAATTATCTCAATAAGGGATAGATCATATAAAACTCATCAAATGGTAATTATGATACTGTTCATTTTACTTTATATAAATTTACCTTTAAAGAACCCATAAATAAATAGTGAAGTCCAATTAATGATAGGCATGCTGATATGTTTAGGGGTGAAGTGTACTGATATCCATCAAAAATAATTAATGGGGTGCCTGGGTGGCTCAGTCGGTTAAGCATCCAACTCTGGATTTCAGCTCAGGTCATGATCTTATGGTTCATGAAATTGAGTCCCACGTTGGGCTCTGCACTGACAGCACGAAGCCTGCTTGAGATTCTTTCTTTTTCCCTCTCTCTTTGCCCTTCCCCCACTCATGCACGCGCTCTTTCTCTCTCTCAAAAAAATAAATTAACTCTGAAAAAAAATTAATGGACAGATAGAAGGAATGAACAGATGGATAAATACAATAAAGTAAAATAGAGCAAAACATTAAGTGTTGAATCTGGGGGTGGATACGGTGATTAACTGTTTAATCTTCAAAACGTTTGTAAGAAAATATTGGGAAAAACAAAACAAAAGAAAAATTGAATGGCAAGGACTTCTGCTTACAGGAAGATGGAGTAGACTCACTTTTTCCTATTCCTTCTGCTAAATGCAATTTAAAAATGCTGGATGTTATATAGAAAAGAAACAGAAGACTTTACAAAGTGAAAAGCAAGTAGGCCACCCTGAGACTTCAGGACCCAAGAAACAACACGGAGGTAAGACTCCTGGGTTTTTGTTTTTGTTTGTCTCATATATACCAGACTTGTAGCTGAAGCAGTCACCAACCTGGAGACAACATTAGGCATGCACCAAAAAGTCTCAACAAAAGCCTACTGTCTCTAGTCAAAAGAGCAAGAAAGGGACAGCCTAGAAAGATGGAAAATTTTTAGACAATAATTACTCTACTCCAGCTAAACACCAAAGAAGAAACTATGACCATCAATGTAGCAAAGGCTGAGCGTGGAGACTAGACACCTACCCTCACGAAACTGTAACAAGAAACCCCAACTACCCTGTCAGAGAGATGTCAGGAAAGACCAAGTACAGAGTCAGGACCTTCAGGTCTACCAGATGGTAATGAACCATCTTCTATAGTGTCACTAGAGACCACGTGGGAGCCTGGACTTCCATCTCTACCCAGTAATAAGGTGTCTCTCCTCCTTCCTACCCGCAAATATTGGGGTGGTATCAAACCACTGCCCAATGGGAACAAGACCACCCTTATCTACCATGATATCAGTGGAGAACATGCAGAGATCTGTAAATATCACCATTCTCAAAAGTAATGAAGATCATCCCCTGCCCCCCATTTCCACCACAAGCTATCAACAAAGGAACCTAGATTTTACCTCTACCTGGCAATAATGAAGTGGCACCCCTTCTCCAATTGCTGGAAAGGTGGCAGACAAAGCCAGTTTAAAAAACAAAAAAGGATTCAATAAGAGTTTGAGTCCCGTAATATAAAAATGTCTACATGTCAATCAAAAATCACTTGACTGGGGCGCCTGGATGGCTCAGTCAGTTAGGAGTCCGACTCTTGGTTTCAGCTCAGGTCATGATCTCATGGTTCATGAGTTCAAGCTCTGCATCGGGCTCTGTGTTGACAGCACAGAGCCTGCTTGAGATTCTCTCTCTCCCTCTCTCTCTGTCGCTCCTCCACTCTCTCTGTCTCTCAAAATAAACTTAAAAAAAATTTTTTTCATCATTTGACATACCAGAAGAAGAAAAATCTTAAACTGAATTTTTTGAAAAAAGACAATCAATATACGCCAACTCCTAAATCCTTATGAGCTTCTTCCAAAAAAAGAATGATAAATTCCATTCTTCCCTCTAGTGATATCTATTCTAATTTCAGGTGGAAGAAATGCAGTGACTGATCCTCTTCTATATATGTTTCCTGACCCTACGTTACCCTGCTCACACTGGCCGAAGTGCAATAGGCAGAGAGAAATATAGGACAGACTGATTTGGAAGCTAAGCCAGAGTGAAAATGTAAAATCCATATTTACTTCACTTCCACTCTTGTCCAACTATCTTCCTCAAAGAAGGGGAAAGCTTAGGGAGGAACTGAGTGTATAGTGTTTCTTCTTTTTTGAGATTTTATGCTGAAGGGCTTAATTTTGAACAATTTAAATGTTGTGAAACATATAAAGGCTGACTATCACAGATAAAGGAATGAGAGTCTACATCTCAAATTCATCTCTGTGGCTATAGACACACATCTACTTCCCATTTTCTTTCAAGCCACATATCCAGTTCCCTGACATGCCATAAAAATTCTGTTTTAGATACAAACCATTGAAGGATAATCTACTTTTTCTCCTGAAAAAAAACAAAATAAACAAAACAAAAGTTACATAATTCTCTAGGTGACAGATGGGAGATTTGAGTGAGTGAAGTATTAAAGCGCCAATGTTAAATTCATAGCTGTATAAGAAATTAACTGCTGTTATCTTTCTTTATTATGCATTTACAGTTCTAATCTTTATCTCTACTCTGGAAAGGGCCTGGGCCAGTGCCAATGACCACAGCAGTGCACACATAACATATCTTTTTTCTGACTGAATAAATTCACCTGTAATTTTGTAATTGTTGGGTTAGTAGAACAAACCACATTTGCAATTAGGAACCATATGATGGCACAGATGGCCACACTGCCATTCTACTTATCTTAAATCATAAATGTGTAGGAGATTTTCACCTGTTTTTGAGTATGAACATAATATAAACGCTCTTCTCTCCTCCAAACACCTGGATACTGCCAATTCCATTGAATTTTGCATTTACATGCAGATGAGAACAAATTGCTAGGTAAACCCCAGATGAAGGTCAGAATTTCCTGACTGTTTTAAAGGTTAATTTTGATCAACTTTCATGATATGAAAAATACCCTGTTCTTTATCAGAAGTTTCTTTTTCACACTTGACATCAGCATTTTAAAAAATATAAAATATTTTAGATCTTTAAATATTTTAATATTGTGAAATACAGTCATCAGCTGTTCTAACATAGACATTTTAAATGACAGCTAGGTCCATCGTCCCACCAAAACGAGCTCACGACTTACAGGACTTCTCCACATCACCAACTGGAGAGGATTCAGAAATCATGGGCAGGTTTTATTTTTCATTTAAACAGAAACTTATCAAATAGGCAGTTAATAGTAATGCACCAGTGCTCTGTTCCTTGGTTGTAACAAATTTATTCTACTGATATGTGAGATGAACAACAGAAGAAACCAAGTAGGGGGTATATGAGAACTCTCTGTACTATCTTTGCAACTTTTCTACAAATTTAAAACGATTTTAAAGTTTTATTTAGAGGGAGAGAGAGAGAGCACACACACAAGTGGAGGAGGGGCAGAGAGAGGAGAGGGAATCCCAAGCAGGCTCCCACTGTGATTGCAAAGCCCAATGTGGGGCTCAAACCCATGAACCACAAAATCATGACCTGAGCCTAAATCAAGAGTCGATGCCCAATTGACTGAGCCATCCAGGTGCACCTAAAACTATTTTAAAATAAAGCATTCATTTGTATAAATGTGGCATTAGCTAGCATGGAGGTGCATAAGGATGAAGATTTAAGAGATTTTTAAGGGTGAGGATATCAGCTGAAGTGAGACCTTAGGGGGTACCGCCTTTTACTAATAGTAAATATTTCTACACAAAGACGTTTTGGAAGTTAATATGCTTTAGAATTGCCCATCTTTCTCTCTAAAATCTCTTTTTGTCAGTATTTTTGATTCCTAGTATTTTATCGCTAAGAGGTATTTACAGGTCATCAAATTGCTATTTCAGCACTTTTTAGCACACAATAGACCCAAATAAAGGTAATTGATACTCAACATCTTTCGAAGGGTAGATAATGGGACTTGAAAAATGGTGTCAGGAAGTAGTCACCCCCACTTACTGCGAGACCATACATGGAAAGGAGATCCAAACATACCCCTAATACTCTCTCTCTCTCTCTCTCTCTCTCTCACCATGCTGGGATTAGAATCATGTACTGCTAACACAAAAGGACACTCTGGGAATAAAAAGATTCTTTGTTCTTTATTTTTAAATCATTAAAGCTGAACTGTTTTCAGTAATAGAATTTTATTTGGGAATCAAAGTAAATTTAAAGAACTGAAACTTATTTCATGACAATTGAGGATGTATTTCTTATCCATTTTTCCCCCTGCACTCATGGGGACGGGAGGAGAGCAAATGGCACAAGTCGGGAACAGAAGTCCCATTGCTCATGCTGGTGTGAAAGGTCTGATGAACAAGGACCCGGCAATGAACCGGCCACTGACCCACCTCGGCTTTCATTCTCTCCTGAAAGTGGGAATTAGTAAGCACAAACTGATAATCACTAATATTTTACTGATCATTTACTGCATGCCAGGCACTGTGCTAAGTACTTCACCTGCATTTGCTCATGCTAATTCTCACAATAGCTCTGAGATAGAGATTATTATTAGTCCCATTTTGGAAATGAGAAAGGTGAGATTCAGAGACCAAGTATCTAGCTCAGTATTTGGCAATGTGTGTATGTATAGGGATGGGTTTCATAGAGAGAAAGACTAAATAAAGATTTATTGAACTAAATTATATGACAGATAATGAGTCAGTATCTTCCTCACGTGACACACTTGCATGGGTGGCAGAGCTTGGATTTAGTCAGAGACAGCCCTGTTTACCACTGCATGGCAAGGCCTGCTTTAACTCAGGGCTACTAAACCCGCCATGTAAGGTCCTGGGAGATCCCAGACAGTGAGACAGGATTCTCACCCTTACAGAGCTCGCAGGATGGATGGGGAAGCTGGTGTGATCAGTGCCCAGCGATGCCAGCTGGGTGGGGAGTCACAGTACCAAGAGGTACCAAGGCGGCAGAGCCCAAATGTGGAAGCCCCGAGGGGAGCAGCAAACGCAGACTGAGGTGACTGGGGAGCTGTTTCACAGGGAGGAAGAGACTTGAACAGGGACCAAAAGGATGAGTAGACTTTGGTGGAAATCAAGGAGGGAACAGCCTGAAAGTTGATCAAATCAAGGATGGCTGAGCTTTAAAAGTAAAGCCAAGAAAAACGTTCTCATTGCCATTCTGCTGTGCTCAGAATAGACGCATGATACGTATTTATGGGAAAAAATGAAAGCAAATTTATAAGGTCATGTCTGAACATGTGAAATGGTTAAATGTGAACATTTTTAAAAAGAAACCAGAGAATTTGTGAACTTACTGTATATTAATGTATATACCATTAGTTAAAAATCTAGAATAAGGCACTTTTAGAGTTAGAAAAGATCTTGATGGGTGCAGGAAAAAATTGCTTTTCATCAGCTGACAGTTTAAAAAACAGTCAACATTAAGGTAGTAATCATGGCTAAAAATATAAATTATTTAGCGATCATATTTTAAAACACATTTAGAATAAAAAGAATAGTATGTAAACAAGAAATTAAATTTAAAGAAAAAGAGGGGCGCCTGGGTGGCTCAGTCGTTAAGCCTCTGACTTCGGCTCAGGTCATGATCTCACAGTTCATGGGTTCAGGCTCTGCATCGGGCTCTGTGCTGACAGCTCAGAGCCTGGAGCCTGCTTTGGATTCTGTTTCTCCCTCTCTCTCTGCCCCTTCCCTGCTCACTCGCTCTCTCTTTCTCTCAAAATAAATAAACACTAAAAAAATTTAAATTTAAAGAAAAAGAATAAAATGTGGAAAATACTGCTATCAATTGAGGAAAAAGAAGGAAGGGGGCTGGAGGAAGATTGCGCTCATAACTTGATTCTGTATTTGCCAATTTCCAGTCCTCTAACACTTGAAAGGAACTATAATGTGATGTCGAGGGACATGGAGTTAAGATTTGTTATTCAAATTAATACTATGGAGCACTTTCAAAATAATTTTTTGGTATACATACATATAGGAAAAGAATTTATATAAGCAATCGTCATCCAGTTCCAAGTCTAGAATCATTTCCAGACCCAGAAAGCTTCCTTGTGCTTCTTCCCAGTCAATATGCACCCCTTCCCATCTCCCAAATAACCACTGCTTTAACCCCTATTACCACTGATTTGTGTTACCTATTCTTAAACTTCAACCTAGTGGACTTATGCAGCACACTCTTTCATGTCTCTCTTTTTTCACTGAACTTTATGTCTGTGACATTCATCTAAATACATGAGCTATCCAAAGCAAAGCTACCTAGCTACAAAATGGAAATCTGCTGTCTTAGCAAGACCTGAGATGACAGAGCCCTTGACGATGATGAGCTTTATGCACAGCTCTTCTATTTATAAAGGATATCATTACTAATTTCTTTATGTTGAAAATGCAAATAGCATCTCCTTTCCTTTACCAGATCTGTGGGAAAGCTAATCTATCTTTTGAGATTGACCTGAAACTGTGCTAAATTGGAAGCTCACCTATGCAAGATTAAAGGTGGAGAAGCAGTTTATTTTCCATAAATAATGACAGCTTTGTGTTTACTCCTACTCTGCATATTAGGGTAGGCAGCAGTTCTGAGCTGTGCAATTCGCAGAAACACTTGAGTACAGTAGTATCCGTTCTGGGAACTACAAGTGTGTTTAATACAGGAGTTCTACATTATCCTATACATATTAAAAACCTATATGTGAAAAAACGGAGACCTAGGAAGATTATGGGACTTCCCAAATCATTAACTAACGGCAAAGACATAATCTAAATCATGTGATTCCTGATCAAGGCTTTTTTCCCCACTCCATGATTCTGTCCTCATTGGAATATGACTGGGGAACTGCCTCTAAAAGGGCAGTGGGACTCTTTTTGTATAGCAAAAAGCAAAGGTATTGCACAAACAGAAAAGGCAATAAATCTCAGTTAATGTTCTGGATTTTAACCATCCAATTGGAATGGTGAACTGTAAGCCAAGAAGAGAGTTGGGTCCCAAGCCCTGTGACCTTCATCAGGGACCCCAATATTTCATTGCTGAAATTAGGAGACTAGGTTACATGATCTCTAGGCTCCTTTCCAACTTTAAAAATGGTATAATTCTCATACAGATTTGTGCTGAATGTATTGATCGTATAGGCCACATTAAGACTTGTTCTTTTTTTTTTTTTAATGTTTCATTTTTTTATTTTTGAGAGAGAGAGAGACAGCATGAACAGGGAAAGGGCAGAGAGAGGGGGAGACACAGAATCCGAAGACAGGCTCCAGGCTCTGAGCTGGCAGCACAGAGCCCAACGTGGGGCTCAAACCCACGAACCGTGAGATCATGACCTGAGCTGAAGTCGGACGCTTAACTGACTGAGCCACCCAGGCGCCCCACACTAAGACTTGTTCTAAGTGCTTTATGAATATTGCCTCATTAACTGTCAATACAACCCTGTGAAGCGGGTGCTGTTAGCATTCCCACTTTATAAATGAGGTAGGTGAAGCCCAGAGAGAACCAAGTAATTTGCCCAAGGTCACAAAGCTGGTATGTGGGATTTAAAGTCAATAGTTTGCCTCCAAGAGTACCCTCTGTACAAAATGGGACAGAGGGACACCGGTGGGAATAGAGGTCTATTTTAAGAGAAGGCAAAACATAAACCCTAATGAATAAAAACTCAGTTCTACCTCCAACCACTTCCTTGGACTAATCCAAAGAATTACAGCAGGTACTGTTTTGTCTCTTAAACGATGCCCAGTGTCTTCCCAGGTAACTTTATGCTGGATGCAGACAGAGTGTGCTCTTCACTGACATTAACTATGGTCTTTTGATTGCACATAATCCTTATTTACCATAGTATTAATTTCAGGAATTTGATATCATCAGTTTTTTAACTTGTTTTTCTAATGGAGGCAGCCATTATTTTTAAACCCCCACGGGGAAAAGCTACTAAAGACTTCCATCTGTCTGCAAGCACTGACAAAGAATTTCAGAGCTTCAACTTGTGACCGATAGGCCTGCAGAATGAGTATGTTTGTGCAGCTGTATGACATCCTGATGCTCTGACATGCACAACAGCCCCTAGACTTGCTACAGGATATTTAACAGATTAAATAATATCACTTGTATCGGGGCCCTGAAGAACCTCTGACTGAGTAGAAAAACGACCACTTCGCAAAAGGAATATCACTTTCATTGTGAAGTAAATGGATTTCACGTTTCAAACACCACTGTCATCACAGTAAGCAAAGAGTTCTGTCTATGAATAAATTTGATGGCTCTGCTTGGGAGTAGCAAGAACTTTGCTGCAGAAGTGAAAACTAAGAAGAAAGGAAGCAACTAACTTTCTACCTTCCTTCCCCTACCCTAATCATTTCCTATAACTCCCCGAGTCTGAGTGGGGAGCAGGTCATGGCGTGTGGAGGTTACATTGTGTTTTTAAAAATGAAGAAAAGGTCGACATATCTCCAATGGGCAAACCACCAACCAAGAGAATTATCTCTTGGCAATGACCACTCGGTTTGCCGAGCATGGGCACAGGGATGAAACTTAAGGGGAGAAACTGGCAGAGCTTATGTATAAGGTATAAAACCAAATCAAATTAGATTTCATAATTATTAAGTAAGTGGCTAAATTCTGCCTGAGCAGAATTATGAAAAATTTCCCATTGTGGATGAATGTAACACAAGTATTAATAAAATAACACATTAAATCTGGGCCAACACCTTTAGGTTAAAAAGCTGGTGGATAAATAAGAGCCTTGAGAATCTACATATAATGTGATAATTCTGTCTATGGTCCAACAGTCCCCTGGCAGTCACACCAAGTCACCAAGGCTGGTATCTGTGAAGAGAATGGTGGCCACATGCAGAATTCCAGACTACCTACCCAAGGCAGAAATGAAACCTACAGGCTTATACAGTGTCAGGCAGCGTTGCTGGGAGGAGAATTTATGTCGTAAAGAATCCCCAGGGCTCCCAGATTTATATCCTTGTAGTTCAGTTAAGAGGTGACTGCAACAACCAAGCATCTGAACTTGGAGAGCAGTGAAAATGAATTAGAAATGATGAATGGATCCAAGGGACATTGAGGAAAAAGAAGTGAGGAGACGGGGGAACTGTCTGGAGAAGTCATGAAGAATTCTACGGCCTGAACCTCTCTGAGGTGTGGTGGAATGCAGAGAAACGACTTGGAGAAAGACCTATGGCTTGATGGCTTGTGTTCAGGCACCATGAACTTCAGGTGTTGGCAGGACATTCAAGGGAAGATGTCCAGCAGACAGTCAGAAATACATTATTGGCACACAAGCGGGAAGTCGATGTTGAAGTTATTTGGGGGGAGTCTTCCAAACAAAAGCGGCAATTGAGGGCCAGAGGTAAACCATTAGAGAATGATTACATTTAGAAGGCAGTAGGCTGTACATCATAAAGAACCTTGGACTTCTCTTACACTGAGAAAAAGTTTACTTGTTTTAAAATCACAAAGTGTGGGGGATACTCGGGCGTGTTTATGGACTGAGGGGAAAGAGCCTGAAGGGAGAGAGTGTGGAAATCTCAGAGAGAACTGACTAGCCCCGTGGGGATGGACTTCTCCTCAAGACAACAGTGAGACTCCAGGTAGAGAAGGAGAGCCTGACCCTCATTTAGTGAAGGTGAGGAAGTGAGCCAGGAGTCAGGAGGTGACATGAAGAGGAACTCCGCAGGACGGTACGTACTTCAAGTGAGAATGCACACACCACTGGAAGCCAAGCAAGCAGAAATGGCAGTCGGGAGTGGATCAAATGTCAACGGTGAGGGGTGAAGGAGGGCAGAACCTCCATCACAGAGTTACCAGGGAAGCACTGCAAGGAGAGGAAGGTTCCAGACAAAACAAAACAAGAAGGAAGAAGAAGTTCACAAAAAGATAAGGATGCCAAAAACTCGGTTCATTGTGGAATATGGTGATCCATTCACAATTAATGTATTTAGCAACTGGTTTAGATAAGGTAATGTCCTGAGGCTGTAATGGTGAGCAAAACTGGATTGGATCTCTGTCCTCAGGAGGCCTACAATCTTATGAGAGGGTGTGACATTATTCAAGTGACCATCATTCCAATACAGAAACATGGCACGCAGTGAGAGCACAGGGGATCTGGGCGGCTAGAGGGGCTCAGACTGTGGCAGGTGAACATTAGTTCTTGGGACAGTGATGGCACGAAATACTCTCCCAGTTCTGTGTTAAAATTCAGGGCAAGGCTGTTTGAGGGTTATCGAGATTACGTCTAGTTTCATAATGTTGCTTAAAAGGTAGAAATACCCTGTCCAAATTGGGCAGGAAACCATTTAAAAGCCACTGAAAAGCAAAGGATTAACATTCCTTAGTTTGTACACCTAAATCTCTAGAGACAGAGAGAGACGGGAAGCGATGGGGGGGGGGAGGGACGTGGAGGGGAGAGAATTCCATCGGTTGTTTTTTTAAAAAATAATTTTATAGTAGTGATGCCTGTAGGGCTGATTTTAATTTTTTCTCCCATATAGTCACTAAGGATCTCCCACTTACAAGATGTTCTATTTTGGTTTCTTTCTCTAAAACGACATGGGTGTCAAGCAAGCGTTCTAGAGAACGAGTTATTCCAGCAGGACTTGGGTACGACACTGCGAGGAAAGCCTCTGAATCCAATTAGGGCACTGTCAAGCCAACCAGCTTATGCCAAAATTCTTTTCTGATATAATTTTTATTAAGAGTTTCAATGCCGGCCTGAAGGAATGTTCAATGTGTACTAGAATGATGAAAAAAAAACACACACAAAAAACCCATGACCAAACTCCAGAAGTAGCTAGTTGCAATTCATCAACTTTTCCAGAAGCCATAAAAATAACTTAATTGTTGTTGTTCTTAAGTGAGTAGGAAAAAAAAAAGATATTCTCTTCAAGGAGCAAGTATATGAAGAAAAAGTAATGGTGCTCTCTACTAGATCCTGAGCCCCATGAGGACAGACACCAAAAGAGTTTTATTCCTGGTGGTACCCCCACCCTGTACCCAGGCCACAGAAGGTACTTACTAAATATTTACAAAATGAATAACTAAATCGTGGACAAATGTTTGGCAATAACGTACAAGGCCTGGCCTAACTAGGCTATGATTTATTTTAGCAGGTCTTTAGATTTTTCACACAGAGGAAATTGTTTCCAACAGTGCCTTCCTGTAGAACTCCAAATATTTTGAAAGATAACATAACAAACACTAAAGTTTGAAATTGAGAAAATATCAAAGCCAGCAGGAAGGATGATTAACACTCATAAGAATGGTACAGACATAGACATTGTTGACAAATTTTTCAGGTGAACAAAGCCTTACTTGCTGCTTACCGTGTAATTTTAAAAAGACAATCCATCAAAGACAAACAACTGGAAAAAAAAAACAGCTGGAATAATTTATACGCAAAATAGTCTTTTAAGAATGTTGTATTTTTAGATAGCATCGAGTAGCACAACTTAATGTTTTCATGAGCTACCCCTCCACACACCCCACACTGACATTTCCTTCTTCCTTCTCTCTAAACATGTTAGGCAATTCAGACTTTTCTTCAGCCTTCACTTTCTTTCTCCTAACTGGGAGAGTCAGAAAGGCAATTTAATTTCATGGCAAAGAAACAGGAAAGGCACATTATCCCACTAAACTGAAACTGAATCCAAACTGCATTTGTTTTTCCATTCTTTTCAGGCATTACATGTGAGAATTTGAATCTCGTAGAAAATATGAAACCACACAGAAAACTCTGAAACCATATTTTTAACCCGAGATCAAATTCTGTCAAAATAGAACACTATGGATGTCTAGCTCTGTATTGATACTTTAGATGTTTGATTCACCAACTACATCAGAAACTTAGAGCTACAAGGCCCTTCACACAGCAGCCCAGTGTTGGGGTGGCGGAGACCTGACTATACAACGTACTGTGCTCAATTACTAGGAATCATTCTTTAAGACTCGCAACCAGCAGCAAGGTTTTGTTCCACCCTAAACAGAAAACACCACCTCTCCCATCTCACCTGTCAACTGAGAATCAAATATGTCCTGTTATACCAGTATCTTAAGGGGGACAAACACAAATGGGGAAATGATGGACTCTAACTGTGCTCTACATTAAAGCTCCCAGAGAAGTAAGAAAATGTTTTCTTTTGCTTTATTCTTTAGCTTATTTGACACCTAGTATATGTTAAAAGGGAGAGAGAAAAAGAGAGAATGGAAGGAACAAAAGAATGAACAAAGAAGGAAGGGGGGGAAAGAAAGAAAGAAAGAAAAGAAGGAAGAAAGAAAGAAAAAGGAAAGGGAGAGAAAGAAAATCATTTTAAGTATAAACATAGACCTTGTAAGTACCATTGAGAGAAAACATGGGCCTTGGGGTCAGAAAGACTTGAATTTAATAATCTGTTCTTCCATTTCCTAGCTGGTAATCTTGGGCAACTCATTCAGCCTTTCAGAGTCTCTTCCTCATCCACAGAATGGGATAATACAATTTACCATTTGGGTTGTTGCTAGAGAAAGGATACACGCAAAGGGTCATCCTGAGTCACCAATTTCAAGAAAGGTGAATGCCTTCCACTACCTTTTTTTTCCTACTCCTACCCAAGCAAGTGAAAGGGGGCTGTTAAAAGGTTTTGAGGGGAATAAATCATAGAAAGTGAATTATTTGCGATTTGGAGCAACTGGGAGACTGAAATGTCTTTGAAAGCTATTTTCCTGGTCTTCCAGGGGCTCCAGAAAAACAAAAACACCCTGTACAAAATGGACTCCTGCACAGAGCCACCTGTGTTCTCCACTAATCTCAGGACAATTGCTGAGAGCTGCAGAGAACCAGCAAGCACTCAAGGGAAACCGCCATCAGCCCACAGCAAAAGAGCCTGGGGGCGGGGGGGGGGGATAAACAAGCAAGAAGGTTGACATCACCTACAAGAATGGGAGAGAATAGCTAGAACTGGATTTGGCTCTATTTCCCACTAGCTGGGAAGTTGCACAGTTTATTTTTACACTTGTACCTGCAAAAAAAATAAAAAAGCAAAGTAAACCAAAAACCAAAAACCAAAAACACCTATTTTATTCAAAAGACCTTGGTGAATCCTTACTGAACCATGTTGAAAATTTAGTTATCGAACCGTCTACATCTAGTTGAGTTACACGTTGTTGTTGCCCTTAGGTTTTTAAAAAGCCTGTGCTGTTTAAGATGTGTTGCTATGGTGGCCAAACACAGGAAGTTGCGTTTTGCTCCTGTTTCCAAATATGCCCAATGTCAAAATCTGAGGAGAAAAAAGTTCCGTTTCATGATTCTGTTAACCTCAGATTGTTTAGTGTTATGGCCACCTTTAAATTCAACATAGTTCCTAAGTCCCGAAGGACTCGTATTTACTGAGAATCATCATCTACTGGTCTGGCTAAGAAATTATTATCCAGGGGACCTCTGCTTATTCTACACCATCCCCTTTTTGAAATCTAACAGGAACTTTGTGCTCTTTCTTTTTGCCCCTGGGACTAGATACCCAGCAATAAAAATAACGTAAGCCTGGCACTACAACACCATAAGTCATTATTCATTAAGTCCTTTTCAGTTACTTCCACTGATAAGGTACAGTAAGTACAGTAAGTACAGTAAGTACTTCATCTTTAGATCTTAGGATATTGAGTTTTGAATCTGAAATGCCAGGCTTGAATCCCATTGAAATGCCCTCACTTGGAAGAACACCATTATTCTGTGACTCGTAACCGTCCTTAGAATGAGTGTTTGGCCTATTCTAATCTGCTAAATACCTCACATTGGGTGTGGAGCTTAACTGAAAATTCCTGCACATCCAACTCCTAGTCCATCACCATTTAGATTCAGATCAGGGCCCAAAAGATTATTGGACCTGGCATGCAGCTTTTTAGGAATGCCTCGTATCTCAGGCAGCTCAAGGTCTAACTTACTTTTAGGAAACTCCTGGTCCAAAAGATGCCAAAAAATTAAATACAGTAATCTCTTAGGTGACTGGAGAGTTTTAAACCCTTTTAAGGGAGGATCTAGGTTTGTTGGATTCTGATGCACCCAACTTACTTGTGTGTTTGCATGGCTCAAGGGACCTGTTGCATGTAAATTAAAGAATCTTGGACCTCAAGGAAGTGGGTGTGTTTTTGAAGCACTATCTTGATGTCTTGTGACAAGATGAACAAGTCCACGCAATCGGTCCATCCCAGTGAAGACTTTCCTGTGAAATTTAGCAAGAGATAGGAAGCCGGCTAGGTGCTTTGCAATGTGCATGGGACATAATATAATTGTGTTTAGTCACATGTGAATCATCTTTGAGTTACCAACCTGATTCAATGGGGCTGCTGCATTTTCTGGCAAGAACATTCTTGTTCTGGCTTTACTTTGACAGGTGTTTTAACACTATCTTTCTTTAGCAACACTATTCATTTTATTTCTTATTTTAGCAGCTTTTTGTGAAGAAACATGTCACTCTGCCGGATATCAAACACATCTAAGATAATAAAAGCATACAGAGTAAGATAAAAAATCAAACACAGAAAAGAGGAATATATATTATGTAGTGACATTTGGGAATAAAGCATTTCTCTAAATAGTGTGCCTCACATTCAGGGATCTCAAAGAAGATTATAAAAAACTAGTCAGATGGTACTTATATAGTTGCTGACCACAGTGGATTAGCATCTTCAGAAGCATTTTTTTTCTTAGTATTACTCAATCAATTTGTTGCTCCACTCACAAGGTGATTGTTTCTTACACAAGTATGGCAGAAACACAATGTTCACATAGACTACTTTCTAATTTTACCACATACTCCTTACATTCCATGCCTCATCTCATGAGTGGCACTGCCTAGTGACATTGGTTGGGTCCCATTGCCAAAAAAATACCTTCGATGCATCCTCTTACTCAGGTCAAATCTAACTGAATATATGGCATTGTTGAAGATGAGCAGGAAGGAAGCTATACTCTGTTAAGAAGTGGAATTGAAGAAACCAGAAAAAAGACAATGGATCCAATGTGTTTATGGGCCGTTGTGAATGGATCTCAGTTTGTAAAATTGTTTGAAGGATAATTGCTATGGTTGAATTTTGTCCCCCAAAATTCACATGTTGAAGTCTTAATCCCAAGCACCACAGAATGTGACTGTATTTGGATAGAAGTTCTTTAAAAAGGTATTTAAGGTAAAATGAGGTCATATGTGTGGGTCCTAATCCAATTACTGGTGTCCCTGTAAGACCATAAAGGCTTGATGGGTGGGTTCACAGACCATATGGGGATCCTGGGAGAAAGTGGCAAGAACAGAGACCTTAGAAGAATCCAAACCTTGATCTTGGACTTTCAGGTGCTAAGTAATATGTTCTTAGACTCCAGAACTGTGAGAAATGAAATTCTGTTGTATAAACCAACCCAATCTGTAGTAATTTGTTAGGGTAGCCATAGCAAACTAATACAGACATTTTCTCTTCTCTGTTAAGCTGTCTATTCATACACTGAAGATGGAATGAAAATGTCACATAGCTTTCGACCTCATCTCTACCCTACCCCACCTGACAGAGGGGAAAAGAAAAGTTCTTTCAAGGCTTCTGCTAGAATCACTTTATAATGACTTTATAAATTAAAACACCATCATTTGAAAAATGAGGTGTCCATGTGTTGTGACATTCCATGGCCTGATGACTAAAGGGGACTCGAGTTTTTTTTTTTTAAGTGTACAGTTCTAGATCCTTCTTAAAAATCTCCAGTTTGATCTTATTCTTTTCATGTTTTCTTTAACAAACTGGCAGCCAAGTACTTTGCAAGCGACAGAACACTAGTTGAGCACAGATGTATATAATTCCATTTTAGTAGACTTGAGGAAAATGAAACACTGCTCTGTTAGGCACACAGGAACATTCAACATGAGCTCAGTTAACTCGTTCTGGCTTATTCCAAGTTTCCATCCTCAGCTGGCTCCTCGAACCTGGCAGGCCAGCACAAGTTCACTCCACAGATGTAGAAGAAATTCTGAAGAACACAGAATCCCTTTAAATAGATGAAATCGGCAATTGCAATCCTGAATCATCCTGTCAGGTTGCCCTTCTCAGCCCTGTGGGCTACCCAGCTGTGGTCAGAAACATTTTAATTCTGGAAGGAAGGTCCAACGCAGTGCTCAGCAGGCCTTCCTCAGAACACCTTGGGCAAACAACAGTGGCCTTTCCTGGGGGAGGCTCAGAAACCCTTTAGCAAAAGCTTATGAGAGATCCCCAATTAAGACGGGAATTTACTTCACACTGGGCAATGTACTGCAAAATAGGCGTGTGATTGAAAGAAAAGACCCCTGAAGTACACACAGGCAAAAATAAAGAGCCAAACGTTTCCAAAAGGAACATATGAAAAGAATTTTTAAATAAATGATTGCTTCCTTTTGAAGTTTTCAGGATTTGCTGCCCACATTTCTAAAAGAGAAAAGAGCTCGGCCTCCTTTTTTGAAAATATATTTGACTAAAATCTTTCTTACAGGCCCTCCCACGCATTATTAAACACCTGTTCTAATCCAGTCCCTGCTCTGTCACTTTGGTTCCTCTTTAATTATAATTATCACACAGCCACCTCCGATGAAGTTTACAGGGGTCTTCCTAAAAAGGCAACTGACTCAAAATTCTGTGTCCTTTCCTTAAACAGTGATTGTCATTCTGCAGATAGCTTCTTTCCCTTCGAATGTAACTGTATTTACCTCAAACCCAACTCTTGTGGGAAATGAATTATTTTGCAAAATGTATGTTAGAGCAAAAAAACTTCTGGCAACGTGATTTTGCCAAAACTGTCCTTGACAACGGGAAGACTTGCTCAGGAACGGGACATATTAATGACCAAATTCATCAAGGTACTGGGTACAGAACATCAGTGTTTTTGAACTGGACATTTTGTAACTTCTACCTCATCATGTCAAGAGAAGTCACACATTGTTAATGAAGAGAAATTTTCATCTGAAGCCACTTTTTAAAACACTGCTAACCTCCAGAGGATGTTTCTCACATTAAGAACCTTCTGGAATGCTTGCCGAAAAATCAGATTCTGAGACACCTCTTCAAAAGATAGATTTTGCTGTTCTAGAATATGTTGCCTGGAAGAGGAGTATTTTTCCCAAGCATATTAAGTGATTCTCACAATTGGGAAAGTCTGTGAAATACCATTATTATCACAGTAAACATATTTTAAATTAGTCCATTCAGCTGTAAAACATAAAACTTTCATAAAAATTTTTTTAGACTATAATAACAAGAGCAGGTCAAAGTTGAGTTCTCGTGTGACAATTGTTCAAGAAAGTCTTTTGAAATTAATTAAACGCTATTTGCTTAAAAGAAAAAATTAATCTACATAAAGAGAAAATGTTAATTGTGATTAATTATAAGTGATAGTGGATATTTTTACACATTACAGCAAGTTTGCTTTGCTGGCTTATGACCCAGTCAAGCTATCAATCAAGTAGAAAGACAAAATAAAGATGCCTTCTTACGGTAGGTCTCAAAAAAAAAAAAAAATGCCCCATGAGCTTTTCTCAAGAAGCTACCTGGGAGCTCTGTCTAAATAAGGAAATAGACCCGGAAAAAATAAGACGTTGATCTAGCAATCCGTAGCAATCCGAATGTCCAACACAAGGGGTAAGTGATAAGACTTCCCAGGATGATGTGAAGAGAGGTCTAGGGAAATAGGCAGCAAGCTTACGGGAAACCCAGTCCAATTTGGATACAGTTCTTCAAGATGAACATGACACAATAACAGAAGTGTTTGAACATACTGAGAAGAGATTTACATAACTGGGGAAAGATTTGGGGATGAGTATGCGGGACCCTTAGCAAGCAAACAAAAATACCAGTAAGGAAAGCAAAAGCCATGCAGGGAAGAAAAAGTAATCATGGTTTACCACAAGGCTTAGCTCTCATCAACTTTTTACATAGTTACACACAATACTCTTCTGATCAAAAGTACAGTGGAAGAATGCTGGGAAGATGAGAACAGGAGGATAGGAAATGCGTAATGGGGGGGGGGGGAGGCAGGGGTCAGAGGGGTCAGAGAAAGCGTGAAAAACAAAGCTGCATCTTCAATTTCCAAACTATGAATCCAGTAACAATGTGTCAAACAGAACAACAGGTAATTAACAACATAAGCATGCTATTTAGAGACTGGAGGTAAATATTAAAGAATCGGTTTAAGAACTTTCCACTCAGTTCCTATCACTCTACTAATATCCAAACTGGCCAAAAAGGGCCGTTCATTTACTCAACAGTTGGGTCAGGCATACACCTCAGAATAAGGAAGCAGATTAGGAAACAAGATAATTTCCCTTAGCTTCTGGAGCTTAGGTTCTAGAAGGGAGGTATTGACAAAGAAACATGTAAAGAAACAGGACAGGGGCGCCTGGGTGGCGCAGCTGGTTAAGCATCCTGACTCTTGATTTCGGCTCACGTCATCATGGTTCCGGAGATCCAGCCACGTGTGGGCTCCCCACTGAATAGCTTGGAGCCTGCTTGGGATTCTCTGTCTCTGCCCTTCTCCATGCCACCCCCACCCTGAGTTGCACACAGGACACACTCTCTCTCTCTCAAAATAAACAAATTTTAAAAAAATATTTAGAGAAAAAAGCAGGATTATCTGAGAGATAAGAGCAATGAAGGAGAAAGGTCTGTGGCTTGAGGAGTGAGGCAGGCCCCTCTGAAGAGGGCTGGACATGGAATGTCTCCATGAAGCTGGAGACTGAAGGAGTCAGCTTTGGAAGGAGCTAGCGGGCGAGTGTCCCTTACAACCAGCACAAAGAGGGAGCAGCAACTTCCAAGGTCACAGGTAAGAACAAGCCAGGCTTGTCTGATGACTGCAAAAGGGAGGAAGGCTGTAGCACGAGGGAGGGGCAGGGGCCAAGGATCAGAGAGGATCCTGTGTGGCCTTGTGGGCCAGAGTAAGAAATCTGGATTTCATTCTACGGGCAATGGGAAGACCCAGGAAGGTAGTGAGTAAGACGTGACGTGATTTATGTTTTAAAACATTACTCTGGCTGCTGTGTGGAACATGAACTGCACAAGGCCGAGAACAGAAGCAGGGGACCAGCTCCAATTTATTACGGTTGTGCAATGAGTGTGGTCAGGGCCTGGATGGTGGCAGTAGAGACAGAAGTGGGTGGACTAGAGAGATATTTTGAAAGAAAAGCGTATAGCACATGTGGATGGTTCGGTGGGGAGGGGAAGGGAAAACTCAAGGAGGCCTCCTCGACTTCAGCTAGAAGGAGTGAGTGCTTGGAGGTATTATTTGGTGACATGTAGAAAGTTCAGGGAAGAAGGGGTTTGGAGGGTAAACTCAAGCCTTCTGTTTAGACCTTTTACCCCTGGGATGCCCGATAAAGACCCAAGCGGACCTGCCCAACGGGCACTAGCATAGGGGAGCCTGGAGAACAAGGGGAGCGCAGAGTTGCAGATACAGACGTGGGCATCGCCCTGCTCCCACTTCTCCAGCCACCCTACCCCCCAACCCCCCTGGTCAGGCATTCACTTCACCTTGCTGGATCATCCTAGCTGACCTCTTGGCCCTGCCAAGGTCTCCCCCAGGAAATCCGTACTGCAAGTGGCAGGCAGATTCATCCCCTGGGGCAAAGCTCGAATCATTTCTCATCTGATAAAACACCTTCAGTGCTTTGCACCACCTGTGTCCTTCTAGCCTTCCAGAGCCAGAATTCTTGTCCCCTTTCTGTACTTTCCAGCCTCCCCCCTTCCTTTCTGCCCGTCTCCACTAAGTAGATGAGCCTTCTAGCACAGACCCTTGTGGGCAGGGTCTATTATGATTTGCCTTTGAATCTTCCCCCCATAGCCCAGCACAGAACCTTCCGTGTTATTACTTCCTTTTTTTTTAACTTTTAAAAAATGTTTATTTATTCATTTTGAGAGAGAGAGCGCGCGCGCACTCGCATAAGTGGGGGAGGGACAGAGAGAGAGAGAGAGAGAGAGAGAGAGAGAGAGAGAGAGAGAGAGAGAGAATCCCAAGCAGGCTCTGTGCTCTCAGCACCGAGCCCCTATGCAAGGGCTCAAACTCACAAATAGTGAGATCATGACCCAAGCCGAAATCAAGAGTCACATGCTTAACTGACTGAGCCACCCAGGTGCACCAATAACACCTTACAAAATGAGCCAATTTGCAGGCATGTATCCACCAACCACAGAGCAGCACAGCTTTCCAGGTTATTCTTAAGCAAAACACCACTTCAGTCCCTCCTTTGTCAACCAAAATTCCCTTAGTGTTAATGGCTGGAATGTTATACTTGCCAGAAGGTTTATATGAATAAAAACATCCAGCCCCTTGAAACAAAAATAAATGGAGGAGGAGTAAGCAAATATAAACGATAACAGAGCAAACTTTTAAAAGTAATGTTATTTGCCCATTCCCTTCTGGGGAACAAAAACTGTTGTTTTTGGTTTGGGCTCTCCTGCTTCAGATAGCAGTGGGATAGAGGGTGGACCAGAAGTGTTTATTTGCTTAAGACTATTTCTACCTCAGAGAACTTTTATGTAAGTTGAGTCCCCTTACTCCTAAGAACAGGCATTGAGCCTATTACACTGAAGTCCCTCAAGACCAGAAAACGTGTTGGAACTTCTTTATTCAAGTTACATAGGCTTAATTAGAGACGATCCACAACTCAGAGTCCTTATCTCCATCCCTCCTGCATTAAGTAGGCAAAAGGTGAAGTCTGACTTTCTCACTGATTGTTATCCTCTCAGACTCCTGAAGATAAAATACATTTAAGCTAAAAATATTTGGGATATTACTCACTGACCAGACCTGATGAACTTTGGACCAAAGAGAAGTAAATGAAATTTAAATGTTTGTTCATATTCCTTCTCTCCATGTGAGTGACATTTGCATTATGATCAAACAGACTAAGAAGAAAATTAAACCCCAAGAGAAGATGGCTATAAGGACCTATATTTTTGTTTTCATCATGGAATTCATAAGAAAAAAAAGGGGGGGCTGAAACACGGCCCATGAACTTAACACTGAGTCTGATTTCATGACAGCTAGAAAAAAAGCCAACAGAGTTGCAGGTCAGCTCATGGCTTTAATTCCGGTGGATGTCCAGGCAGACCCTGGATATGAAAGCCCGGGCCATGATCATATCCAAAGCAGATGAAAGCGGAGACTATCACACTATGTCCTCACAAATGAATTTCTTCTCTTCTCTGGATAGATTTTTCTTCATGCACGTATTTTAAAAACAGAATCATTATTTTAAACCTGCCTTTTTATAATATTATGTTATTTACTAAATAAATCACTTTTCAAAATTATGTTTTACACCATTTTTTAAGTGGCTTGTTCCCGTCACATAACTGTGTCCCACATAACTGAAAAAATGTCTTGGTGTTCAACTGCTATTTCCAATTTTTGGCTTTCATAAACATTACCCCAGTGAGCAAGTAATTACTTCATTTACAATACGCTTCTGAAAGTGGGTGTATGCACGTTCTAAGGTTTTTAATTTATATTATCAAGCTGCTCTTCTGATAGGTTGTACCAATTTAAACTACCACAAGACAATCATCTGAGAATCATTCTAGTCCTTGCTCAATGCATAAGCGATCGATAGTATCTTTTCTCATTAAATTGCTAAAACTATTTCTTGTACCAATTGGTAACTTATGTCACTTCTTTGGTTAAGTAATGTGGGCAAGGTAACTCTTGTGCTTTAGTTTTCCTCATCTGTAAAATGAGGATATTAATAAAATGGATGTTGTGGAGATGAAACAGTTAATTTTTAATAGTTCCTACAGGGAGTTCAGTGAGTTTGTAATTATAGCCATCAAATACTTTGAAAAATGCCTTTACTTGTTCTTTACCTGTTTTTGTATTTGAGCATTTACCTTTTTCTTATTGATTTCTTTTCTTACTGATTTTTAAGGGTCTTAGTCCATAAATATATTATTCACTGTTTTCAATATACTAAATGCAAATATTTTGTTAGCTTTATGATTTCCTTTTTCAATTTTCTGATGATGGGGCTTTTTGCTATGCATATGTTTTTAAATATCATTAAATCATTCACCTTAAATCAAAATAAGTTACAGAGATCCAATATTCAAATACAAGGAAAATCGCAAAGAAAAGTGTGAATCTTTAACTCTAGTTTGTTAAGAAAGAAAAGGATTGATAAATTTGACTATGTAAAACCAAGAGTTTTTACATGAAAAAATTAAACAAATTTAAGAGGTGAAAAACATAGAAAAATATGACAAGCACAAGGCTAATCTCCTAACACAAAAACCTGTAAGAAAACATAAAATAAGGCTATAAACAATTTAGAGAAAAAGAAATACAAATGCCCCACTTCACTCATAATCAAAGTGAGATATCCCTTTTTGCATATAGACTGACATGGATTTTTTGAAATTAAAAATTGTGGTCATGTAGAGTTGTGCCAAGTGTTCGTTCACTGCATAAGGACATCTAGGCAAGGGAGTATGTTGGGACTCAATTCCTGCTAACGTTCCACTTGTTAAATCATGTGCCTGCAGGGCTGCCTCAAACAGAGGGAGTGACTTCAGTCTCTCACAAAGCACTATATGGTCTCAGATAGTGTTGGTGAGAGTTCAGAAAAAGGAATCTCATATACTAAGCAGATATTCTGATAGAGCTAGCCTCTTTGAGAGTAATTTGGCAAAGTCTACTAAAATAAAATATACAAATCTTTTGACTCTACAATTCCACTCCTAAGATTTTACTGGTACATGTAGTTCAAGATGTTCAGATAAAGATGTTCATTTCAGCATTTTTCATAATAGCACATACCTAAAAGAACGCCAAACCAATCTAAAACTACAAACATAAAATATAAAAACATAAGTTCTTTTAAAAAGTATGATATACCTACATGTTATAAAGTTGCTTGTTTATAAGATTAAAGAGATTTGACGCCTACGTGGCTCAGGTCATAATCTCATACTTTGTAAATTTGTGTCCCACACTGGGTGAGCTTAAGCTTAAACCCCACTTCAGGTGAGCTTCGGTGAGCCCCATTCTCTCTCTCTCTCTCTCTCTCTCTCCCTCCCTGTGTCCCTCCCAGCGCCCATGCTTGCTCTCTCTCTCTCTCTCTCTCAAAAAAAATAAATAAATAAATAAAATAAAATAAAAAGATTAAAGATATTAATATGGAAATATTTTGAAGTTATATTACATGAAAAGCTCAAACTCTAGAGCAGTAAATATAACAGGTCTTCCTTGTGTTTTGATAAAGATAGACACTTGAATGAAAACTGTCTGAAATAGCGGGGTGGGGGGAAAGCTGTTCATTCCAGGTTATAATTGGTAAGAAACTGGGGATCTGGGAGGGAGTCAAGCTCACTTTTAGCCTGTAAAGTTTGACCTTTGACCATGTGACATGTTATTTTCATTAAGGAAAATAAACTCTATCCTTTTTGCCTTCATGATTTCTTCTTACACCAGGTTTACACAGAAATGGGTAAGTATTCTGGGCAGGAAAAATATAAGGCCCTGACCAAAATATGAAAACCTAGAGATTCCATCATGGCCTAGATGTGATTTGCAAACTTTATTCACTCATTCCTTTGTCTCCTAAAAATTAAAGAGTGGCTTTCTCTGCCCTTTTAACTCAAGGGCTGAGGTGAAGCAGCCAAGAGTTGGTCTGCATGACAACACAGTGGGGGTGGGGTGGTGCTGAAGAAGACTAGAAGAAATAGTTACTAGATTCAGATACCACCCTTCAGACAACAGAGCCAGAGTAACACAAAATCCTTGATGTAAAATACAAACATAACTCTCATTCATATGATCATTGGCTTAAAGCAATCAGGCTGTTCATTGAGAATACCGTTGACTCAGTCATATAGTCAACAAACATTGTGTCCAATCTAGCATGCCTTATACTTGGCGAGGGGAATACTGAAGTCTCAATGCTTCTAGGGCATGAGGCCAGAGGGTACTGAAACCACTCTATTTGGTGACTCTCTGTTTTTCCTGTGCTTAGAAATAATGGATCTAATCTTCAATAAGATACTAGCAAACCAAATCCAGCAACACATAAAAAGGATTAGACGCCATACCCACGTAAGCTTTATTCCAGGAATGCAAACTTGGTTTAACATCTGAAAATCAATTACTGCTATATTAACAGGATGAAGGACAAAAAACATATGATCATCTCAATAGAGGCAAAAAAAAAAAAAAAAAAAAAAAAAAGCCTTTGACTCTTACATGATAAAGATGTTCCCAAACTAGGAATAGAAGGGAAACTCTTGATAAAGGGCATCTATGAAAAACCCACAACTCCCATGACACTAAATGGTAAAAACTGATAGCTTTCCCTCTTAGATCAGGAAGAAGACAAGAACATTCACTCTTGGGCTCTGTCATGGTGGATTTGCTAAAAAAGACCACCAGCCTTGTGGGACTGGCTATATGTCAGAGTCACATGACAGGCTAAGAATATATTGTACACAAAGATTCTCGATGTTCTTGAGCAAATTCCTAAAAATGCAGCATATAGAAAATATACAGAATAGAATACAAATGAGAAGCTGAGCATGGTTAGAGTGGAATCAGATGTTAAGAAATTAGAAGACCAGCTCAGGGTGGCCAACTAGAAGAGGTGATTCTTCAGGCTGAAAATGAACTAAGTCTGGCAAGAAAGATGACACATTGGAAACCAAGGTAGCCTTTAGTGGAAGAGCCTTCTGCCAACCAATGGAAATGGCCAATATAATCATTATTAAATGACCAGTGTGTTGATGGGAAACCGATGTAATTAAATGTTCTGTTATGTTAAAAAAAAAATGTTCACTATTGACACTTCTATTTAACATGATAGTGTATGAAGAGCGAGGGCAATTAGACAAGGAAAAGAGACAAAAGACCTTGAGACTGGTAAATAAGTAAAATTATCTCTATTTGCACATGAGCTTGTATATAGATCTTGTATATAGAAATAATAAGGGATGCACTGAAAACCTATTGGGACTAAAAAAATGAGTTCCACATTTGTAGAGTATAAGATCAATGTATAAAAATTAATTTTTGTGTATCTATATGCTAAGCAGACAACATTCTCAAAATGAAATAAGAATATAATTTCATTTATAAAGCATCAAAAATAATAAATATGTAGGGATAAATTTAACAAAGAAAGAACAAGACTTCTACGCTGAAAACTACAAAACACTGTGGAAAGAAATCAAAGAAGATCTAAATAAATAGAAAGACATTCGTGTTTACAGATTGAAAGACTTCATATTGTTAAGAGAACATTATTATTCAACACAATCCCCATCAAACTCCCGGCTGGCTTTGTTGTAGAAATTGACAAGCTGACTGTAAAATTCATACAAAAATGCAAGGAGACTAGAATCGCGAAAAGAATCTTGAAAAAGAAGAACAAAGTTAGAAGACACTTTTCTGTTTTAAAACTTGCTACAAAGCTATAGTAATCTAGACAGTGTGGCATATTAGTAGACATACAGATCAACAGGATAGAAGTTCAGAAATAAACCTTACATATACTGTCAGTTGATACTTGACAAGGTGCCAAGACAATTCGATAGGGAAAGAATCATCTTTTCAACAAATGGTGCTGGACAACTAGATATCCACATGCAAAAGAATGAAAATTGGAACCCTACAATACACCACACATAAAAATTAACTTAAAATATATCACAGACCTAGGGGTACCTGGATGCCTCAGTCCATTAAGCGCCAGACTTCAGCTCAGGTTATGATCTCACAGTTTGAAAGTTCAAGCCCCGCACTGGGCTCTCTCCTGTTGCAACAGAGTCAGCTTCGGATCCTCTGTCCCCCTCTCCCGTTCAAGTGTGCACACTCTCACTCTCTCTCAAAATAAATAAACTTAAAATAAATAAATAAATGAAAGTTTAAAAAAATGTATCACAGACCTAAATGTAAGAGCTAAAATTTTAAAACTCTTAGAAGAAAACTTAGGTATAAATCTTCTTGACATTGGTTAGGCAATGGTTTCTTAGACAAGACTCCAAAAATACAACAAAAAGAAAAAAAGATGAACTGGAAATCATCAAAATTTCAAAATTCTGAATTCCAAACCATATCAAGAAAGTGAAAAGACAACCAACAGAATGGGAGAAAGTATTTGTAAATCACATATCTGGTAATGATTTATCTCCAGTATATAATTCTTTTATCCCAATAACAGGATGTCAAAAGGCACCTGGGTGGCTCAGTCGGTTGAGCATCCAACTTCAGCTCAGGTCATGATCTCATGGCTTGTGAGTTCGAGCCCTGCGTCAGGCTCTGTGCTGACAGCTCAGAGCCTCGAGCCTGCTTGGGATTCTGTCTCTCTCTCTGCCCCTGCCCCACTCATGCTCTGTCTCTCTCTTTCTCTCTCTCTCTCTCAAATATAAATAAACATTAAAAAAATAGGAAGTCAAATTATCTAATTAAAATTGGGCAAAGGATCTGAATAGACATTTTTCCAAAGAAGACATATGGATGGTCAACAGGCACATGAAAAGATGCTCAATGTCATTAGTAATTAGGAAAATGCAAATCAAAACCACTATGAGATACAACTTCCCATTTACCAGGATGACTATAATCAAAAAGATAAATAACAAGTATTGGCAAGGATGTGGAGAAACTGGAAACTTCATATACTGCTGGAGGGAATGTAAAATGGTACAGCTGCCTTGGAAAACTGGCCGTTCCTTAAAACATAACATAAACATAGAATTACTATGTGACCCAGCAACTCCACTTCTAGAAGTATACCAAAACCAAATGAAAACATATGTTCACCAACAACTTGTATGTGAAGTTCATAGCAGCACTATTCATAGAACCAAAACACAGAAATAACCCAAATGTCCATCAACTGATGGAAAGACAGGTAAAATGTGGTATATTCCTACAGTGGGATGTTACGTGGCAATGAAAAGAAATGAAGTACTGATACATGCTACAACATGGATGGCCCTTGATAACATCATGCTAAGTGAAAGAAGCCAGTCACAAAACGGCATGTGATACACGATTCCATTTAAATGGTCAGAATAAGCAAATCTACAGAGATAAAAGAAGATTCATTAATTAGGGCTGGGGCTGAGGGTTGAGTGGGATGGGAGAAGAGATCGATGGTTGCACAACACCGAATATACTAAAAAATAATGAATCGTACATTTTCAGTGGATGAGTTTTATGGTATGGTAATTATATGTCAATACAGCTGTTTTTAAAAAATGGAAATAATGGCTCTAACTGCATATTTTCAGAAATAATGATTAATGGTCTTCCTAAAACTTCGAGAAGCAGATGCAGCCCTAAGCTGAAAGGTTTAGAAGAGCCTAAAATCAATAGTGAAAAGCAAGCTAACCTGTGGCCTATGATTATTTTACAAAAGCCCAAATCCAATATCTTTTATGGTTAAGCCTAACTTTTTGTTTAACTTACTTTCTGTATAAATCTGTTGTTGCACAATTTCTCAACATGATTAGTCATTTTATAGGGAATTATAGCAATCTGGGAATTTTTCATTGTACTGGGTAAGAGCTAGAACACTCATATTTTAAGATTCTATTCTGCTTCTTAGTGATCAGTTATACAATATTCCTTGCTTTTTGTAAAGGCAAAATTCACTTTTCTAATATTTACCCTAACAATATTTTGCAGCAAAAGAACTAAGTCCTGGGCAGTACTTTATACCTGTTGTATTTGAGTACTGATTTAATTCTACACTTTACCAGTGCAGAAATAGAAAATATAACTCTTCCTTAAAATGAAAGAAGTCACACTGTTTTAAAGTTAAGACAAAGGTAACTAAGCCTCAATTGCACAAGATAGTTTACTAAAATTAAGATCCTAATCAACACCCCCCTTCCCCATCCCACCCGTAATTCCCAAAGGCGTCAATATGAAGCCTCTGATGTGCACTGTATAACCCCCGTCATTAACAGGAAGGGAGGGTGTGATCTTTTCTTGGATTTTGATTTCTCTCCTTTGTAGAGGGTTTCTCCTTTGTCGACATTAACATAAGCCCCAGTAAAGCTTATGATTTTTCAGGGTGTGAAGCACCACAGTATAAACAAACCCATGTGGGGTTAAGTTGGAATGATAGAATGCTATCTAGCAGGAGACATCCTGGAGCTGATTAAAAAAATCATCTGTGCCCTGTCACTTCCTTTCAGCAAGATCCTGCTAATGTTTACACAATTTTAAAAGTGTATCAGATATCTCAAGGAATAACGTAAATGGTCCCTTTGAGGCTGTTTTTCTTTTTTTGGGGGAAAATATCAAAATAGTACCTTTTTAATTTATTTCATTATCCAATTACAAGTAACGCCACCAAAAAGTTGTTTATTCCTACCCTGCTGGAGAAATGCCAGACGTACCTTCCTTTCCCCCCCCCTTTTTTAAGAAAATGGGGAGAAAAAAACTTTTAAAACAGAGCATTGTAACTTAGAAACGTTACACACGATTCCATAACCCGAACTTTAGCCCTCGGTAACTGGGTTGGTGAGGTGTTTCCCCCAGTTTTGTAGCTTTCGTGTCTAACATAAACAAAACAGATTATCTATTGAAACGATTACGCTTTTTTAAAGTTAGTTTCTAAGTATTCAGAGTTCTGCCAGGATAAGAGAAGGCAATCAGCGCTTCTACTCCGAAAACAAACCATAAATCAGTTGACAAGCTTGAAAGAATTCAGCTCTAGTCTGTTCGCAAGCCAAGCGTAAACACAGAGAGACCTGTTGGCACGCTTATCTAGCTCTCTAAGTTTCCCGTTCTAAAAACACCGCAATACGCAAATGGCGTTTCTCGTAACTTTCAGGCTCCGAAGAAATTCAGATAAACACCCCGGCGAGGCATCTCGTGTGGAAAATGGAGCCTGTGCCTTTAAGGTAAAATCGGCCGGCTCCCAAAACGCATTCCACTTCTCCACGACAAAGAGTTTGGGGGAGCGCTACCTCTCGGGTTTCTCCGAAGGACTTGGCGGGTTCGGGCACAGCCCGACCTGCCGCCGAGCCCTCGGCCGTCCCAGCTGCCCTGAGCAAGCCCAGCGCCCGCGCGGCCGGGGCGCCCCGTGCGCCCGGGACTCACCGCTGCTGGGCTGCGGGGACAGCGTGGAGACCGAGGTCTGGCCCATGTCTGGGGTCGCGGGGCCAGGTCTGGCGATCACGCGGCTCCTTTGGTCCTTCGATCATGGGTCCGCTCGCAGGCGGGTTTCCAAGCGCTCATTTTCCGGGCTGTGCGGAGCTGCCCGCCAGATCCCCTCACCTTCTCCCCAGCGCGGGTCTCCCAGCCCGGCCGGCCGCAGCCGGCGAGGCGGATCCTGCCCGGCGGATGCCTGTCATTCCTCTATGCAGATTAGCTGGGGTCAGGGGTCACGGGGGAGGAGGGAGGGGAGAGGGCGAGGGGGAGGGGAGGAGAGGAATGGGTGCTGGGGGACGCAATAGTGGGGAGGGGAGAGGCCCCGGGCCGGTCCCGCGGCACCCGCGGGGGCTGTGAGACCGACACCCCCCAGAGTAGTAGAGAGTTCGGGCGACTCCCGTTTAACTTAAAAGGTTCAATGTCAAATGATCCTTTAGGGCTGGAAGAAAAGGAATTAAAGTACTTAGTCACGGTACTTAATTTAACAAAATTTGTTTCTTTAAAGTTGCTTTCGTCGTCCTCACATTCTGTTTGCAGTCTTGCAGCACTGTTTGATGTCTGCTATGTGGAGTGCTTTTCTCATCTCAAACTTTATCTTCCTTTTAATAAACAGAATAAAAAAAAAAACTTAGTGGCCTCAGTTATGTAGAATAATAAATCTGAAAGATGGACCTAAGTGTGAAATCAGCTAAGGATACAGTTTGCTCTCTACCATCTAAGCTCCAGGATGCTCAGGTCACCAAGGTTTAAAAAGAATCACTGTGAACCCTCTGAAACCTTGTGGTAAGGTGTTTAAAATATACAAAAGGTGAAAACAACAAAAACAATGGGTAATTTATTTTAAAAGCTAATATTCCCTAAAAGTCTAATTAAATCCTCCCATAATTAAATCTGAACCCCCACCTTCTTAAAAATATGAATACAGGTAAATACTCTTGGTATTAACAATTGATGTGTAATCTATAGATTATATACATGTAGTGCACTACATATAATGTAGTGAATTATATATATAAACTAGTGCACGCACACACACACACATAACCATTAGATTGGGTGTGTGGTGGTCACATAAATGTGTTCACTTTATAAAATTTCACTGAGCTGTACACTATGATTTGTGCGTTTTTCTGAATGCACGTATTTCATTAAAAAGAAAGAAAAAAATAACTGCAATATATTTAGGTCACTTGCCATAGCTTTCCATTTTTAGATTATCCGAGACATTCAACTCTAAACTATTTAAAAGCTATATAATATATATTATAAAATAATAAATTTAAGTTATTTAATACCTTAAACATGAAAATCTTTTTAAAATATTTATTTGTTTTTGCGAGAGCAAGCACTAGCAAGGGAGGGACACAGAGAGAGGGAGAGAGAGAATCTGAAGCACGCTCCATGCTATGAGCGCAAAGCCTGATGTGGGGCTGGAACTCAAAGACCATGAGATCCTGACCTGAGCCGAAATCAGATGCTCAACTGACCAAGCCACCCAGGTGCCCCTAAAAATCTTTTTTTCTGAAGTTTGTATTATTAAGATCACACACAACCTTGCTTTATTTTTTGAAAGACATTTGCTTGTCTGTTTAATCGTAATTATGTATGTTGCCCTATTTTTTTCACACCCAAATTGTCAGCCCTCTATTGCGGAGTTTTTTCTCCCCCAGAATAGTGTGATCAATTTTCTACCTCTCTTTGCCTAATACATTCCTAAGAAACCTGAAGGTTTTTAAAGAAATTGAGGATTAACCAAGATGTGAGTTCTAATTAAGACAATGAAATCAATCAACTAAATGTCTTTATAAAGTGCAAAACTGTTGTATTTTGGGAACACATCCCACCTGAGGGGCTCCTCAGTGAGAGTAAACAGTTATAATGGCTCTTTCTTTGCCTTAAAACAACAACAAAAATCCACTTTAAGTGTTTTCTCAATTGAAATTGAAAAGAGGGAACTTCACACTCTTCTCACTGATAGAGCCTAATTGATAAGGGAGGTCATTGATTAGAAGAAATATACAGTAAATTTGGCACATTAAAAAATGTAATGATTTTTTTTGAATTGACAAAGGTTAAACTTTGAGGCTGTTTTTCCCATCATTACTTCTTTTCCTTGAAAAACAATAATGGTTTTTTTTATTTCATCTACAAATTATTATTTCAAACATCAGAGGGGTATTCTATAATTCTCTTCTTTCAGGATTTGCTAAGTCCATCTATATTTACCTTATTCAAAACCTTTCAGGATTTGCTGGTTAATATAATCTTAGCCTCATCTAAGATTCCTTTAATCCCCTGATCAGATTACACTCTTCTCTCTGAAACTTTTCCAGTCCCATTACATTATCCTTGAAGCATGGCAACCAAAATTGCAGAAAGTGTGTATCAAGGTTTCTTTATAAGGGTGGGACACTTATTCTATTTTGTTGCCTTTTTGTCACAGCTAACAAATTATATTAATGAACATAGAAAGTCTACAGAAATCCCTAAATTCCATTTTAAGGACATCATGTAAAGGGTATAATTTATCATCTAACAAGAGTATTTTAAGATAATTTCCCCCAAAATTGCCTTTTTTTTTTTTGTCTTACTTGAGATAATCTATAAATCAGCCAATTAACAGTCTTACTAAGAGCTCTGGGTGTTAATCCTACAGTTTATGGTTTAACTGTGGGAACATTTAACAGCATAGGAAAAATATGGACATTTCTCTGTATACCACCTCTTTCCGGAGACTTTATAAAAATGCTAAACAAAATTAATGCCAACATCTAACTCTGAGGAAACCACCTCTTTATAATTCTTCAGCATTTCAGTATCCCATTGATACTGCTCCTTGGTCTATATATCCTAGTAAATACCCAACACTTGGGTTTGTCTGGGGGTGGGGACAAGATTGATTTGTCATTTGTATGTAATATTTGCTGATTTCCTTAATGTAAATACTCCTACAAGGGCCAATTCAACAAGCAGTTGACTGGCTTGCAAAATGTATGTCAATTGGTTTGCAAAATTCCTGGAAATTTAAAAACTGGTCTATATGAGCTGCTTTCAGCATACCACTACTTTCATCTTTTATAATATGCTGTCATCAGATCACACCATGACTGAAATTGAGGAACGGTCTATGTTAAGCCTTCCTAAAAGTATAGAATGATGTCATCTACTGATTTTTCCACCCTGCAGTCTAAATATCTTTCAATCTCTGAAAGAACTGTGATTTATTCATTTATTTCCAGAAAGAAGTTAAATTGAGTGGATTAGTTAGATAGAATTTCCCCTTCCTGAATCTGGTTGGCCTTTTGACAAAGAGGTTATATGTACATATTGAGGTTTAAAAGCATTTTTACCTTTTCACCCCAATTTCACTGGTCTGTCTGAATTGGAGTGATGAAGTTCTCCTCTCTGGGGAACCCACAGTTACACGTGCACCCCTGGTGGGTGAAAATTACTAGATCTACTGGATAGAAGTTAAAAGCATAAATAAACCTAAACTTTAGCCATCTATTTGTGAAAAAGTCCATACCCTACCAGGTCAAAGTCCAAACTGTAGATGTACAATTGGTGGCCAGAGAAGATAGTTTTCAATTAGAACAGTCACCATTACCAAATGCTATCATTTAGGTGACTGTCAGCCTTTTCTAGGTGGCCAGATCTAAGCTTGGAGTGGGAGAAAGATCTCACTCTTTCTCCCTGAGAGCACAAATACCATGAATACACCTCCTGGGTGTCTGCTTTGCCCAGATGCTGCAGGACCCGTTTTGAGAACCAGCAGTTGTGGATGGAAAGAAGCGTTGGGCAGACTCCCAGATGAGATGGTTGGTCAGAGCAGTGGTGGCCCAGGAAGCAATGTGGCTGATGGTGGCCATGCACAAGTAGATGAAGGCTCTGTTAATTTGCACCCTTATTTCTGGACTTGGCCATGAAAATCTGATGATTTACTGACATTTCCCTGAGTAAGGGAAATTATAGTCAAAGAAAAACTCTTTCCTACTGGGAAGGAAATGAACCTTAGTAATTAAAACTTAGTAATTTCCCATATAGGATTCTTTTCAATGTATTAGTTTGTTTTCTACATACAGTGGCCAGAAGAAACAACAGAAATTCACAGGTCATCTAAAACTATTATTTTAGCCAATTATTTGCTCTCCACCTACCATTCATTGTCAGATTTATTAAAAAGCAGAAAACTGTCTTTTCTCCCTTCCTCTGATGGAGGTGCTAGAGGGCAATTTTTTTTTTTTTTATGTGTATGGCCTGCCAAAGCAAGCACACTAGATTGCAATTTTTAAAGTTAGAAGGCTATTCTAAGGGGTTCTAATAATCAGGCAAAAGGATACATAACTCAGAAACTAAAAACTAACATGCAAAACTTTTTAAGTATCAAGGTACATAGAATGTCTGCCAGTTTTTAAAAACTCTGTGTTACTCCATACCTGTGAAGCTTACCTAGAAAAATAGAACTACTCACAAGTGATGAACAGCAAAGGGACTTAATACTGAAACCTGATGTGATATCGTGATCCCCTATGACCCAGCAATAGCACTGCTGGGGATTTACCCAAGGGATACAGAAGTGCTGATGCATAGGGGCACTTGTACCCCAATGTTCGTAGCGGCACTTTCAACAATAGCCAAATCATGGAAAGAGCCTAAATGTCCATCAACTGATGAATGGATTAGGAAGATGTGGTTCATCTATACAATGGAATACTACATGGC
>CM053577.1:21486272-21643835 GCA_028646485.1 Cryptoprocta ferox
TGGGGAAGAGCACGGGGTGTTATATGGAAACCAACCTGACAATAAACTATAAAGTTTAAAAAAAAAAAAGAAAAATAGAACTACTAACATGCAGACAATAGTTTTACTGGATCTTATACTTTCAGCTGATATTCTGTACGTGTCACTAGTGTTTACTTTTTAAAATGCTATTCTATAGCATTGCAACCAAATGCTTCCTATGCCTTTTATGTGGACAATTCTGAGAGATTTTAGTGTTGACATGATAATATAAACAGACAAAGGAGAATTTTGGTTAAGGAAAGAATGACAACTTTGGGCATTCTGGTTATATTAAGCATCAGTAGGACAGAAAAACACATTCCACAAGTATTAGAACAGGAAACAAACCTGTAAAACAGGCTTTTCTTTCCTATTGTTCTCATATTTTTATATGATTTATTTCCTGAGTTTTCCTTCTACTGCTTGCTCAAGCTAGGATTACCAAAATACCTTGCCCCTGATTTGCCCTGAGTGAGTCTCTACAAAGGGCGTGGTGTATCTCACGTGTGCTTACTTAGTGATTGAGTTGGACAGTTGGAAGATTTATTCTGGAAAATAAAGACCTTATGGGGTGCTCCTAGAACTTCCTTTTCCAAAAATTTTCTCCATCTCAGGAGAAATAGTGTGTAATTTGCTGCACTTCATTTCACAAGGAAAATAAATTACTCATCCACAGTATCTAAAACTGACAACTGCTATAAAATTAATAATCTTTACTGATTGAAATCTATAGAGACCAATTCTTAAAGACATCTTTAATAACTACTATCCAATTTACAGAAAATAATTGCTAAAAGTAAGGTCCAAATCTTTGTTTCATTAACCATCACATCCATCCCTAAAACCTAACAAAATACCTGTCACATAGAAGGCATTCAATACCTAGGCGATGAATAAAAGAATAAGCATTTACCCTAGCTCTGTAATTATGGCAACTTGAAGTATGGATTTTAAAAAATCCATCTAGAACGATATAAATGAGTTTGATAATAGTATGCAGACTCCATAGCAAAATAATATCAAGTTCTGTCAATGGCTGCAAATTTGCGTTTATATGCCATCCTGTTAATAATCACCTAGTCACCCAACTACATTGGCCGAGCACCTCCCATAACCCAGTACCTCTAGGGCATGGGATGTGAGTGGTGCAGACCCTATGTGTGTCATATACATAGGTGGTGGAGAGTGGGTACTGTGGCTTACAAGTCCATAATTACTTGTGAGTACCTTAGTAGAGATTTGTTCTACCAAGAGTTAAGGATGAAAAATGCGCTGCTACAGAGAAGGTTCAGAACTTTATTAATTGTCAAATCTGCATCTTTCCAACACAGAGTCAACAATTCACTCTGAAGTTGCCCCAAAATTGTGACGTGCTTCCTAAATCTAAGATTAAATTCTGATAATACACAGTTAGTGTTAAGTGCATTATTTATTGCTTTCAGCTTTCTGAGGAATAATTTACAAACTCTAAAGTCTCATCATTTTATGTAAACAGTTTAAGGAGTTTTGGTAAAAATATAGTGTAAGGACCACCACAATAAAGTTTTAGAAAACTTTGAGAATGCTCAGGAGTTCTATCAAGTCCTGCAGTTAATCCCCATTCCACCCCCCTGCACTCCCCCCAACCCCCCTCCCGCCCCCGGCATTGGGCAACTACTGACCTGCTTTCCATCCCTATGGTATTGACTTTTCCAAAACTTCATATAAATGGGCACACCATATACAGTTTTTTATATTTGCCTTCTTTAACTTAATGTTTTGCTATTCATCTGTGTTGTCTGGATCAGTATTTTGTTCCGTTTTTGTTGAGTGGTGTTCCATCGTATGGCTATTCCAAAGTTTGTTTATCTATTTACCAGTTACTTGGTATTTGCGTTATAACTTTATCTCCTTGTATTCCTATGCTGTGAAAATATGGAAGATCTAAGATCTATGTTATATTATATATATGATAGCTCTGTATAAATAAAAATTCATTTATTGGTTCATTATTCACCCAACAAATATTTATTATGCTTCTTCTTTGTACCAGGACCTGTTCTAGTTATTTGATGTATAGAATTATAATCTTGTTTTAATTTATTTTTTTATTTTAAAGAGGGAGAGAGCGAGAGAGAGAGAGAGCTTGTGTGAGTGGGGGAGAGGGGCAGAGAGGGAGAGAGAGAGAGAGAGAGAGAGAGAGAGAGAGAGAACCTTAACCAGGTTATACTCTCAACATGGAGCCCGATACAGGGCTCAATCTCACAACTGAGCCACCCAGGCATCCCTGATGTACATAATTAAACAAAAAGTAAAGCACTCATAAAGCTTACATTTTATTTTATTTTACTATTTTATTTTATTTTACTTTACTTTATTGAGAGACAATGTGCCCACGAAAGCAGGAGAGGGACAGAGGGAGAGAGAGAGAAAATCTTAAGTAGGCTTCACACCCAGAGTGGAACCAGATCTCACGATTGTGAAATCATGACCTGGGCCAAAATCAAGAGTTAGACACTCACCCTATGAGCACCCAGAGTTTACATTTTAATGAAAGGACAGAAAATAAACAATGAACACAGTATGTCAGTAAATTTTATAACATTTTAGATGTAAAGTGCTATGAAATAGGTAAGAGTGAGAAAGATTGGATTAGCTAGGATAGTCACAGTAGATCTCACGGAAAAGGTGATATTTGAGCACACACTTGAAGGAGGTGAAGAAGTTGGCCATGTGCTCTCTGGAGGAAGAGCATTCCAAGCAGAAAGGCCAGTTAATACAAAGATACAGCCATGCTGTATGTTCAAGGAGCAGTAAGTCCAAGGTGGTTGGAGGTAAGAGGAGATGCAAGGGAACTAAAGGCCATGTAAGACCCTATAGTTGATCATGAATTTTGGCTTTCCCTGCAAGTGAGATGGGGAAGCAATGACAGTTCTAGGCAAAAAAAAAAAAAAAGACATGATCTGACATTTTAAGATCACCATGGCTTCTGAGTAGAGGACAGGGAAGACAAGGTTGGAAGCAGAGAAAACAGCAGCGATACTACAGGAATAATCCAGGCAGGAAACGATAGTGACTTCAGCCAGTTTGGCAGCAGTGAGAATGGCGAAGTGTAGTTGGATTTCGGATTCATTTTAAGGTAGAGCCAAATTTCTTCATTGGTTGAATGTGAGGCATGAAAGAAAAGAGATAAAGCAAGGATGACATCAAACTTTTGTATGAGCAATTGGAGGGATCAAGTTGCCATTACTTAAAACTCGGACAACAGTGAGTGGCATGGGCTTGGAGTGGAAAATTAGAAGTTCAATTCTGAGATGTTCACTAGACATCCAAGGGGAGAATGAAAACAATCCAGGTGTCACCAATGCATAAACCTAGAATGCAGAGAAAATTTAAAAAGTGGTAGGTAGAAAAGACAGATGCCACATTAAGGAATCTCAGTAAATCCAATAAGACAACAGAGTTATCATTTCTTGATGTTACAGAGGAAGAATTGTCAACTTAGAATTCCATAACCAGATGAACAATCATTCACTAAATCAAACAATCACTCACAAAAAGAGGCTAATCTGAAAGGCACTTCTACAGAATATTCCTCCTCAAGAAAGAAAAGGAGCCCAGATTAAGGGTGAGATGCAAAAAACAATGGTGGGTACAGAAATTGATAAGATTATGGAGAACAATAAACTATTGGGTATGCACAATGGAGAGCTACTCAGTAAACGTTTAATACATGTTAAGGTCCTGATTTTGACCAGAAAGAAGATAAACTGAACAGTTTTTGACTTTGTTAGAAAAATTTATTGTTTCAAGTAATAAGAAATATAACAATAATAAGCTTCCAAGTCAGGAAATAAAAGAAAGGGAAAATGAAGTTTCACTAACCCAAATAATGAGATAGTAAAATGAAAGAAAAAAATGAAAAAAGAACATGCTAAAAAAGATGATGTGAAAGGAATATTCTTAGCTAATGACAGACATTAAGAGATTGGAGGAAGCAGAAATACCACACATCTCTCTCTGTCTCTGCCAATTTTAGGGTATACATCCAAAACAGCAAAAGCTAAAAATAAAAGTATGAAAAATACATACCAAAGAAAAATTAGTAAATCAATATTAGTAATACATGAATTAAAATTGAAGTCAAAATAGTAAATAGAATAGAGGAACCTATTATATAAGGGTAAAAAAAAGTAATCTAACAAGAAAATACATGTACAAATTATTAAGTAGTACACCCCTACCATCAGAACCTTGAAATATGAAAAGCAAAAACTAACAGAATTCCAAGGATAAATTGACAAATCCACAATAATATGGAGAGATTTTAACATACCACTGAAAAGTAATAAGATCAAGCAGACAAAGTACTTTTTAGGTTATGTATGGATTTGAAAATCCAACTGACAAACTTGATGGTAGATGTATGTGGAGATCTGTACTCAAGAAATAGGAACTATACACTTTGTTAATATTGGATTATATGCAAAATCTCAATACATTTTAAAGACTTCATATTAAACAATCCACAATCTCTGACCATAATATAATTAAATGTATTGATTTCTTAGAAATCAATAGGAAAAAGAGTTAAAAACAGAAACAAAAATGTCTTCCATATATTTTTGGAGACTTGAAAAAAATGCACACCTAAGAAACACAAGGAAATCCATTTGTAACTTATAAAATGTTTAGGACCAAAGAACAGTGAAAGTATCACAGAACACGTGGGATGATGTTAATATGGTAATTAGGGGTATATTTAAAGCCCTAATGGCATTTATTTAGAAGGAAGGAAGGAAGGAAGGAAGCAAGGAAGGAAGGCAGAAAGGAAGGAAAGTTGGTTGCTTTAGGGAAAAATAATATAATATTATATATTGTTATCTATAAAAATATATAATATTATAGTATAAATATAAATATAAAATATTTGTAATATTTTATATTATAAATATTTTATATTTATATAGTAGTAATATAAGGAAAAATTAGGTAAGTGCTAAACTGATGTGGCTGAAAAAGAAAAGAGAAAAGAAGGAAAAGAACAGAGAAGAGAGGGAATTTTAAAAGGGTTAAAAAAAAAAGGTGGGGTCCAAATGAAAGAACTAAAAATCAAGAGAGGTGATTCATTGCTTTGGTATATTCAGTACCTTCATTCACCCATGTGAAAAGCAAGGGCTGACTCAAGGAGAGAATGCTATGAATGGAAAAAGTAATTGGAATACAAGTGAAGAGAATTCAAGATGAAAGACAGAACTCCCTGGAAGTTACAAGAGCTGAGACATCACTAGTAGAAAGGCGAATTTAAAATTTACTATTTTGCATTCGGGGGAAATACCGATACATTTTTAGTATTATTTAAACCACTTCCATTATTAAATAGCTCAGCACCCTATAACTGAAAACAGATGAAGAACTCCTATCTACTGCTTATTTTTGTTTCCTTTAGAGTAAATATCTCTCTGTAATATTTTTTACTTGAAGTGGTATCTTTAAAACTCCAAATGGCATCTTAAGGGAATCACAAACAAAATAAATAGTTTCCCATATTTATCAGGCTTAACTCCAACTGCTCTTTACTTTAGTGCTTCTGGTATTTAAAAACAGAAAACAAAACAAAACTATAAGGGTGGTTCCTAAAAATATATTTAAGTTTATTAGAACTTAAGTCTAAATCTAAGAAATGCCTCCAAGTAACGTAACCCTCTAGGGAAAGTTGTACATATTGAAGAGGCTTTATAATATAAAATGGATTTCAGTAACTGGAAATTAATTCTCAGTCAAGGGATGTTGACACATTCTCCGGACAGGTGATAAAGATGGAAGCCAAGAAGGTGGGCGAGGCACCTTGCAGGTGTTCAGACTTAATCTTTCATCAAAACAAGATTCATTCAGGGATAAATCATACAATCACACAATTAATAAGTAGACATTCAAAATGGGCTTGGAATATTGCCATTTTAAACGTACACACCCCTCTCCCAAGCAATGAGGCACTTTCACTGAAGTGATTTCATTCCCCAGCTTCTTATGAGAATGCACAAGGGAAATTTCTTCAGAGGAGAGGAGAACCCAATATATAACAAGAAGCAAACTTTACCTGAAAGTTTTATTATACTTTTTTTTTAATGTTTATTTATGTTTGAGAGAGAAAGAGAGCGAGCGTGCACACACAAGCTGGGGAGGGTCAGGGAGGGAGGACAGAGGATCTGGGGAGGACGGAGGATCTGAGGGCTCTGCGCTGATGGCAGTGATCCGATGTGGGGCTGGAACTCACCAACTGGGAGATCATGACCTGAGCCCAACTTGGATGCCAACTGAGCCACTCAGGAGCCCCTATTGTTATACTTCAAAAGACAAATATGTACCAGGAGAAGATGCTGTGAATTTTGTTTTGCTGTAAAGTATTCCAAAAGCCACATGAAACCCCAAGATTTCACTGTTCTTCTGGCTACTTGGTTTCTACTTCATAGGTGTGTATACAGTATTGTTTTGTGAACCAAGGAGTCACACAGTGATGTATTTCTTTGAACCAATGCTGAATACAATATTCAGCTACATTTATTAATAAAACAGTCAATATCAATATACATTTCCCATTTGAATCTGTGACTTTAGGATGATAATTCTTGCTTTGTTTCCAAGTTAAAGATTACCCCATTTCATCTAGATACAAAAGCACTATGAATATTTAGTTGTATTCCCATTATGTATGGCAATATAGAAATACCTGGTACCTTGCTCTGAAAACTGATATTACCATCTGAAGAATGATTCTTTCATAGCTTGGTAACACTGCACTTACTAAAAATTCATAGCCCATTTTCAACCCAAATTCCATCTAGGTTTACTTAAAGCCTCGGTTCTCAAATCTCAGTGTGTCTCCCTCTTCTATTACAATCTACAGGACTCATCTTCCCTTCGATTTTCTTTTCTGTCTGTATGGATGGAGTTAATTCTCAAAATCTCGCCTCCAGTTCTCCTGGAGAAGAACATAATAAATTATTATGTTCTAAGAGACATGTTGGCTTATATGTTGAATCCTCTGGGACCTTAATCTATATATTTCTATAGCAACTTTGCCACGGAATTTGTTTCAAGGCTCGTCTCTTCATCTGTCTCCTACATTGGACTGAATGTCATCTGGAGGCCATGTCTTATTTACCACTGTAACACTAGCACATGGGTAAGTGCTCAGGAACTATGTATTTTATATAGTAAGGGGAAGGAAGGAAGGAAGGAAGGAAGGAAGGAAGAAAGGAAGGGAGGAAGGAAGGAAAAGAGGGGGGAAGAAGGAGAGCGAGGGAGGAAGGGAGATGATTTGTAGCAATGTATCCTTTAGACCTGTGGGTACCAGAGGAAATAGAAAAAGGAAATTGAGGATGCAGTAAAAGTACTGAGGTCTTTATTGTCAGGCCTAGTGATAAGCAATAGTATCAATAGAATACCATTTATAGATGATTACTTATGTTTTTTAATTCACTGAGAAAACCTAGAATCTGAATATTGTCATAATCACATTAATATGCATCTACTAAATACATACATTTATTTTTTCAATATCCCCAGTTAAAACTTTGTTCGGTTTCTCCTTTGAGATTCCTGGCCTGTACCTATTTGGTAAAAATTGATTTGGTTGAAAAACAGCAGTGCTAAAGCAAAACAGAAAGGTCCATTAACCCAAAAATCACTGTACACAGGTTAACAAGCTGGAGGGAGGGCTGTCATTTACTCTGCTTTTGCAGGAAGGAAACATTTGACTAACTGAGGTAATGCCAGAAATGTTTCTTCCCACTGAGGGTATGGTGGAGAGATGCTAAGGTAGCCCCCTGATATTCACACCATTGTGTAAGCCCCTTTCCTTGAGAATGGATGGGATCTGTGCCTTTTCTTCTAATCAACAGATTATGGCAAGGATGTATGGGAATGTGTGTGTGTGATTGTGTTTTGTAACATTATCATGTCTGCCTTGTTAGGAGACACTCTCTTCCTGGCCTTACTGGGCTTGGATGCATAGCCTTCCCCAGTTAAGCCTTACGTGAACCACAGCTCTGGCTGACACCTTGACTGCAGCTTTGTGAGGTTCTGAGACTCTAAACAGAGGACCCCATTGAGTTGTGCCCTAACCCCTGACGCACAGAAACTAAGAGATAATATGTGTTGTTTTAAGTTGCTAAATTTGTGGTAATACTGTTATGTAGCAATAGATAACTAATACAGGTGGGAACACAGATTACTCGAAAGGAAGCTCTATTCAGTAAAAATGGAGAACTACAGGAAGTAGAATATATGTGAAATTTAATCTGAACTGAGGGAGAGGTGTACGAGGGAACAGGAAGCTGCTGAGGAAAAAAAAATAGATGCTTAGGCTAACTAACACTTTCCCCTTTGATGAATTCAGAGACAGCCAGAGCCAGAAAAATACACTATCATAATAATTGAGGAGAAACGTAGCTTATTTATCAAATATGTGGCTTTTATGAACCTATATAATATTTCATTCAAAAATATTACAGTGGAGGGGTGGCTGGCTGGTTCAGTTGGTAGAGCATGAGACTCCTGACCTCAGGGTCATGAATTCAATCCCCATGTTGGGCATAGAGATTACTTAAAAAATATATTATACTGGCAAAGCTGAATTCTCCACTTCCACCCAGCGTATCTGAACTATCGAAGCAATTGTTAGGAAGTCACCTAAATCAGTGACAGCCCAAAGTGTAAGTCTAGGCCCCTAAAGACTGTGATCTGTGATCCATTCTTGACCCACAAACAAATACCTGTGACCCATTATCTACAACTATTAGACATCCAGCTGTAAGTGCCTTTGTGTTGTATAATAGAGTAATATAATAATATAGAATAATGTAGGTGGTATACATTATATCACTCTATCTTTTTAATGACTATCCCAAATAAAAAATATGGATGGAAAGCCCAAGAGGAGTGAAATTTTAATATTATCTATCTATCTACCTACCTACCTCTCTATATATCCTGCTATCGGAAAGTAAGCTATATGAAGAAAAAGATGTTTTTGTTTACTATCTTTTCCTCTTGCATATCAGTGGCAATCAATAAATATTTGTTGAATGAATGAAGCGGTTCCATATTGTCCTACCATTTCTTCATTTGTAAATGAGGATGATAATCATAGTATCTACTGGAATCAATTGTAAGGATTAATTGATGTTAATACATGTGAGTGGATTAGAATATAGCCTTGCATGTAGTAACTGAACAATAAAACACATTACCTAAATATATTTTATTGAAAGAACCTGTTAGGAAAAAGAACCTAAGCATTGTAATTCGTTTTCAAATACAGGAGAAACTTACCATTAAAGAAGTTCAGCTTCATATTAACTTTTAAGTTCACCTTGAACTTCAAGAATTTAAAGTAATTTTGAAATAAATTTGGATATAAATGTACATTCCAAAATAACAATGGATTCGAAGTCAGCAGCTTACATGAGACTTTTGCTATGGATATATATGAAATGTGCTTTCTGAATATCATAAATTCAGAGTCTTTTTAGTCCAAACCCTAACTCAAGCAGAAATCCCTTCTGATATTCCCATCTAAGTGGTCAGGAAACTTTTCAAGTCTTTCCTAAAATTAAAAAGAAGTTGGTGAGATTTTGTAGCAACTAGACTTTCATATGTTGTTGGTGGGAGTATAAAACAATAATTTGGAATTTGGAAATTTGGTCTGGCAACTTCTATAAAGTTAAACATACACCTAACCTATGACTCAGAAATTCTCCTTGTAGACATTTAACCAGAAGTGAAAACATATATCCACTAAAAAAAAAAAAAACCTTTCACGAATGTTCACAGAAGCCAAAAACTAGAACAAATGTTCATCAACAGAGAAGGAATCAATATATTTAGTATATCCATCAGTGGAATACTACTCAACAAGAAAACATTGTGACGTTCTGCCCAGAACCCCCGTCAGGAATGAAGGATGTATTTTCCACTCGCTAGGAGCACTGCTGGAAGACAGCCCTCGGCAGTCAGCCCGGTTTTGGGGGGAAAAGGGGAATTTTCTTGGCTGAAACACACAGTGTTGCCCAAAACATCACCTTCTTCCCAGAGAAGTAGCCCCCTTCTAATGCCTGATCAACACAGGGGTTGGTCAGAATGTGTCACAACTGGAAGTCACTCTGACAGGCCATCCAGCTCCAGAGCTCCCCTTGTCAGGTGGGAATTTTACCACTGAACCACCCATGCACCCATGGCGGCCATTGCCAGGAGCTCCCCTTGGGATCAGCTGAGGCTGGTATTGCGCTGCTTCACAGTGTCACTTCTCCCTCTGCTCAATCCTGGTTCTTTCCCCTCCCTTTCAAAGCTGTAGATCCCAAGAGGCGTCCTTAATAAATGCCCTGCATGCTACGCTTTGTCTCTTTCTAGGGAATCCAACCTGTGAGAAACTACTGATAAACCCAACAAAATGGATGACCATTAAAACCATTTTATTGAGTGAAAGAAACCAGACACAAAAGAGTATATATATTGTATGATTGCATTAATAGAGTTTTAAGACTGAAAAAAACTAATGGACAGTGAAAGAAATCAGAACTGTGTTTGCCTCTGAGAGGGGACTGAAAAGGAAGGAGGCATGAAGGATCTTTTTGTGGGGATGGGAATAATCTATATCTTGATAAGGGTCTGGGTTGCATGGTGTATGGATCTGTCAAAACTCATTGAATTATTCTCTTAAAATCTGTGTATTTCACTGTATGCAAATTATATCCCAACCAAAAAAAAAAAAAAAACACACATAAAAATGAAATGTAACCACATCAAATTTGGTTCAAGTTTAACTATGGTCATTCAATATTCAAAATATTCAAAGTTTCACTATGGTCAATAAAGCCTCTTTTTATTTGGAATCTGGTAGTTAACTTTTTGAATTGAAGTTTGAGAATTAACATGTCTGTTGTGTTCATCTTTTTGTGGATTGCAAAATTAACAGACATGATCTTTCTCTTTGAATCATTAATTTAAAATGCTACACTAATCAGTGCTACAAAAGTCTGTTAAAAGCCATGAAATTGCTTCTTCTACAATGACATTTATTCATGAATCAAAACATTGGGTACAATATTCATTCAACTACATATTCATCTACCTGAATGTTCATTTAGCATTGATCTCTCAGAGAATTCTAGATCAACTTATGTAATCATAAAATCATAGACCTTTAGGGCTGATCTTTCCCAGAGACTTGAGATCTGTCAGTTTGCACATAAGGAAGCTTAGGCTCATAGGAGACAACCGAGTTGCCAAGGTCAGCGGCCCTGGTCTAGCAGGGAGTAGACTGACTTCCCAGGGCACATCCCATTAGACAACCCTGCCAAATTCTTTGTGCCCGTGCTCTCTTCCATAGCTCGGCTTGGAGAAGAAAACAAAGGATGGACTTTATCCTGTGATTTCCTCTTTCCTCCACTGGTGTTTCTTGCTTTAAAACAGCTGCCTCTGTAATTGGCTTAGGATGACCAGTGCAGTTAGTGGAATAAAGGACTCTTCTTTGATCTTGATAGAGATGTAAGTTTTGCCAGAAAGTAGGGGAAAACAGCACATGTGATGCATCCTTGGTTTCTCCTACCTTTTATATGAAAAGTTGCTGGAAACGAGTTTGGTGAAAAGTAAACTACATTTGATTTTCAGTAGACAAGTGTGACCAAAAAACTGAGGACATTTTATTAAAAATTCCAAACACTTTCCATCTCCAGGGGGAGATAACTCGGTAATAGGTGCACGGATTAGAACTAAGGCTGAAACACGAACAACAGGTAAATCGTGAATGTAAACACTATATTGTTATCACCTCTTTCTCTCTAGCCTTTTCTCACAAATTCAATGGCTTCCAAACAATGAGTTGTAAATCTCTGCTTTGGATGTTTTCAAAGAAACACCCAGGAAAGCAAATAAAGGTCAAGGGAAGAACGAAAAATACAGGGAAAGCCTACAGTTAATGACATATCCCATCCTCTCTACCCATCTATTTTTTATGGTTGTTTTATTATAACACCTTAAATGAGATCTAATTCCCATAGCTTACAACTCACCCATTTGAGGTGTACAATTGAATAGTTTTTAGTATATTCACAGAATTGTGTGACCATCATGACAATCAGTCTTAGAATATTTTCACCAGCAAGAAACTCTGTACCCATTAGCATCCCTTCCCGTTTCCCCCAAATCCCTCCAGCCCTAGGCAACACATAAGTACTTTCTGGCTCTAAGAATTTGCATATTCTGGACATTTCGTACAAATGGAATCATACAATACGTGGCCTTCTTTCACTAAGTATAATGTTTTCAAGGGCCAGCCATGTTTTAGCATGTATCCGTACTTCATTTTGTTTTATTGCCAAATAATATATATTACAGAGATATACACGCTGCATTTATTAATCCATTCATCAGTTCGATGGACACCTGAGCTGTTTGCACTTTGGGGCTAGGTGAACCTATGTTTTTATTTCTCTTGTGTATAAACCTAGGAGTGGAATTGCTAGAATTAATTCTATAATTAATTGTTTGAGGAATTGCCAGATTGTCTTCCAAAGTGGCTGCACCATTTTACATTCCCACCAATGGTGTATGAAGGTTCTAATTTCTCCACATTCTTGCCAACACGCTATTACGTGTCTTTGACTATAGCCATTCCATATATTGTATCTTATTATATAGGTTTTGATTTGCATTTTTCTGATGTCTAATGATGTTGAACATCTTTTCACGTGTTTATTGGCAATTTGTATATCTTCTTTGGAATAATTTTATTCAGATTCTTTGTTCATTTATAGTTAGGTTGTCTTTTTTTCATCTCAGTTTTTAATTTTTCATGCATTTTTATTAGTATGCAGCATTTAATATCCAATTTGTAATATCTGTTAGTGGTATTTGTTACAAGACCATAATTTGTTTCATTTGAAACTCTCAAGATGTCTTTCCTAAATATGATTATCAAAAGAGGGAAGTAGAGACACCAGTTATGTCTGTTTCTTAACTGAAATTATCAGTCCTACCCCCAGTAAGAAGATGTATTTGTGAGAATTCTGAACTTGGAAAAGAGTCTTATAGAGCTTGCCTAATCCATTTTACATGTGAAAATTGGAACCTGGAAGGTTTAGATTTGTTGTTCAAGGTCACAAAGTGAGCTAATACTTATGATATGACTGGACTGAAGTCTCTTCCTAACTCTTTGTCTAGTATTCTCTTGTCTTTTTATTATTGTAATGTAATGGTTCTTTATATAGTCTACATACAAGTCCACTATCAGATAAATGATTAACAAAAATTTTCTCCCATTCTCTGAATTGTCTTTTCACTTTCTTCATGGTATCCTTTGAAGCACAAAAGTTTTTCATTAAATAATGTCCAAATTATTTATTTTTTCTTTTCTTTCTTAGGCTTTGGGTATCATATTTTAAAAAACATAACCTAATCCAAGATCTTCAAGATTTACACCTAGATTTTCTTGGAAGAATGTTACAGTTTTTGCTCTTACATTTAGATCTTTGGTCCATTTTGAGTTAATTATTTTGCATGTGGTGTGAGTTTGGGTTCCCATTCCATTCTCTGGCATGTAGATATCCACCTGCCCTAGCACCATGTGTTGAAAAGATGGTTATTTCCTCCATTGAATTGTTGGGGTAATCAATTTATCCTTGTTGAAAAATGTATTTTCCATAAACGTGAGGGTTCATTTCCACACTCTCGATATTTTTCTATTTATTCCATATATAAACTACTGCCCCCAAATAAACTTGGCATATGGAAAGCTGCCTTAATTCTTTCAGGCCATTAGTAAACAATGTCCTCAAAGCATCATAATAAATTGCATAGAGATGTTATCTTCATCATTTTACCTTTTATCTTCATAGTCTATTAAGGTAAAGGAGTTTAGAAACATCCCACTGTCCCAATTCCAGGCAAGAGGGTGGAGTTTACAGACAGGAGTCCCTTCTTCTATGAAGGTGGCATGAGCAACTCCCTTTGTAACAGCTTTACCAAAATCCAGCGTGAAACCTCAACGCAGCCTGTCTCTAAGCACATCTTCCTGATGTGTCCTGTGACCGGCCTTGTCTCCAAAGGGCCAACGTTTAATTAGACGGGACACCTCTGAGACAGCTGGGTGCAGAGGCGTCCAGGACCAATGCTTCTGTAGTGAGCAACTGTAACTCCATGTGCAACCAAGGATGTCTCTCGTGCTTTGGGAAAGTTGCCAATCTCAACTTTAAAGGGACAAGAAGAAGATTGCTGCTGAGAAAGAACACCTGGTGCTTTTCTATTGTTTGCCAGGAGCTTCCGGCCTAAATCTGGCCGGAAATAACATGGATGTTCCTGAGACAAGGCTGGGTGCTCTGCCTGCCCAAGGTTCCTGAATCATCCTACTTACACTGGCTGCTGGAAAGTAACGGAATTTCACAGTGCTGGGAGACGATTATAGAACACACACGCACACGCTCATGCTCATGCTCACACACACGCACACACACAGTGTCTATCGGAGCAGACAAACAGTCCATGTGTGGCAGTATGTGAGGCAGTCAAGGCTTAGGTTCAGGTGGGCATTCAGCTTTAATTCAGCCCCTGGGTATGAATATTCACTGTTTGTGGCAGAAGAGACCTCAGCTCTGTTTACCTCACAGGTTATTCAGGAGTTGCTTACTTTCCACAGGAGGAATTAGCAGCACAGTTGGATTCCCAAAACTCTAAGCTTTGTAATAAGAACTGAAAACTGACCCAGCTTAGAGGGAATCTATCTGATGGGAAAACAAAAGCAACGCACACACGTGCAGTCACAGTATCAACAGGTAATTCGTATATCCCACAGGGAGAAACACGGCCTGAGTCACTGGGAAGAGATTTTCATCTGAGAAATGCTGGCTCAAATGTCCTTCGGCTAAAACAATCCAGCAGATACAGGAAAAGAAACAGATAATTGGGTATCCTTGTTTATTTAGCTCAAGGCTGCTACCTGATGCAGTTAGGTAGAGTTTCTTTTCCTTGGAAGAAGTTAGAAAAAAAAATTTTTTTTATTGTTGTTATGTTTAATCACCCACACAAAAAAACACAACAAGCTCGTTTGTTCTTAAAAAATACATTTCAAGACATGAACACATCAGGTAGTGGCTTTCACTCTTTTTTAGTCAAATATCCTGAGGTTCTCGAGTAAACCCTGCCCCCTAACATGCTCTTTTTCAAAAAAAAGTTTATTTTTTGAGAGAGAGAGAGAGAAAATGAGCTGAGGGGGGACAGAAAAAGAGGGAGAGAGAAGTTCAAGCAGGCTCCCTGCTGTCAGCACAGAGCCCAATGCGGGGCTTGAACTCACAAACCACGAGATCGTGACCTGGGCCGAGATCAAGAGTCAGACGCTTAACCAACTGAGCCACCCAGGTGCCCCACACATGCCCCTTTTTAACTATGAAAGTGAATCAACAAAGTTTACCAACATGTTAAAGCCCAGGCAAAAACTTCATTCTGGCACCTCTTAAACTTTCCTTGATTCGGGCCCATTATGCACCCTCCTTCCCCCTCCATCCTTACCTATCGGGCTTGAATGTCACTGTTTACAAACATACACACAAATAGAAAGGAACAAGGGAAGGAACAGCTGCTGAGTCTGAATGGTGGTTGGTGGAGCACAGGCAGTTTGGAAGCTAGGAAGGGAGGCAAGCTCTAGCTGGTTTTATTCAACTGACACATGTCCACACAGGCAAGCATGCATACACACGTGTGTGCACACACACGCGCAAACACACACACACACACACACACACACACACACACACACACAGGTATTCTGGGGCAGAGAAGCAGTTCTAGGAATGGAGAGTGCATCCTCAGTCAGCCTGTCTCAGGAAAATGAGGAGCCTTTAGAGAATTAGTCTTCTGACCCCCTGGCCTTGCGTTCCTTCCTACCTCAGGCCTCAGGGAGTGCCTTCAGGTCTCCCCCTCTCCTTATGCACCCCACTGATCACAGCATTCCCTCCAACTCAGCCCTACCTTGCTTTTTCTGTACCTCCCCGCAGCCCTCCTCCCACATGTCCCCATTTACAGACAGATCCCTTTACTATGCTTTTGTCTTTTGGATCCAATTCTTTTGAGAAGCCTATGAGTTATGATAACCAAAGAGTTATGATAAACTCTTACTAAGGAATAAGGCACACTGGTGACTAAGCAAGCCCTTGAGGAAATTCAAATGAGGCTGTGACAACCTGCCCCAACCCCCCCACCCCCATCTCAAGGTACCAGCTACTGCAATCATCACCAGGTCCACATGCCCCAAACAACAGACAGGAGAAACGGGAGAATTTGCAGCTCACAATGCAGTTCCTAATGGGACATTGTCTTTATTGTTCCACCCTTCTGAGTTTTATGAGACTCACTCCCTCTAAATGTAAATCCCCTGTATTGTTGAATAGACCCCATATGCCATCCCTCACCAGTCTCCCCCACTGCTTCCCATCCACCTAAGCCACCACTTCTCTCTGTGGGCCTGGCCACCTCCTCCCTATTTCAGCTATAGCCCCTCCACTGCCCACTCTTCATAGAGTCAGGGCCAAGAAGCCCCGCTTTCTCCCCTAAGGCCAACTTTTCACTGGTGTCCTATCACACATGAAAATAATAATAATAATGGCAAATCCTTACCCTGGATTAGAGCCTGCCTGAACTGGTCCTGGCTGTCTGTACTCACGTTCCTTCGTGCTCTCCTTCACCCTCCCCTTTCTGGCCACAGGGGCCTCTGCTTGTTCCTCAAACACAAGCACATTCCCAGCCCAGGGCCTTTGCACTTGCTCCTTCTTCTGTGTCGAATGTTCTTCTCCTCAAATATCTTCAGGGTTTCTTCCTTTCTCATTTCATCCAAGGTGTCCCTTCTGCTAATAAATTTTCATGGAGGCCTTCCCTGCCCCGACATAAAGTCCTACCTCCCATGACTCTCTGTGTCTCTGTTTCCCTTTATTATTCCCCATTATGACTTAACTCATAATAAGCATGTATCTGTTTTATTTGAATGCATGCTCACAAGGGCAGGGGCCTAGTCTGGTTTCATCACTGTACCGGAAGATTCTAGACTAGGGCCTATAGCACAAGGGAGGTGTGAATGAATGAGTACAGGTTAGCTTGCTTCCATTTATTGTAGGAATTTGAGAGGATAAAAGGTCATTGGTTAATAGTAGGATTTGGAATCGGGTTGTTCTGGGGTTTGAATCTTGCTGTTACTCATTAGCTGTGTGACCGAAGCAAGGTTGTTAACCTCTCTGACTCTTGGTTTCTCATCTGCAAAATGGAGATAGTGTCACCTACTCGATAGAGAAGGATGTAATGTGTACATTACAACAGGTATCACCTATTACTGGTTCATAAGTTATAGTATTTCCAATTACCAGTTATCAGCAACTAGTCACCATAGAATGTTCTACATTTTAGTGGGGATCTAGAATAATTCTATATTTTGTGGGTTTTATCCCTTAAAAAATATTCCTGCTGACAAGCATGGTAGAAATTCAATCCTTACAGTCCTGCTAAAATACCCTTAAAAACCCTCTGGAAGCAAGCTTCATCCCATCGTAGGCACTTAAGAAACATTGACTGTAGAGTTTAAGAAAAATGATCACAAGACTGTTATTTTAGCACAAACATTACAAAGAATAGGAAAATGTTGTTCTTCGCTGTTCTGAAACTAAGATGTAGTGTTACAGTTTGCATGCTGAACATAACTTCATGTCAAGAGAGAAGGTTTTTCTTGCATATTTTTTGGGCTGTTCAGATATCAGTGCTTAAGGGAAATTCCTTAAGAAGCATGTTGAACAGCTTCAAACCCTCCCATATTCTTGGTTAAATTTGAAGCTGAGGTCAGAGTGCCTCTATCCTTCCTGACATTTCAAGAAAAGTGGAATTCTAATTATTTTCTCTATTTGTTCCATGAAAACAGGAAAGGGAGCTATAGTTCAACGAAAAATCATGCAAAGTGGGACACCTTGTCAGTTATACACGAAAGACTAGGTCACATCTAAAAAGTGCTTGTCTTATATCAAAATGTTTGTATGTGTATTTGCAAGTGTCTGTAACATAAAGTTAATTAGATCTTAGAGGTCTGTCATTCATTAGACTATGGATATGTGGGAGCTAGTTAATTTAGCTATGTTAAAAAGTCAATAAACTTTAAGGAACTATGTTATGAAATTAATGTTAGGTAGTGCTTGTTCTATTTAGAAGCTTTAAAGTAGAATATAGTTTTACAATTTAAAAACCACCATTTCCTGGAGCGCCTCAGTGGCTCAGTGGTTAAGCATCCAACTCTTGATTTCGGCTTAGGTCATGATCTCATGGTTTGTGGGATTGATGGAGCCCTTAGTCAGGCTCCGTGCTGACAGTGCAAAGCCTGCTTGGGATTCCCTCTCTCTCTCTCTGTCCCTCCCCTGTTCATGCTCTCTCTCTTTCAAAATAAATAAATAAACATTTAAAAACAACAACAACAAACAACCCCTTACTGACCCAGGCACTCTAACAAAATGGAAATAGAACTCATCATAGGCTTGAGGCTTTTCAAAGGACCCCACCTGAGTCTAACCTTAATCTCTCTGGCACCTAACCTATGACTTCAGACAATATGTTCATATGTTAAAGGACTGAACCATACATTTTATATAAAAGGTTTAAAAATGTGTCTATGCCACTGTTCCTGACTGTTTATCTCTACATAAATCTTTTTCCCCAAGTTTTTTAAAACTTACATTTTCTTATGAAGAATCATTTTACATTTTTTAGGTATTTAAACATTTCAATTATTTCTTTTATGGTTTGGGATGTAAGTGTTGTATTAAGGAATGACTTTCATGCTCTGCTGATGTAAAATTATACTTTTTTCATATTTTTTCTTTACTTTTTATATTTTACATGCAAATCTTTAATTCACCTTTTATTTTCATATATTGCATGAGATAGGATATGTACAGCTTCCTCCAAATTGTTAATTAATAATGTCAAACACAACTTATTACAGCTTATTTGTCCTCCTCCAATGATTTAAAGGACATAACCATACAACAAAAACTATACCATATGACATAGATCTATATTCTCAAGAATGGAAAAGATAGAGAATTATCAATGCCAGCATGGTAGGGTCCCCTCCCTAAGGAGAGAAAAAAGGAGAGAAAAGAAAAAAAAACCTTTAAGGCAACCTGGCTATGCATCTATGTGACAACATCCCTCATGACCTTGTAAACTGAGACTACTTAATCAGACTACACGTCTGTGTGTGTTCCCATATATGGGAGACAAAGAAATAGAAAATGTATAAAAAACTACACCATAGGATGTCGGGGGCTCAGTTCTTCGGGTACAAACCCAACTGAGCGGCGCCAGCAGGAATAAAGTTGCTTACTGGAAAGAAAAGCCTCAATGTCACGACTCTCTGTGCAAGAATCCTGCTACACCTGCACAATCATTCTTTCTTTTTCTTTTTGTTAAGTTTATTTATTTATTTTGAGGGACACAGAGACAGCGTGAGCAGGGGAGAGGCAGAGAGAGAGGGAGAGATAGAATCCAAAGCAGGCTCAGTGCTGTCAGTGCGGAGCCCAATGTGGGGCTCAAACTCAGCCAAAACCAAGAGTTGGAAGCTTAACTGACTGAGTCACCCAGGCACCCCCAGCACAATCATTCTTAATATATTCACCAGAGGTTTTTCACTTCCAATGAGAAATTCACCCCTCAGGAATGCAACCTTGCCAAATGCTTTCACTATATTCACAGCTTCCTTTTAGCTTGGAGATGCTGGACCCGTAACATAAAATTAGAAACAGCACTTTCCAACATTAAGTTTCACTTAAAATAAACAACCCCTACCTTCTATTATGAAAAAACGAAGACTGAAATTTTCAAGGGTCCACATAAATGTCATTCAAAGTCACTTGAGTCGAAACACGTTATAATAAAACAGATTGACAAGTGTAGCACTAGGCAAAATTTCAGTGATTTTCAATATTCTTGAGCAAACAAATTGAAAACAGTGTGAACGTTTAATAGCTTGAAGTATCAGCTATTTAATTTAAGGAACATTAGTTCCTTAAAATTGCATTTTATTTAGAATTCTGCTGAGTGGTTCTTCTTTAATGAGAAAAAAAATAAATTGTAATTTGAAAACCCTGGGGTAGGCGGATGTTTATTCTTTGATCTGAAATCATGCTGCCTCTAATCTCTTTTGATATCCGGCAAGCAACATGGCATGAGGTGCATATAGGGGTCCGCACAAGGGAGAAACAAGTTGTAATACAGGACTTCTTTCCAGTGCTTTATTTAATAGAGATGCATCATAGAAACAGAACACTAAACTGCTGCTTGTAAACTAAATGTGCACTTCAAGTAAAATATTTAACATTCTAAAGAGTTAGATTCAAGACCCCTAGTGGTCTGATCTTAAATGGTAAGCAAAGGTGGAAACTAAATATCATTATCTAGATCTGATCATTTATGAGCCCCATACACAGCAAGCTCTCTGTTTAATCTCTAGTGATATCACTGCTTTGTGGAACTCAATTTCCAACTTCGTGGAAGGTACGCCATCCATGAGTCAGATACAGATGAATATAACAATTTATTATGATCAACTGACAGAACATTGTTATAACCAATAACCTGACTCCACAAAGGGATGTCACCAAACGTCACTCAATTCCCAACCGAGCGAACCCCAAATGTTAATTACCTTTGGAATATCAATCAACCAGTTTTCATTAAGGAACCTGTTCACAATGTGACACAAACTGTTGATTTTTTAAACTACTTCTGAATTGGGCCACTAGAATATTCTCCAGATAGAAGTGATGTTAAATTTGGTTTGAGAGTATATCTATTCCAATACATTTCTGAAGGCAATGAAGGAGTCGGGATAAATTATATATGAAATATTGCCCCCCCCCCAAAAAAAAGACCTGTTTGAACAGAAATTTGTATTAATTGCTCACTGGTGTGTCTGTAAAACATGATGTATTCGACTCATTATTATATATTCAATATATAATATTGTTAATGTTAATTCTAAAATAATTTAGAATGAAAGCACCTGAAATATAATATAAATTGAGTATTTTCCTTTCTATGTCATGAGCCATCTGGGTGCCCCTGAGTAATCCTCAAGCAAATTAAAGCTTTTTTAAGTTTATTTTGAGAGAGAGAGAGAGAGAGAGAGAGAGAGAGAGAGAGCACGTGCATGAGTTGGGGAGGGGCAGAGAGAGAGAGAGAGAGAGAGAAAGGGAGAGAGAATCCCAAAAGGGCTCTGTGCTGACAGCACAGGGTTTGATCCAATGACCATTCATGATGTGAGCTGAAATCAAGAGTCAGATGCTGGGGTGCCTGGGTGGTTCATGATCTCACAGTTTGTGGGCTCAAGCCCTGCATCAGGCTCCATGCTGACAGCTCAGACGATGGAGCCTGCTTCAGATTCTGTGTCTCCCCCTCTCTCTGCCCTTCCCCCACTTGCAATCTCTCTCTCTCTCTCTCTCTCTCTCTCTCTCTCAATTAAATAAACATTAAAAAATTAAAAAAAAAAGAGTCAGGTGCTTAACTGATTGAGTCACCAGGCACCTCAATCCTCAAGCAAATTAATAGGGAACAGACAAACTGTATTAGTTTGCTATGGCTGCTCTAACAAAATGCCACAAACAGGGTGGTCTAAACAACATAAATTTGTCTCAGAGTCCTGCAGGCTGGAGGTCTAAGCATAAGGGGTCCCAGGACAGAGGACCTGTTTCATGTCTCTCCCCTAGCTGCTGCGGGTTTGCTGGCAATCTTTGACCTTCCTTCAGGTACAGAAGCATCGCTTCATCTTAGCCTTCATCTTCACATGCTGTTCTCGCTGGGTGCCTTTCTGTGCCCAAATTTGTCGTTGTTATAAGGACAACAGTCATAGTGGATTAGGGCTCACCCTAATGACCTTATCTCACCTAACTGCATCTGCAACAACCCTAGTCCACATAAGGCCACATTCTAAAGTATAGGGAGTAAGGATTTCAACCTGGGAACTGTGGAGAAACACCAGTCCATAACACAGTCTACCAAACATGCCACACCCAAACCTCAGATTACCGTTCTAATAAGTGTTGTGAAGACAATAAGGTTCAAATCCTTGACTCAAATGAAATGTTTGTTTTATCTGTAAATTTTATTCACTCGGTTTGACATAGTTGTCCATTGCTCCGGCCAACTGATCGCTTTTTTTTAGGTTCTCAAAGTGCTTCCAAAAGCAAGCCTATTTGCAATGCAGACAATAAAGAACTGCTCTCTAATCAAAATGTGTTACAGAAACTAGGTCTTTAAAAATGATAGGATTTTTAAAGACCTATTGAAAAAGGATTTACTCTAGAATAGAATCACCACAATGCCAGAGTATCTGACCTCACCTTGGGTTTTGCAGTTATAATATGGGAGATAAAAAGACATTCCGAATCAAGGATCTCGTGACAGAGTGAGGCCCTTGACTGTATGTAGCTATATTCACCTTTCCTGTCTGTAGCTTTGGCCTCACACGAGTCAGGAAAATGCTATTACCCAGTCATATGCATAAGGATCTAGCCCTTCTTCAGTACTGCAGGAAGAAAATGTAAAATGCAATTTCATCTAAGCAACATGTACTAGTTTCCTGTTACAGTTATAACAAATGGTCACAAACATGGTGACTTAAAACAGCAGACATTTATTCCTTCTGGGGGCGAGAAGTCCAAAATCAATGTATTGGCAAAGCAATGCTCCTTCTGACGTCTCTGGGGGAAAACGTTCCTTGGCTCTTCCAGCCTCGGGAAGCCCCAGGCGCTTCCTGGCTTGTGGTCACATCACTCCAATCTTTGCCTCCACTTTCACATGACTTCTCCTCTGTGTGTCTGGATCTTCTTCTGTCTTTTATAAGGACGTATTATTGGACTTAGGATCTATCTGGGTAATCCAGTGAGATCTTATCTCAAGATCCTTAATTACAACTGCAATGATCCTTTTTCCAAACAAAGTAACATTTACAGGTTCTGGGGGTCAGGACATGGATATATCCTTCTGGGGATGACTACAAAATTGCCCAAGAATCTCCCTTGTATTTTAAAACCCCACTAAGTTTTTTAGGCTTTGATCAGTTCTATTAGGTCAATTTTACCTTCCAGTGTCATCTCCCAGCTCGTCTCTCTTCCATTTCTGCACTTCAGCTAAACAGCAAGTTGCTCTCCTTGAGTGTCTCTTCAGGGCTTTTACTTGAGAATCTTATTCTATTCTGTTAGATTCTGAGTCTCCTGGTTAACTTCACTCATCTGTCCATTCTTTGGGTTTCCGCCCAAGAGCCATATTTCTAGGAAGTGTTCTGACCCAATAAATCTGTGTTAGATGTCTTTTCTATGGGAATTTATGGCACATGTAATAGCAGATCCATACAGACAAATATAAAATGAGAATCAATGGAGCAAAATGAGGACATTAATAACTAGTTGTCATCCTCTCTAGGAACCAGAACATACTATCATTATGGAAGCCATGTTGAGTTCTAAACTAACTACATTGTAGTCGTCAGAGAATGTTTACTGCCTCAAATCAATCTTCTAAAGTTCTGAACATTTCTTTTGTGACTTAGTAAATAGTCAACATTTGTATACGTTCCATGTGTGCTTAAAAGGAATGTATATATGTATGTACATAGTATATACATATACATATATATTTCATCAGTTAGATGAAGCTTGTCAATCACGTTACTCAACTCGTCTCTATCCTTACTCATGTAAGGCACTCTGTACCCATCACCAGCTGGGGATTTAGTCATCCCTCTCACTATGATTCAGGTTTTATCACCCCAAAACTCAAAGACTTTTTCCCCAGAACTGTCCATTCTTTTCAAAGAGGACAAATATCATTTAGATATCAAAAGTAAAAATAGGTTATCTACATGGGCTTAAAACAAACTGTGAATTCAAGATAATTCTCTTTTCCTTGTATCGCTTATAAAGTGGCACTGAATACATTTTTACTTAGTAATTTTTTAGATGTTTTGAGCAATGCTAACTTTGTTGGTATATATATAAACTCCCAATGTGATGAAGCTAAATATTAAAGCTCTTTCGACTATATAAAGTTCCATTATGTGTGTTTTACAATGTTACATTACCATAGGCGCATCGCATCCATTAATTTGTTTTCGAAAGACAGATGGTACTTCAGATACTTTGTAACAATAGTTGGTTGAAGAGCCACATCACTGATGGCTCATAAAGGCAGAAAGACATGATGATTCAAAAGTTATTCAGTTAAACAGTGGACACCGTTTTAAAAGCAATTCATAATTATGTAGATTCAGCAGACTGTATCAGGCCTTGGCTGAGGCTTTGTAAGCTACACAGAATATTTTTACTTCTTTACACCGAGGCAAAGAGAAAATTATAAAAGAGATAGTATCATTCATATGCTACTATGAGATAGGATTCATATGATATGGGAGAGACAGTATCATTCATAGTTGTTGGGGAAGTTATAAACTATCTAAATTACAGAATAAATTATGTAAACTACTGATTAATAAGGACAATTATGAAGTCGAACCAGAAAATGGACAGAGTAGAACATAGGGATTTATCCAAGCTCCAAGAAAGAACAATGCACAGTGATACCTGTACTCCCCTAATCCAAAGTCTGTGGATTGGGCATTCTTAATGTGTTTGAAAGAAAAGTGTGGCAATTCTGTCTGCCTAAGTAAACTTTCATCTTCTAACCTGTCTATTCCTTTTTTAATTTTTTTAAAAAAATTTAATGTTTATTTTTGAGAGAGAGAGTGAGAGACAGTATGCGAGTGGGGAAGAGGCAGAGAGAGGGAGTCGCAGAATCCAAAGCAGGCTCCAAGCTGTCAGGCACAGAGCCTGACGTGGGGCGTAACTCACAAACCGCGAGATCATGACCTGAGCCGAAGTCAGACGCTTATACGACTGAACCACCCAGGTGCCCCTGTTCTTTTTTTTAAAGTGTTTTGTATTTTTTTCTTAAGATAATAGATATTTGAGAGGACTACTTAATATATCGAAAACTCAAAATTCATATAAAACTATCTTAATCATAGTTTTATTTGTAGCATTTGAGACAGGGATCAAAGTATCATGTATGTATGTATATCTCAGATGCTCTGGTGCATATTCTATTAGTTTTATAAAAGAATCTATTATAAATGTATACTATAATCTGGGAGTCCATTTAAAATTTCTGTCACTTATTATTGTCAGAACTCTTGTAGAAGTATCTCATCAAAATCTTGCAAAGACTTTCCATCCTACCCAGAGTCAATCAAAGCCAAAGATCGCCCAGTGGCCTACAAAGCCTGACATGAACCCCCAACCCTCCATCTTTTATTCACATCTCCAGATCTCTGCTCCAGCCCCAAAGACCTCTTTGTTGTTCCTCAAAGAACGCATTCTTCATTCAGAGACTTCCCACTTGCTATTCTATCTGGAAAGCTCTTTAAATTAACAAATCACCATAATTATCATCATGGTCATTAGTGATAGCAATGGTCCTTTCACCAATTTTCACCTTGATCAGTATAACTAGTTTGATCTGTGTAAGCAATTGATCAGGTTACACATTTCTGTTTCTTAATTTCTGTTCCTACTTGGTTTGCAAACCCAAGCTCACAAGTATAAGTCGCTGGGAATGACAGCAAGTTTTTCATGGCTCTGCCAGGTGATAATAGATATTAAGAACAATCATAGAGCCAGGAATTTTGAGATTTAAGCTTCTCCACCAAAGCACTGTCATTTGACAATTTTGATAAAGGAATTTTTAAAATACTTTTTTTCTGCTTTCCATAGTTTACCAGGTAAAAATGAATTATTTCGTTAATAGCCATTTTTATAGCACTAACCTTATGCAAGTCATTATTTCTAGAATTTTTTCCCTGCTCCTTTGCAAAGCATAACAGTGATTACTGAATTTGTGACTGGCTAGGAAGCTCTCAGAAGCATTATAACTATGTCTTCTTTTGCTACATAAAGAGCCTCCGTACTTGTGTTTTTTTCTCCATCTTTACTGAAATAATTCATCAACTATATACTAAAAATATTATTTTGACCTTGTTCTGGAAACGTTTGATTGTTTTAGTAGAAATACCATTGTCTTTGTTTGAAACTGACACGAAAGCTTTGCTGGCCTTGCACCACTTGTGGTGGACAGGCACTAAGGGGTACCCCATGATGGCTGCCTCCCGGTATTCAAACCTCTGTGCGATCCCCTCCCCTTGAGTCTGGGTGGAACCAGTGACTTGCTTCTAATGAACAGAACATGGCAAAGATGCTGGGCACCACTCCCATGACTATGTTATCTTTATGGCAAAAAAGATGGGGTGTTTCTACCATGATTATGGTATGTTCTATAGGACTTCTGCCTTGACAGCAGATTTTCTTTAGAGTCTTGCTTTCCTTGCTGGCTTTGAAGAAGTAAGGTGCCACAGGTCCCATAGCTGCAGAGATCTGAGTTCTGCCAACAACCAGGTAAATCTGAAACAGATCCTTCCCCAGTCGAGCTTTCAGATGCAAACCAGCCTTGGCTGATGACACCTTGATAGCAGCCTTGCAGAGGACCTAAGTTGTGCCTGAACTCTGGATGCACAAAAACTTTGAGATAATTAATGTGTTATATTATTTCATTTTTTATTTTCTAAATATTTTATTTTTAAGTAATCTCTACACCCAACATAGGGCTTGAACTTACACCAAGATCAAGAGTCACACGCTCTACCAAGCCAGCCACGTGCTCCAATGTGTGTTGTTTGAAGTTGTTCAGTTTGTAGTCATTTGTTATGCAGCATAGAAAATGAATACTCTGCTATTGTGCAAAAATGTATCACTAAGAACATATTGAGGACTCGAAATAGATGAATGACCAACCCACGAAAATCTATGCATCATTGTTATGTTTCCTACAAAGGTTGTAAACAACAAAAATGGCTAACTTAAACAGAAAAGTAATTAATGGGAAGGATATTGGGTGTCTCGTGGATCAAGGTTAGGGCAAGAACAAAGGAACAAGGCACTGAAAGGATCCCTCAGAAGAGCCACCTACTTAGGATACTGCCCCCTGCCATGCCACCACAGGACACTGCACTGATCTGTCATGCTGCTGACCTCTGCAGCCTCTGGACCCACCCTATCCACCACTGGATGGTCAATTGTCCCAACCACCATGAAAACTCTCTAACAAACCTTTGTCTTTATGGAAAACTTCAGGGTTTAAAACCTGGAGCAGGTGCATCTGATGGTAACAGCTAGGCCATGTGTCCAAATGCGGATGGCCAGAGGATGGGAGTATCTAATCCACATTCAGCTAGAATCTAGTTCCCCCAAGTAAGGAAGTCACTAAGATATGAGACCGCCCAAAGGACTTGAATTTATACTTTAATGAATTACTCTGGATCCATTCATCTATTTTTGTGAATTGAGTACATATCATAGCCTTCTTATATCAAGAGATAAGAAGCAAATTTCATAATGAAAATAATAATTCACAAACGACCTGCAAATTCATTGTCTATGACAATTTATAGGCATACCTCATTTTACTGTGCTTTGCTTTATTGCACTTTACAGATAATTGTGTTTTTTTACAAATTTAAGGTTTGTTGGGAACCCTGCTCTGAGCAAGTCTATTGGCACCATTTTTCCAATAGCATTTGCTCATGTCATGGCTCTGTGTCACATTTTGGTAATTCCTGCAAAGTTTCAAACTTCTTCCTTATTATTATATTTGTCATGGTGATCAGTAATCAATGATCTCTGATTTTACTATTGTAATTGTTTTAGGGTGCCATGATCCTGTGACCATAGAAGATGGTGAACCTAATCAATAAATGTTGTGTGTACTCTGGCTGCTCCAATGACTGGCCATTGCCTCATCTTTCTCTCCCTTCTCGGGTCTCCCTACTGAGACAACAACATATTGAAATTAGGCCAGTTAATGGTCTCCAAGTGTTTAAGTGAAAGGAAGAGTTGTGTGACTCTCACTTTAAACCAAAAGCTAGGAATGATTAAGCTTAGTGAGGAAGGCGTGTGGAAAGCTGAGACAGGCCAAAAGCCAGGCATCTAGTGCTAAACAGTTAGCCAAGTTGTGAATGCATACGAAATATTCTTGAAGGAGATGAAAAGTGTTATTTCAGCGAACATACAAATAGTAAGAAAGTGAAACAGGCTTCCTGATTGAGAGAAAGTTTTAAAGGTCTGGGTAGAAGATCAAACCAGCCGCAACATTCCCATAAGCCAAAGCCTCATCCAGAGCAAGGCTCTAACTCTTCAACTCTATGAAGGTTGGAAGACATGAGGAGGCTACAGAAGACATGTTTGAAGCCAGCAGAGGTTGGTTCATGAGGTTTAAGGAAAGAAGTCATCTGTATAACATAAAAGTGCAAGGTAAAACACCAAGTGCTGATATAGAAGCTACAGCAAGTTATCCAGACGATCTAGCTAAGATCACCCATGAAGGTGGCTACACTGAACAACAGATTTTCAGTGTAAACAAAAGAGCCTTACCTTGGAAGAAGATGCCATCTAGGACTTCCATAGCCAGAGAAGTGAAGTCAATGTCCGGCTTCAAAGCTTCCAAGGACAGGCTGACTTTCCTGTTAGGGACTCATACAGCTGGTGACTTTAAGTTGAAGCAAATGCTCATTTACCAATCTGAAAATCCATTGGCCCTTAAGAATTATGCTACATCTACCTAGCCTGCATTCTATAAATGGAACAGCAAAGCCTGGACAATAGCATATCTATTTACAACACAGCTTACTGAATATTTCATGTCCACTGTTGAGACCTACTGCTCAGAAAAAAAGGATTCCTTTCAAAATATTACTGCTCATGGAAAATGTGCCTGGTCACCCAAGAGCTCTGTTGGAGGTATACAATAAGATTAATTTTGTTTTCCTGTCTGCTAACACAACATCAATTCTGCAGCCCATGGACCAGTAAGTAATTTTGACCTTCAAATTATTATTTAAAGAATATATTTTGTAAGGCTATAGCTGCATCGATAGTGATTCCACTGACGGATCTGGGCAAAGTAAATCGAAAACCTTCGGGAAAGGATTCACCACAATAGATGCCGTTAAGAATATCTGTGATTTGTGGGAAGAGGCCAAAATGGCAACATCAACAGGAGTGTGGAAGAAGTTGATTCCAACCGTCATGGATGACTCTGAGGGATTCAAGACTTCAGGGGAGGAAGTAACTGCAGATGTGGTAGAAATAGCAAGAGAACTAGAATTAGAAGTGGAGCCTGAAGATGTGCTTAATTGCTACAATCTCACAATCTAACTTGGAATGGATGAGGAGTTGTTTCTTACAGATGAGCAAAGAAAGTGCTTTCTTGAGATGGAATCTACTCATAGTGAAGATGCCATGAAGATGGTTGAAATGACAACAAAGGATTTAGAATACTACGTACGCTTAGTTGGCAAAACAGTGGCAAAATTTGAGAGGATTGATTCCAATTTTGAAAGAAGTTCCATAGGTAAAATTCTGTCAAATAGCATCACATGCTAAAGAGAAATTATTTGTGACGGGAAGAGTCAATCGATGTGGCAAACTTCACGGTTGTCTTAGTTTAAAAAAACCACAGCCACCCCAACCTTCAGCAATCACCACCCAGATCGGTTGGCAGCCATCAACCTGGAGGTAAGACCCTCAACCAGCAAAAAGATCACAATTTGCTGAGAGCTCAGATGATGGTTGGCATTTTTTAAGCAACAACGTATTTTTAATTAAGGTATGTACATTGTTTTTTTGTAAACATAAAGCTACTGTACACTCAACAGACTACAGTATAATGTAAACATAACTTTTATAGGCACAGGGGAACCAAAAAACTTCAGTTGACTTGCTATATTGTGATGTTCACTTCATTGCGGTGGTCTGGAACGAAACCTAAATATCTCTGAGGTATGCGGACATACCATGCTCAACACATGTTAGCAAAGATGAGCTAACACATGAGCAATGTTTAAAGACATGACAATTATGAAGAAAGAAATAAGATTTCTGTGAAAATTATACTTAGTATTTTGTTTTAAACTGGTGAGTCAAATGGTGTAATCGCACTTTTCTTAAAAACCAACAGCCAACAGACTGTCTGATGGACCACGTGTGACCTTACGTGATATGCTGATTGCACTCTGAGAAACACTGACAAAAAGTATTCAGAAATAGGTTACCACATATATGGCAAAGCAATACATAGTAAAGGTGATGTAGTTCAAATGAGTCATAAAATTGATGAATGGCGTGTAGAAATACATTGGCAAAGAAAATAAATGGGGATCCTTATGTCATTCTTTACATAAAAATGCATCCCGTACGTAGAATAAAATGCATATGACATTTCACATATAACAAAATATATATAAAATTTCATATATGTAACACATGAGAAATCATAAAAGCAACAGAGAAAAGCGTGGTTCAATTTTTAAAAAATAAATTAGGAACAGGACAGCTTTTCTAAATGAGACACAAAACTCAAAAGGTTTAAAGTGTTATAAAAGCGATTATAGAAACAAAAAAGTTCTGTATTTGCACCATTGATGTAAAGGTATAACATCCTCAATATAAAGAGCCATTATAAATCAAAAAGAAAACCCTAGAGTAAAATGGGCAAAAGCCATGAATGATGAAGAAATTGGTCACAGAAAAGAAGTACAGGTGACCAGGACTAAACAAAAACAAATTAAAACAATAATTAGAAATGATTTTTCACCTTTTGGGTTGTCAAGAGATTAAAAATCTGACAATACTAATTGTTGCTGAGGGTGAGGGGAAAAGGGAACTCTCATAAATCGTGTAAGTATAAATTGATAGAATTCTCTAGAATACAACAACTCTTCTATCTATTAAAATTTAAGAAGCATCTATCTTTTGATCTCACAATTCCATTTGAAGACTTTGTCCTGTAGACGTATTTAAGTTAATAAAGATTTCTGAATATGTGTGTTTTGTGTGGTATTTTTGTAATAAAAGACATACACAAATATCTTAAATGCCCCCACCCCCTACAAATGAACTGTTTAAATACATTTGGGAATGTCCCAGATGGAACAGTATTTAAAATATCCATATTTAAAATGTCCATACACTTCTAGTTATAAAATAAATAAGTCATGGAGATGAAAAGTACAGCATAGGAAATACAGTCAATAATATTGTCGTAACTTTGTATGGTGACAGATGGTAACTACACTTATCATGGTGAGTACTGCATAATGTATAGAATTGTTAAATCACTAGGTTGTGTCCCTGAAACTAGTATAATACTGAATGTCAACTATACTTCAATAATAAAAAAATTTTTAAATTCATACATCCATATCAATATGGATAGATAGCCAACAGATGCTGTTAAGTTAAAAATTATTGTTGTGTAACAATATGTATGATCCAATTTGGGCTAAAAAAAAGAAAAGATATATGTAAGTGAGTAACACTTGCTATTTGCAAATACAAAGAAAGTAGAGAGGATAAATGTCATGTGTTTAAATACAGCAGGACTCTGTCCACCATTTTTATGATAACAGTGAACCTTAAAAAGGTTCAATTTCCTGATAGCAATAAATGTTCTGTGCATAAAAATTACTTCAGTTCCTAGAGCTACCTAAATTAGTTTGTTCTTCCTTTAAAAAATGAGAAAAAGATTTAAAATATTGGTGCATTAAATTTATGACCTGTTAATTTGTGACTGTAAGATACCATGGGGACAAGCCCATGTTTTATATCTGCTGCCGGCCAGATCCAATGAACAAATATTTGTGGCATGCAAATCACCCAGGATTTGCCGGCAGCAATCGGCACATGCCCAGCTGCACAGTCATCAGCCTGACACCTTATAACACAGGTGCTGTTGGCCTTTATCATCTTTGGCATGAATCCAAGGCTCATTCTCCAATGGAATAGACAAGAGATAAATCATTGGACTGGCCCAGCCTCACTATCATCAGACCCCTTTGTTGTGAACACTTCTCATACAGTGAACACAAACTGATCAGCAGCATGAGTCACAGCTGGCCCAAGACCTCAATTTAAAAATCCAACCAGTTCTTCTTCAATAGCTTCTGAGTATATAAGCACCATCTTTAAATCTATAGACTACTATATATCGAAATGAAAAACTGCAAGTTTCAATATTAGCAACGTTGCTCTCTCATCAAATGAACAGGACTGCGTGTTCTCACTCTAGCAAGACCAGACAGCAGGAGAACATATTTGTTTAATCTCGGAAGAGAATGCTAGAGTCTTAGGTGACAACTTTCTGGAAGAGAACTTAAAACACATATGAAGCCTTTCCTTTCAAGGAGTTCTAAGTCAATAATGATATCGTTATTGCTGGGTTATCTGCAAGGAGAAAAAGAAATCTTGTTCCTAAAATTATCACATAGAATAAGGGGAACATGAGAGTTGGAACTTAAAAAGTTTTTAGGCCATTTTCTACATAAGATTATTTTACTTTTCCAGGGAAAGCCTGTTGTAGTGCAGTAAACAGTGAGATCTGTAGATACATTTGCACTCACTAATGTTTTCTAAAAGTAAAATGAAATATAATTGTCATGGTCATTTCATGATACTGCCACAGTAGATAAAATACTTGCTTCTAAACCAAGACTGTTTCTATTTCAATCTCAAACCTACATTTCATCTTGAAAAGAACAACTGGACATCCATATGCACACACAAAAAATCTAGGCACAGATCTTATCCCCTCTGCAAAACTTAACTCAGAATGGATTATGGATCTAAATGTAAAACACATAACTGTAAAACTACTAGAAGATAATGTAGGAGAAAATCGAGGTGAGCTTGGGCATAGCAATACTCTTTTAGACACAGAACAAAGGTATAACCCATTAAAGAGATCATTGATAAGCTAGATTTCATTAAAATTAAAAGCTTTTGCTCTATGAGGGTCACCTGACTGGCTCAGTCAGTGGGGAGTGCAACGCTTGATCTTGAGGTCATGAGTTCAAGCCCTATGTTGGGCGTAGAGGTTACTTAAAAAAATATATATTAAACTTGTACTCTGTGAAAGACAATGCCAAGTGAATGAGAGACAAGCCACAGCATGGGAGAAAATATTTGCAAAGGACATATCTGATAAAGGACTGCTATCCAAAACATACAAAGACCTCTGAAAACTCAATAATACAAAAATGGACAACCTGATGAAAAAATGGGTAAGAGATCTGAACAGATAACTCTTCAAAGAAGATAAACAGATGACAAGTAAGCATATGAGAAGATGTTCAGCATCATCTGTAGGGAACTGCAAATTAAAACGAGATACCCTACACATCTATCAGACTGGCACAATCCAAAACACTGACAACCTTCGATGCTTTCGAGGGTAGGAACAACAGGAACTCTCATTCGTTGCTGGTGGGAATGCAAAATAGCGCAGCAAAATAACACATGGTGATAACGATGTGTTAATGTAGGTTCATTGGCTGCAACCACTGTAGCACTCTGATGGGGGGTGACGATCGCAGGGACAGTTGTGCGTGTGTGGAGGCAGAGGCATGTGGGGACTCTCTGTACTATCTGCTCCATTTTGCTGTGAACGTAAAACCATTCTAAAACATAGATTATTAATTTTAAAAAGTCAAACACTCAAAGCTCTTTATTTGCCAATATTTATAAATTCTACCTAAACTTTTAGAAAATTGGATAGATGTCTAAATAGTTTTTTTCAACATAAATATTTAGGTAAATTATAGATACTCAGAATAGGATATAAAAAACATACGTATTGTCCCCCAAATAGAAGCTATCTAAGGTATAATATTATGCGGGGGTGCCTGGGTGGCTCAGTCGGTTAAGCGTCTGACTTTGGCTCAGGTCATGATGTTGCGGTTTGTGAGTTTGAGCCCCGTGTCAGGCTCTGTGCTGACAGCTCAAAGCCTGGACCCTGCTTCAGATTCTGTGTCTCCATCTCTCTCTGCCCCTCCCCTGTTTGCATTCTGTCTCTCTCTCAAAAGTAAATAAAAATTAAAAATTATATATATTAAAAAAAGAACAATATTGTGCAGACTTCAGAGAAGTAGCCGTTTTTAGCAAGTGCTTAAGATGGGAAAAGGAAACACCATAAGTTTGTCCTTTCAGTGGTTAGTGTACTTTCGCTCCTCAATTCTGGAAGAATGCACGTTGAGCATTGGCTTAGCATCAGGTTAAGGGAGGACCAGGCTAAGGTAGTTTTGGGGGTGAGGGTAGGCCTAGGAAGCAAGTCATCTCAGTCCCTTTCTCAGGCTTCAAAGGCCACTCTGTGCCAATGTGTTTCTGGTTTAGTTCCATCACTACTTATTTTCACATATTAGTTTCATCTTTCCAGAATAAGTGGTATTGTACCATAACAGGGATGGATTCATAGCCCTAGAAATGGAAGAGATTTGATAAAAAGAAGATGGCACTGCAGGGGCTCCTGGCTGGCTCAGTTGGTAGAGCAGTTGATCTCAGGGTTGTGAGTTCGAGCCCCACATTGGGTGTAGAGATGACTTAAAATTAAATCTTAAAAAAATGGCACTGCAGAATAAAGACTCTCAGGACTCCTATTATTTTTGTCCTTTTCTACTCACTCTGTTTCTTAAAAATGTTTTGTAGCGTGTGTGCCCTTTATGAGAAACTCCACATCTCTAAGATGTACAAAGAGTTGGAAGGACCAGGCTGCAAACTTGCCTTTGTGGATGAGACCCCATTTGTGGGCTCTGGAAATGAAGCTGGACATTACAAGTCTAGAACTCAGTAGACTCACGGCCTTGTCTTTTCCCTATTACAGTAAGAAAGTCTTCATTTCCATTTAATACATACTAAATAGGTATACCATTGGCATAGCACCAATGCAGGTGACGTGGATGGAGCCAGGAAGGAGCCAGGGACCCACTTTCCTTGTAGAAACTTAAATCTCCTTGAGGTGACGCCATGCATGGAGAATTAGATACTATATACTCCCTCCCCCTTTATTAAAGCCTAACATGGGTGTTCAATTTTTGAGTGAAGTCCTTTAATTCCTTAGGGAGAGAAGAAAGGATTTGTGGTATGATGCATTGCTAGAGCTTGTTAACTCACATTGCTTAAAGCAACCATTAAAAACATGATTTGCATAGGGCATTAGTTATGAAGAAGACCTAGGAGTACCTTGTGAGAGAGACAAAGAATTGAAAAGATCTCTTCACTGCCACCCCAAGTGAATCAAGTATGATATGGACCTGCTCCATTAAGTTTTGATTCAACAATGGAATTTACTTTGCCTTACCAAGAGTGCTGTATAAGTGGAATTCATTCTTATGATCTTCATTTATTTTTAAAATAACTTGTTGGGAATGGGGCTTTACAATTTTAACTCATTAATGTATGTAACAACCCCATTAAGGGTTAATGTTAGTTATTTACTGAGTCTATAATGGTTATCACAAAATTTTTAACTTATTTTTGAGCCATAATAGGGAATAAGTGTTGCAGATTGGAAAAAAAATTGGGGGTAAAATTAGAACTGCATATACACTATTTACAGATACCTTTAATTTAAATATGTCACCAAAGATTTGGTATATTCATCTATTTTATTAAGTTTCCTCTAAAAGTAGACAGAGTTAATATATTTGAGTATGGCTTCCCAAACATACCTCATTTCCTGGATGTTTATATCCATACAAAACAAGATATTGTTTTATTTTAACAAATTTTTAAATTGTTTAATTAAAAAAAATTTTTTTTAAGGATAGTAAAATAAAGACTTTATTTGTTTAATCTTAAATAAAGAATATTTGTAAATACTTATCTTAACATAAGAAAGACTCAGATCCCGTTATTGAAGTTATTTTGGTCATACACCCAAGACTCGCACCTTCCTCTTGCCACAGAGGTTAACTTAACAGAAAATGCCAACCACACGCAGGTGGAAATGCGCCGGCAAAAATTCTGTCCACTGCTTTTCAGACCATGCTGTCTGCACACTCACAAGGCTGTGAGGCCACGTGTTACAGATGGCACACTTTACCGGTTGTTCCTGGCGATGAAGAGCACATTACCGAGAACACTCTAGAGGAATCTGAGCAGCAGTCTGAACGCTCCGTTAATTTGAATTTCATTATCTCAGGGCTGAGAATTCTCGTCCTGGAAGAGCACACTGCTCTGTGTTGGGCACCCTTTCAAGAAACGTCTCCTTGGAATTTTTTTCTTCCCCCTGGCAGCACACTCAACAAGTAAACAACACCACAGTACTTATGTGTGGTGACACAACACTTCAAGCTAAAGGCCACCTACACAAGGGAGCCCACTCATGCCCCATAAAATGACTAGTAAAATCTCCAGTCTCCTCAGACCCACAGGTCTCAGTGAGTTGGATCACCTTCCTGCCAATGAATGCTCAAGGACATTTTGTGGACGCACCATTATGATGCCAAACTGTATTTCTCCATCACAGAGAGGTACTGGTTACTTTGGAATAAAGCCCAAATTACCTAATTTAATATTGAGCTGATTCCTTGCCAAAAGTGGAGCTTGATATAAACTCAGATGCTGAAACTTCACTTGTTTTTAAAAATACCGCTGGAAGGAATATTTAGACTGGGTACCAGAAATATATTCTGCTCTTTCTGAGATGGTAAAATTCTGTCCCTCTCAGCAGAACTGGCTGGCCATCTTCTAACTTGTTCTTTTTTCCAAACTGATGTGTATAATCCATGCAATTTTCATGTAATAGATCAATATTCATACTTGGAATTAGAGAATCTTAGTATTCTATGGGCATCTTCAAAAAAACTATACATGGGGTGCCTGGGGGGCTCAGTGGTTGAATTTGGACTGTTGATTTCAGCTCAGGTCATGGTCCCAGGATCATGGGATCAAGTCCTGCATCAGGCTCCACACTGAGTGTGGAGAAGCCTTCTTGGGATTCTCTCTCTCTCTCTCTCTCTCTCTGCCCCTCTCCCCCACTCCCCCACTCACACATTCTCTCTTTCTCTCTAAAAATTAAAAAAAAGAAAACTATATAATTATATCTTCCCTCATTTTATAATGCAACTATGACCACCACCTTCTATATTGATTGAGCATGTGCTCGGACCTCTATTTTAAGCACTGGGGATAAAGAGATGAATGAGCCCATCTTTACTCTCAAGGATTTGCGGTCCAAGAAAACTACTATGCAAAACTTTTACCTCCCTTCCCATTGGCCAGAAAGTGAAGGGGAAAATCCTGAATAACCAAAATACAGCCTGGTGGGGTTGACATCAGCATGGCTAAAGAAATCAGGAGTACCTGGGTGGCTCAGTCAGTTAAGCATCCAGCTCTTAATCTCAGCTCAGGTCATGGTCTCATGGTTTGTGGGATCAAGCCTGGCATCAGGCTCTGCACTGATAGTGTGAAGCCTGCTTAGAATTCTCTCTCCCTCTCTTTCTGCACTGCCCCCTGCATTCTCTCTCTCTCTCCCTCTCTCTCTCTCTGCCTGACTCAAAATAAATAAATAAACTTAAAGAAAAAAAAAAAAGGAACCAGATGGATCCAGCAAGAAAGGCCACACTAATAGGCTGAATATGCTCCCCACCCCCCACTCCAAGATGTACACATCCTAATCTCTGGAACCTGTAAATACCTTACATGGCAGAAGACCCTTTACAGATGTGACTAAATTAAGGATCTTGAGGTGAGATTATCCTAGACTGTCTGGGTGGGTCCATCTAATCACAAGTGTCCTTGTGAGAGGGAAGCAAGAGGGTTAGAGTTGGAAGGAGAAGATACAGGGACAGGAGCAGATGTTGGGGATGAGAGCATGCTTTGCTTCTGGCTTTGGAGATGGAGAAAAGAGCCATGTGCCAAGGAATGTGAGTGGCCTCTACATACCATTTTTTAAAAAGATTTTTTTAATGTTTATTTATTTATTTTGAGAGGGGGGAGGGGCAGAGAGAAAGGGAGAGAGAGAATCCCAGGCAGACTCCACACCATCACCGCAGAGACCGATGTCGGGCTCGAACATCGGGCTCAAACCAACCAACTGTAAGATCATGGCCTGAGCAGAAATCAAGAGTCAGATGCTTAACCAACTGAGCCACCCAGTTGCCCCTACGTGCCAGTTTTAAAGACAAGGAATGGATCCCCCTCCTAGAACTGCAGAAGGAATACAGCCCTGCCTACGCACTTGACTTCTGACTTCCAGAACCATAAGATAATAAATTTATGTTGTCTTAAGCCACGAAGTTTGGAGCAATTTGTTACAGAAACATTAGGAATTGAATAGCGACACTCTATCCACCCAGAAGCCAGAACTGGTTCTCGGGACGGGACAGATAAACTGGATCCCTGCAATTCTAAGTCTTCGGCCCTGGTCTATTTTAAATGTTTTTTTTTTTAATTTATTTTTACATTTATTTATTTTTGAGAGACAGAGAGAGACAGAGCACAAGCGGGGGAGGGGAAGAGAGAGAAGGAGACACAGAATGCAAAGCAGGCTCCAGGCTCTGAGCTGTCAGCACAGAGCCTGAGGCGGGGCTCAGACCCACAAACCGTGAGATCATGGCCTGAGCAGAAGTCAGATGCTTAACCGACTGAGCCACCCAGGTGCCCCAGCACTGGTCTATTTTAAATTGACTATTTTTTTGAACCTATCTCCTGCCACTCTCCTTTGAAACATTGGTCTACCCGCTGTCTCTCAAATGGGTAAGACCTTCTCCACCACACTTTTTGTTTCTTCATGTATCTGTACTTCCTCAGAGAGGCCTTCCTTGCCCACCCTGTCTACGGGACCAGTCTTTCTTCAACAGCAGCCCCCTCATGCCCCTTATATATTATTTCATTTTGCTTCACAACGCTTACAACTACCTTATTTATTTGCTCATTACCCAACCCCAGAAGAATATAAGTTCTGCTATATATATTCTCAGAGTTTATACAATTTCTGCAACATTATGGGTGCTCAATACAAAACTTTTAAATACACAAAGTAGGAAGTATTGGGGGTTTCTCTCTCCAGATGAAGAACATCAGCTTTAGGCCTTTCCTTGTCCTGTGTGGAACCTCTGTATTTCTATGGAGTTACAAGGAAAAAGAAATGGCAGTTTCCATTGGAAATATGAAGAAAGATGTCTTTCAGTTTCTAGAGAGTTTTATTTTTGATGAGGCAATAATATAAATAAATACAATGTATGGAATTGTTGAAATCTAAATTCAGTATTCCTCCTATCCCTAACACTCTCTCTAGATAGATGAATAGATGCATCTAATAAATATATAGAGTAAATTATATACTAGTAAAATATATGCATTATGTAGCTAAATTTTTGGTTATTATGGAATTTATGAAACTTTATCCCATAGGCAAAATCTATATAACAACATCTCAAAATGCTATGAGAAATGGGTAGATTATAAATCTGACTCAAATTCAGTAGCTTCTTAAAAGACCTGAGCTATTGCAGAAGATAAACTAATGCTTATGACTGAGAAGGTGCCCACAAGTTCATATTCAAACCAATTTAACAGTTGCATATAACAGTTATAATAAATATAAAATAATAAGATTGGTTTTTGAGCAATTAGGCCATAATTTACAGAGCCAAATGAATACTGTCTGCCTAAAATCAGTCCTATTGTGAGGTGCTTCACTTACTGCTCAAAACATTTTTATAAGTCCTTTTGTTTGGAATTGCCATCAAAGACGGGGGAACAAAGATATACAAATGGCCAAGAAGCACAAGAAGAAAGCTCACCATCATTAGTTATAAGGAAAAAAATCAGAACCCCAATAAGATAATACTTCACATCCACTGGGATGGCTATTATTTAAAAAACAGAAAGTAGCAAGTGTTGGTGGAAATGTGCACAAATTGGAACCCTCCTATATTGCAGGTGGGAATGTAAAATGGTGTAGTCACTGTGGAAAACAGTTTGGAAGCTTTTCAAAAAGTTGGAATATTAACATATGACCCAGCAATTCTACTTCTAGGTATATGCCCTAAAGAATTGAAAACAAGCACTCAAACAAATACACGTATGCAAGTGTTCCTAGTAGCACTATTCACAACAGCTAAATGGTGGAAACCATTCTAGATTTAAACCATCTAGAAATCCAGATATCTATCAGTGGATGAATGGATGAACAAAATGTGGTATATCCACACAATGGAATATTATTCAGCCATAAAAAGAAATGGAGAGCTAATACAGGCTACAATGTGGATGAACCTCAAAAACATTATACTAAGTAAAAGAAGTCAGACACAAAAAGTCATATGTTGTATGATTCCATTTATACGAAATACTCAGAATAGGTAAATCCATAGACTCAGAAAGCAGATTGGTATTTGCAGTGGAGGGCGGGGCAGGGGGCAAGTGGGTGGAGATGGGGAATGACTGCCTAATGGGTGTGCAGAGTTTTCTTTTGGGTTATAAAAAGATTGTGGAACTGGACAGAGGTGGTCATTGGACAACATTGTGAATGCATTAAATCCCACTGAATTGTACACTTTAAAATGGTTCCTTTTATGTGAATTTCACCTCAATAAAAAAAGGATGTCTTTCTTAGGAGATGAAGAAAGACTGCCTTGAATTCTCCATGGCATCTACATAGTGGCATAGCACACTGCCCGTGGCTAGGTGCTCGATAAATATTTATGAAACTGAATGGTGGAAAATATTCATGTCCTGCAAGTAAATTTATTTTTGGGAATTAGTCAAGATCATTCTAGGCCAAGTCAGCTGAATAAGGTAGGTTATCAAACAGAAGCATGCCCTCTTAGTTTTGAAAATAATAAAGTGTAACTACAAAGTAGAAGACTGCTGTCAGAAGAAACTCACATTTCCTTCCACCTAGTGAACGTGAACCTGGTCTTCAACCACTCCAGCCTAAATGTCACCTCCTTCTGGAGTTTCCCCTGCTTTGCCAAGCACAGCTTGCCTCCTGGGCCTCCCACCTTAAACAGTTCCTAGCTCCCTAGGCACGTCCAGTTCTAAAACTTCTCTGTCTCCCCGTACCAGGGTAGGCTCGAAGGAAAGCAATGGCTCTAATTTATTGACATACACTTAACAAGAAGCACCATGTTGGCAGAGAGAAGGCTTCACAAATGTTTGTCCAACGACAGAATGAATGAACTAATGAAAAACTGGATGAATAAAGTTTTGTTCTGGCTTGTGAACTGGCTCCAAAGACAATTCTAAAATTAGGATCCCAAATTTGTTCTGAGTAATATCAACATTCTGAAATGAATGCGATTCTTGAAGGAAAGTCTCTTTGGCTGTTAAACTCTAACGTCTTTGCTAAAATCCATCCTGTCCTTCTTTCATTGACACGCCTTATGCATTCTCCCTGGAATGAATGTGGCTCAGCACAGTCAGGCAGATGCTCTTAAGACCAAAGCTTTTTAGAATAAACATGTGCTAACTTGCTCTCAATAAGGGTAAACAACGGGTCTTTGCCATTAAGGAAGAAATGTTTTAATAGTTTTGTAATCAAGCTGCCACCACAATTCTGCCAGCCTTTCCTTATCTCATGGGAACATCCTCTGATAACAATGCAGTTTTGTGCTAAATTTCAAACAAATCTGGGCCACTGCAGGTTTGTCAGGGGTGGGGACAGTCGTGTAATTATGTGCCTTCATTCTGGTGTCACACAAAACACGATGAAATTCTTAGCATATTTCTTTGACTTGGGACCACTTCTTGAAACTTGAAACAGCACGAAACTTAAAGGATTTAAGCAGATTGAAATAAGAAAAAGTAATGTTCACCTGAAACTAAACCAAACTAATAAAAGAAGATTTTAATTTTTTTGTTTTTTTAATGTTTATTTATGTTTGAGAGAGAGAGAGAGAGAGAGAGAGAGAGAAAGAAAGAGAGACAGAGTATGAGCAGGGGAGGGGCAGAGAGAGGAAGACACAGAATCCAAAGCAGGCTCCAGGCTCTGACCTGTCAGCACGGAGCCCGACGTGGCGCTTGAACCCAGGAACTGTGAAATCATGACCTGAGCCAAAGTGAGATGCTTAACCGACTGAGCCACCCAGGTGCCCCAATAAAAGATTTTATAAAGCTACGCTTACAAATCTCCCAGGCTTTGTAATCCAGCCTCGTTCAGACGGCCAATCGGTGGGACGAAATTCACATTACCCAGAACAGTATGCCACCGACCCGCTCAATCACTCTGCTTTACTTTTCCTCATGTGCCGTTTCATTGCCTGGCCTTATGTCAGGTGTTTGCTTATTTGTTTATTTTCTGTTTGTCCCAATAGAATAGAAACGCCATGGTAGCACGACTTGCTATGTTCTCTGTTCTCTGTTTTCTCTGCAGCTAGACGAGAGCTTGACCCTGTAGGTACTCAATTTGTATTTATTAACTATGTCTTTTGTCCAAGTTATATTCTAAAATTGTGCTCACTAAAGGAAAGAAGAAAGAGGTATTTCGAAATAATTCAAAACGATCAGCTTCACCCACTTACTATTAACAGCTGCAAAACTTCCATACTCACTAGTGAACTATGTCTATCAGAGGCACACTAGTATGATACATAGGAAGACACGAAACAGTATCTCCTTGCACAAGGTGAAGTAGAAATCAGGTAGCACAGACTGATTTGATAAGGTATCAAATATTATTTGAATAAACTATCCGGGTGGTAGAATAGTGTAAATTCTGAGTCACCAGCTAAAACTGCGATATTATCTCAAAGAGAACACAATTCTCTCACAGAAATTATCCCATCTTAATGTATACATGTGACCATATATTTTTTTAATTTTTAAAATGTTTATTTTTGAGAGAGAGAAAGAGAGAAAGAGAATGTGCAGAGGAGGGGCAGAGAGAGAGAGAGAGAGAGAGAGAGAAAGAGAGAGAGAGAGAGACAGAGGGTCTGAAGCAGGCTCTGTGCTGACAGCAGAGAGCCCGACGTGGGGCTGGAACCCATGACCATGAGATCATGACCTGAGCTGGTCAGATGCTTAACCGACTGAGCTACCCAGGCGCCCCAACATGACCATATTTTTAACATGGGACAAATAATGCACTCAGCAAATATTCATAACACGAGATTGAGGTATTAGTCCTAGATTTGCTCCACCCTCTTCCTTGACTCCTGCTTCATTATATTTTTTTCAGCTCTTGACTGTGGTTCCCAGCTCTCATTCCCACTGCTCTTCTCGAGTCTTAGACTCCAGGACAAACAGCTTTGCCTCCTTGGCTGCACCTGAACACGCCCTCTGCTCAGCTTCTCTTAGGAAGCTCCTCACCCGATCCAGTGCACCCCATGGTCCTACCTTCTGACCTGGAGCGCCCCAAGGCCAGCTTGAACACAGTGCCCCCACCCAACAGACACAGGATATTTACCAATCTAAACAAACCACATACCATGAAAAGAAGCTGCTTCCCCCAACATTAAAAATGACCGGAGATGCATTCCCAAATTGCTGATTTTTACCCACAAACTTCAAGTCTACTTTCAACGTAGGAAGATAGAAGACAATCCAATTAAAATGTTCACATTGTGGCAATACTGTATGCAAGTTAATCACTGTGAGTCTTGGTCATAAGAAGTAACAACCTTTTGCAGCTAGTTCTGATTAATAAAAGAACAAGTTCAGTAAGAGTGTGTGTTGGGGCAGGGTGGGGAATGGGTGGGGAGGCAGGGCCTTCAAACCCTTCATCCCAAGTCTCTGTGGGGTTGGGACCCATGTTATTAGCATCTGAAGTGCACCCAGGGGGCGTCTGGGTGGCTCGGTCAGTTAAGCTTCAGACTTCGGCTCAGGTCATGATCTCCTGGTTCATGGGTTCGAGCCTTGCATGGGACTCTGTGCTGACAGCTAGGAGCCTGGAGCCTGCTTCAGATTCTGTCTCTCCCTCTCTCTCTGTCCCTCCCCCACACGAACTCTGTCTCTCTCTCTCTCCTTCTCTCTCTCAAAAATAAAATAAAACATTAAAAAAAACGAAGTAGACCCAGGATACGATGTGTCCCACATGCTAATGCAGAGTATGTGCTGCTTTCCAGTTAATGGATTAAAACATAATTATTGGCTTTTCAACATTTCTAAAAGCGGTGCATGCTTATTGTAAAAGCAAAACCAATAACAGCCCAAAAAACCAAAACAAAACAAAAAAACGAATAGAAAAGTATGAAGCAAAGTACAAAATTTCCTCTTCCATTTCCCAAGGATTAAGAACTGCTAACAGTTTGGGATATACTCTTCTCCGACATTGTTCTTGCACACACAAACTGATTTTATACATACAAACAGGCTTTACATGCCATAATCACACTCACTTATTTTCATCAATAGTTAAAAATTATTTCCTTCTCATTTGAGTATTATTACTAAGTGTTTTCCTCCCTCCACATTTTAAGACCAAGGAATAATTTGGGGCACCTGTGTGGTTCAGTCCATTAAGCGTCCGACTTCAGCTCAGGTCATGATCTCACAGCTCGTGGGTTTGAGCCTGGAGCCTGCTTCGGATTCTGTGTATCCCTCTCTCTGTCCCTTCCCCACTCACGCTCTCTCTCCCTCTCTCTCTCTCTCTCTCTCTCTCTCAAAAATAAATAAACATTAAAAAAATGTTTTTAATTGTTAGACTGAGCCCTTTTCTGGTTGAAGGCTGGCTCCTTTTTACTCTCCACTTATGACCAAATTTCAAATGCCTCATTCCTTTGGTATGATCAAAACCTCCTTGAGAAAAAAAAATTTTTCTTCTAGATATATGGGTCTTCCTTCTTCATGAGATATAAAAATTCTAAATTTGGTTTAATGACAATCAGAAAAAAAATTAGATTCCCAAGAACTATTTCTGGATGTATCAGGACTTTACCAACATCATCAAGCAGGCAGCTGTGTTTGGCATTTTTGTATCCAACTGCACTTCCTTCAACCTATCCTTTTCTCCTTAAGCTTTTAAAAAGGTGTATGATGAGAATATATGAACACACCAGTATGAACATTTTGCAGCTTGGCCACAATGGTCCCAGCAGTGAGTCAGCCAGGATGGATTTTTTTTAAATTCATTTATTTTGAGAGAGAGAGAGAGAGAGAGAGAGAACGAGCAAGAAGCAGAGAGGGAGAGAGGGAGAGAATCCCAAGCAGGCTCTCTGCACCATCAGCGCAGAGCCCCAACCCACAAACCCTGAGATCATGACCTGAGCTGAAATCAAGAGTCGGATGCCTAAACAACTGAGCCACCCCGGCACCCCCACCAGGATGTAGGTGGTACCTACTGTGTTCCACATAGTGTGTGAAGCCTTAAGGAAATGGTGGAAGAAGGTAACACTGCCCTTGAGCAGGTCCCCGGCTGGTGGGGGGAGCTCAGGGAGTGGCTAGCCCTGCACTGGGGGGCAGAAGGATGTCCATGCAGTGACGGATGCACTGCACGTCCTGAGAGACAAACAGGAATCAGCACGTGACGAGTGGGGAAGGACTAGAGGGCAGGAAGAGCATGTAGTAAGCAGAACGCATGGAAGGGCACACAGCACTGGGGGTGAGACGAAGAGTCTGGGGCGCTGGGGCCAGGCTGTGTGGCTCAGGCAGGTGGGGAGCCCTGCAGACAAGACCTTGACCTTTCCTTCTATCCTGAAGGCACGGGCAGGACCACGGAAGATTCAGTCCAGAACGAGCAGATAGACTGAACTGCCACTCAGTCCCAAGGAAACGTAAAAAATTCCTGACCTCCGGTCTTCACACATGAATCATAGGAAAATGACTCAGGCCCTCCCTGGGGTCTGGGCATGACAATCGTGGACAAAAGAATGACGATCTTGATTCTGGGGGTTCCCAGACTACAAAAGAGAAGAAATAGCTCGCATAAGCTTTTTGCATTTGTATGGCATGACGGGGTTGTTAACTAAACTTACGTAGGGTGATCATTTCACAATATATGTAAGTCAGGTCGTTACGTGGCAGACCTTAGGTGTACACAGGGCAGTTACATCGCAACAGAACTGAAAGGAAAGAAAAGAAGCAACACATGAAAGGAGAGGGAATGGGAGCTGCCAGAAGCAAGTGCACCGGCCACAGACTTAAGGGGACATCTGAGGTTGGAAGACACAGACAAGAATTGGGGGGGGAGGGATGGGGGCAGGTTGAGGGGGTTGGGCCTTATGACCACCGGAGGGGGTAGCTGTGAGGATTACATTAGTTCATGTTGGTAACAACTGAAAATTCATGTAAGTGTGAAACCAGTTTGTTGTGATGTCATACTTCTGCCGGAGCTGAGTGTAAATCAACGCTATACTTGGATGAGGCGAGTCGGGCCCGTGAGTAAGCCCAGGGCCCCATGCCAACTAGTGGAAGGGACTCAGCCAGGAACGTATCTTCCTTTTTCTGACTCTGAGTCTAGTTTCCTTGCACTTTTCCAAATGTTAGAATATATTTGATTTCAGAAGGCAGGGAACTGTGACAAAATATAAGCAAGAGTTGCAATTTCAGAATGATTCTCACGCAAAATATAAAGTGACGCGTTGTGAGGGAAAGGGTGAGCTTCCTCACAGCGGCTGGCCGCCTGTGCCGTTCCAGGGACAGGCGCTGGACTGTGTGACAAGGGGCCCTGAGAGGGCTCGTGGTGCCCAGGAGCTTATCCCTGGTCCCCTGAGTTTTCTTTGTTGCCAACTCACCCAAATCAAATAAACCAGAGTAAAATTTGCACAGTCCTCCCAACATCTTCTGTCAACCCATTTCATAAACTAGGATCAACCTTGGTCTGTCTGTCTAATTTGCCCAAATGCCCTGTCCGATACTCCAGTCCCTACTCTGGGACTGGACCTTCACACTCAATCTCTGGGGAAAATGCCAGGGTGTCCCTCCTCCTCCCACCCTTGTCCCTTCCCTGGGGATGTACCGTCCCTCCATCTGCTCCCCACCTGCCATATAAACGTATGTCCTTTGTACACTTGGTCCCCCCATTAATGAGCCTTTACTGGAATTTCCTGCTGATTTCCAGTCTCTGATCACCTGATTGCATATCCCAGCACAGAGAGCTTCAAGATAATGGTTTGGGACAGTTGTGTTTCATGGACACTGTGACCAAAGCCATTTGGCTGTCCTCTCCAGAGACAGCCTTTGTGACCAGAACAAATATAATGCATTCCCTTGAAAAACAATCTTGCATGCAACCCAAAGGGTAAATTGTGTTTGGCTTTCCTTCTGCGTAAAAGTCAATGAGAATTAGATTTGGCATGGCCTCGTGCCTCAAGAGTTGGCAAATGGCCAACCATACAATCAAGCAGACGTGCTTTTATATGTCAGTGCAACATTCTCCATGTACACTTAAGCTGTGCATGGGGCTACTCCCTGAAAATAAATAAATAAATCCTTTTTTTTTTTTTTTTTTTTACTTAGTTTCCTATCTGTAAAAGCAGAACTGGTCATTTCAAATGTTTACATAATTCACTGACAAACTGTGAGAAATGAACTACATTTGAAGCATTTTTGAAGATGAAAGGGACATTATTGAAGTATGTACAGCATTTAAAAAAAATAAATCACTTATCTCTAGTCCTGCATTTAAAACATAGTTTTGCGGACCTTGAATTTTTTTTAAAATAACCCATGCACCCAAAAGTACATTAGAAGTTTTATAGTTTTGAGGCTTCATGAAAACCTTCCCCAGGACTGCTGGGGACAAAGCCCATGTCTGTTAGTATAAGAGACACCTTTGTTTATAGAACCTTAGGGTTGTGACAAAAACTGACACAGCCAGGAAATGTAAAAGTTAACGGTGGTACTTTGTGTGAAACGTATGCTACGGGGCTGCTGGTTTTCCACAAAGTCTAGATTTTACGGACAAAGTTGGCTTTAATTTCCAACTCTCTGGCTTTTTTCAACAAGAGTCATAGTCATACAGTTATTTAAACAAATGTCTTTGAACTTCCTTAATTTAAAGAAGTGACCCTTAGGTTAATGAATGTTGTAAAACGCTTATTGTTTGAGCAAATGAGTTGGCTCCACCTACTGATGTCTGCTCTCTAAGCACCACAGAAAGGCATGAAGACTAACATCTCACACAGGAAAGCCAAGAAATTTTCACTTACACCATGCTGACTGTTCTCTGAGGTCAAGATTGGCCATCCTTCCTTTGATCCCCTTATTTAAAATGCCCTACCCTACGACCCATCAACTCGCTACTAGGTATTTATTCAAGGGATACGGTATGCTGTTTAGAAGGGGCGCATGCACCCAATGTTTATAGCAGCACTATCGACAATAGCCAGAGTATGGAAAGAGCCCAAATGTCCATCGATGGATGAGTGGCTAAAGAAGATGTGGTATATATACACAATGGAGTATTACTCGGGAATCAAAAAGAATGAAATCTTGCCATTTGCAACTACGCGGATGGAACTAGAAGATATTATGCTAAGTGAAATTAGTCAGAGAAAGACAAATATCATATGACTTCACTCATATGAAGACTTTAAGATACAAAACAGATGAATATAAGGGAAGGGAAGCAAAAAGAATATAAAAACAGGGAGGGGGACAAAACATAAGAGACTCTTAAATATGGAGAACAAACAGAGGGTTACTGGAGGGGCTGTGGGAGGGGGGATGGGCTAATGGGTGAGGGGCATAAAACAATCTACTCCTGAAATCACTGTAGCAATATATGCTAACTAACTTGGATGCAAATTTTATAAATAAATAAATAAATAAATAAATAAATAAATAAAATGCCCTAAATTAAGCTGATTGTAAAAAGGGATGGTGTCAAAGTTCCCTTACAGAGCAAGTAACACCCAAGTATATGGAATGCAAACAGAGGCCTCCAACAGGTGGTAAATGAAAGGCAAGTTGGGTGGATGAAGTTATAAGCAGGTGCTGGTTAACGCTCTGGAACTACCTGGATGCTTCTCCACAGGAAGTGACGAAGTGAACACAGAACTCACTCACCACCACTCCACGCAACAGTCTCATCGAGAGACGCTTCGTTTACAGGTCAGCCTGGGCTGACCTGTAGGCTAGACAGTAGGATGGACAGAGCATTTTCGTAAATGACACAAGATCTTTATGGTTCTAATGATAAGGCACTTTCACATCACAACAATCAATTCTCTTAGGAACACACAAAGCAAAGGAAACCTGCTTTGTCTAAGCAACTTCACTGTATCTCCCTTAGACTGACTGGGCCTTAACAGGAGTGTGTAGGGAAATCACCTAGGAAAATTGTTTTCTTTTAGTTCAGCTATCCCTTTTCCCTCCATGGGAGATTCTGAATTAGGAGGTGTGACGTGGGGCTGGGAAAGTGATTGACAGATAGATAGATAGATACGTACCTACATATATAGGAAGAAAGACAGATGATAGGTAGGTAGGTAGATAGATAAAAGACAGATAGATAGATGGCAGATTTTAATTCTACAAGTGACTTTGATGGGCTCTACTGCTCTCTTAGGTGGTATATGACCACATCATTCAACTGCCAATGAAAATTAATTCACACCTAAAAAAATTTTTTTAACATTTATTTATTTTTGAAAGACAGAGACAGAGCACTAGTGGGGGGGGGGGGTGGCAGAGAAAGAGGGAGACCAGAATCCGAAGCAGGCTTCAGGCTCTGAGCTGTCAGCACAGAGCCCGACGCAGGGTTCGAACCCACGTACCAAGAGATCAGGACCTGAGCTGAAGTCGGCTTAACTGACTGAGCCACCAGGCGTCCCATTTCATACTTTTTAAAAAACGTTTTTATTTATTTTTGAGATGGAGCGTGAGTGGGGGAGGTAAAGAGGCAGGGGGGACAGAGGATGTGAAGTGGGCTCCACACTGACAGCAGAGAGCTAAATTCATACTTTCTATGTAAGTACTGGCACACAGTAAAAGATACACCTCAGGCTGTATTTCGGCCAGTTTATTCGTCTGCCCTCTTACTGAAAATGTATCCTCTGCCAGGTGCTGCGTGAGGTCATGAGTTCACAAAGAAGACATGGCCCTGTCTTAAGGAGTATGTGGCCCTAGTCACAAAGGCAGACACATAAAATAACATTACAGTTTACCTGATACATGCTATCATTCGGTAGGAGAGGGAAGAGAACACTAATTCGATCCAGAAGAATTGCAGAAGATTCCACAGACGAGGGGACACTGGGGCGGGGTCTCACTCAAAGAGGAGGCTTTTCAAGGTGGTGACGGGATGCAGAGAAGCCAGAGACTTCCACAGAGAACGATCAGCGTGTTTAACTTATGTGTGTTTCTAGAGTGTGTTGAGAAGTTCTGAACGGCCAGTCCACAGGATGTGAGTGAGGGGAATGGGGAAAAGGGCCATTAGGGTGCGGATATGAGGCGCGTGTGTGCAGGGGAGATGCTACTGGCAAACCAAGATGAGGGCTGGACCCCTAGAAGTCCCCTCTGTCATTTTGAGGGACGGGGGAGGCCCCACCCAATACTTGATGTTTCATGTAAAAACATTTAGAGTTAAAAACCCTCTGTCACTTTTTCAAGTGATCCTCACAACCACATGATACAGTTAAGTGAAATATTACAAAAGATGGTTTTATTGAATGTTACTGTTTGCATTAAAAGGTATGCATTAAGCTTAGTATAAAAAGCACCATTTATTAACCAAAATACTCAGAAAACAAGCTATCAAACCATCCCTTTGCTTTAATATTTAAGATCAGCTCAAAATGATCTTAAACTCATTCTGAGGGGTGTGTGTGTGTGTGTGTGTGTGTGTGTGTGTGTTTGGAGGGGAGAAGTATAAGGTGGAACAGGACCTATTTCTCTATCACTAAAAAGCAGGACGCCTGTGGTGAGTCACATGATATAGCAAATATAGCATCGGTGTCTAATAGTGGCTCTGACCCAGCCAGTCGGCACAGAAACACAGTTAGTGACGATTAAATCATAGCAGTGCTATTTGGGGTCTAATAATGTACCTCTTCTGTTATATAAAACGTGACAAGGGATGCTTAACATCTCTTATTACTTAAAACTCACATGTAAACTCTCGCTAGAAATAGTTTCTGCCGCTGTAGTGAATCTTCACTCAATGTTTAATTTACTTGGGAGACACTGGAGGAGAAAACAACCTTCCTGATTAGGAAGTAGATGATTAAGTCTCTCCAGAACTGCCAGATCATTCTCCAAAAGGTTGTATCACAGCAAGCCTGGATTCTGTCTACTTTATTCGTATCCTGATATGTCGTTTAGAAGCATGCTCTTGCTTCTGCTCTTTTCTTTCAGCTGCATCTTGGAGGTTTCATTCACTCTCATAGCGTGTTTTCCTACCTGTAAGCAGAGAAGGCCCCAGCACAAAACTCAGCTAGACTGGCCTAGGCAGGGAGAGGGGGAGGGGAAGGATCAAGGAGAGGGGGAGGAGAAAAGGAAGGGAAAAGAGGGGAGAAGAGCTGGCTTCTTACTCCTACTAGGTAGGTATTGCTGTGGGTCTGTAATAGGAGTTCTCACCCCCATTTTCCATTAGAATATTCTGGGGAACTTGTCAACAAACACCAGTGTCCTGACCCCACTCCGGGGACTCTGAGCTAATTTGTCCAGGGGGAGGCCCAGAGACTGGTATAGTGTAAAAGCTCTCCAGGTGATTCTAATGGGTGGCCAGATTTGAGAACAAGCACTCTTAACTCTTTGGAGGACACAACAGATGGCTCTGAAGTGCCAAATGGCCTCAAGACGCCTACAATCTGGTTGGGAAAAAATGGAGAGTAGTCCCAGATAGACTACCATCAAGAACAAAACCGTGTGGTGCATTCTGTTAGTGCCTGGAGAAAAGACATGGCTCCAAGACCCATCAGGAAGACGTCAGGAGGATGGCACGTGTGTGCTGGGCCTTGAAAGGGGGCTGAGATTTCATTTAGTTCCCTCTTCCCATTCCCACTGCCACACCCCAACCAAGCACCTTCTAAGAGGATTTCATTCTTGGGAGCTTCCATCCTCTCCATTCTTCCCATTTTTATGCCTTGAAATCATCAGTCCTACCATGGCATGCCTCTGCTTAAAACCCTTGAAAGGCTCCCGAGAACTTCTAGAACTATGTCACATCTCAGACCCTCCATGACTGGCCTGGTGCTCTTTCTCATTACGACCCCCTAGCAAGATGGCCTTGCTTTTGTTCCTAAAATGTCCCAATTCCTTTCCTGCCTCGGGGCTTCTGTATCTGCTGGTCACTCCCCTTGGGACACTTGTTCCCTGGCTCTCAAGGGACTGATTCCTTTTTATTCCTTAGGTCTTGGGCTGCATGTCGCCTTCTCAGGGAGGCTGTCCTTGATCAGCCAGTGCAGAGCAGCCCCCCACCCCAATCTCATTCTCTATCCGAGTACCAGCTTACGAATTTAACAGCACTAATCACAAGCCAAGTATCTCATCTATTCAGTATTAACTTGTGCTTTCTCTGCTAGACTAAACTTCGATAACAAGTTCTGTCTCGTTCCCTGGTATCCAGGCTAACGAGCACAGTGCCTGGTACAGAATTAGTGATAAAGAAATACCCGGATTTATGGGGGTGCCTGGGTGACTCGGTCGGTTAAGTGTCCGGCTTTAGCTCAGGTCATGATCTCGTGGTTCATGGGTTCGAGCCCCGTGTCGGGCTCTATGCTGACAGCTCAGAGCCTGGAGCCTGCTTTGAATTCTGTGTCTCCCTCTCTCTGGGCCTCCCCCCTTCCACCACACTCTGTCTCTCTCTTTCAAAAATAAATAACATTAAAAAAAATTTTTTAATAAATTAATTAGAAAAAAGAAATACCTGGATTTATGGATGAAAGAGTGAATGGTGAGAAGGGAAAGACACTCTAGGTGGGACAAACAGCGAGAACAAAGCAAGGGAAGAAGAACACACACGTGTGTCTGTGTGTATGGAACACACAGTAGAACAAACCAGTGGAAGTAGAAGATACCTGGGATATAATTGAAGATAAGGGTGAGCATGTCATGGGCAGTCACTAACAGCAATGAATGTCAGGATTTGAACTTCACGTCTGTTAAAGTGTAAAAACTCTACCAGGACTGAATGATTCAGCTCTAAGGAAGGAAATCATGTTTCTAAAACCCAGAAGGTAATGGAGCATAATTTTAGTCACTATACATGATTAGAAGATTAAATATTTGGAAAAAAATTGGTTTATGTGAGGAAATTCAGAGTGTAATATGGGGGAATATATAGCTGGATACTGGGTATCCGTCTTTTATAAAAGAATTATTCGGAGCTACTTATGAAAAAAAATTCTGTACATAATTTATGTCAAACAGTGGGAAACCTGTTAACCTGTCTTTGAAACCATGGCTTCTCTTGACATATCCACTGAAATTTGAATAAATGAGAGTATTATTTCACAAAATGTTTTTCCAGTCTTGTTGTGGTTCAGAGTCATGGAGAGTCTGAAAAGAAGTAATGTGCAATGTAACGTGAGAATTACTGGGGGAAGATCTAGTCATGCACAGGTAAGGGGAAAAAAAGTCCCTGTGACTCTGTGCTCGTCCTTCTAATCATGATCTCTCTGAAAAAAAAAAAAAAAAGAAAGAGGAGGAAAACTCTTCCATATTCCAGAAAAATGTGTCTCAATATTTATTTAAATATCACTTAAAAATTCGTCTATGCCTTTATTCATAATTTGTGTCAATGATCCTAACATTATAATATCCTTCAAATGTTTTGAATAATTTCTTATAGCAGTGACAAATCTCACAGGTGGACTTAATAAAAAAGTATTCTATTTTATAAAATGTATGAATGTTTATGACAGAGCACTTCACAACTACCCATGTACCGATTGCAGAGGAGGAGCAGAGAGAGAGGGAGAGAATCTTAATCTTAAGCATGCTAAATGCCCAATGTGGAGCCCAATGCGGGCTTGACCTAATGACCATGAGATCATGACCTGAGCTGGAATTAGGAGTTGGATGCTTAATCAAATGAGCCACCCAGGTGTCCCTCAAGACATTTAATATTTAGTTAAATATTCTTTCTCTAATACAAATCAAAACCACACTGAGATACCACCTCACACCGGTCAGAGTGGCTAAAATGAATAGGTAAGGAGAGACTATAGATGCTGGTGAGAATGTGGAGAAACTGGCACCCTCCTACACTGATGGTGGGAATGTAAACTGGTGCAGCCCCTCTGGAAAACAGTGTGTAGGTTCCTCAAAAAATTAACAATAGAACTCCCCTATGACCCAGAAATAGCACTGCTGGGGATCTACCCAAGGGATACAGGAGTGCTGATGCATAGGGGTACATGTACCCCAATGTTCATAGCAGTACTTTCAACAACAGCCAAAACATGGAAAGAGCCTAAATGTCCATCAACTGATGAATGGATCAAGAAGATGTGGTTTATATGTACAATGGAATACTACATGGCAATGAGAAAGAACAAAATCTGGCCATTTGTAGCAACATGGATGGAACTCGAGGGTGTTATGCTAAGTGAAAGAAGTCAGGCAGAGAAGGACAGATACCTTATGTTTTCACTTATAAGTGGAACAGGAGTAACAGAGGACCATGGGGGAGGGGAAGGGGAATAAATAGTTGGGGAGAAGGAGGGAGGCAAACCATGAGAGACTCTTGAATACTGAGAACAAACTGAGGGCGGGTGGGGGTGGGGGAAAAGGGAGAGGGGTGATGGACATGGAGGAGGGCACTTGTTGGGATGAGCACTGGGTGTTATATGGAAACCAACTTGACAATAAACTATAAAAGAAAAAAATTCTTTCCCTTTGTTATTTATGTTCTTGATGCCTGACTTATAAAAACAGAACTTTGAAGTTAACTTTTTACATATAAAAATCTCCTAACATCCATTTTTAATATATAAAATGTTAGTGTGGATAAATAAAATCTGCACATTATTCCTGATTTCATGGATGTAATTGAATTTTAAGCTCTCCCTGAGACTAAATGTAGCTCCCTTTCCTTCTTTACTGCATCTGATGGTGATGCTAATGGGCAATGAAATGCCCCAAAGCCTAGAAATAAGGAATAAGAAATCCTGGACCAAGATGACACAGATATTTAATTTCAAAATAATCAAGCTTTGATATTTTTACAAGTGAATAGTGCGCTAGTTCCCCAAAATGGCTTATATATGAGAAAACAAAGAAGAGCTCAGGAGTGTAAGAATAAGGCAAAAATGAAAAGCAAAAATGAAAATGAAGAGATTTTAACAGTGATCCCCAAATTTGAGTTATACACCATTACTAGGCATCCCCTTGAGAGCCTCTGGTTAACATGACTGGGAAACGCTATAATCTCTGTTCCATCTTGGGAATTCACAACAAATATTAGCACAGGCAAGGAATTATGTGCTAATTTTATTAGCTATGTTAAGAAAATCTGTTTAACACTGTCAAACTCAGCAATTCCCAAAATTGCCTGAACACTTAATTCTGTGTGTGTGTGTGTGTGTGTGTGTGTGTGTGAAAAGGGACTAGACTTAACTAATATCCTATGCCATTAATGTGCAATGGCATATAATTTAGAAAATGTTGGGTTACTGATTTCCCTTCTCTGCCCCAAAAATGCTTTCTTGCTGATTCTCCATAGTTTTTCCAATGTTTCTTCTTGACCCAAGCAAGCCATTTAACAAGAATTCCTATTTTAACTTATGGATATAGAAAAATGCATTTTGCCTTTGGAATGATGAGTGGTTGCAAAGAAAAAAAAATACTCAGAACTAATCCTAATGATCAGGGTTAAAAAACAAAAACGCAAAACTTTGTTTTAGAAACAATGACTTTGTCTTCCTTCTCCACGCTCTTAAGCCAAGACTGTTGGTCTATTCCCAGGAGGTCAAAGTCACTCCAAAATTAGAGTAAGGACTCAGAATCAGACCTATAAATACAGAGAATAAACCAATGGTTGCCAGAAGGTAGGGGTGGGAGGAGGGGCAAATGGGTGGAGGGGAGAGGGAGACACAGGCTTATTATGTTATGAAATGAATAAATCATGGGACTAAAAGGTACAACATAGGGAATATAGTCAATGATACTGTAATAGCACGTATGGTGACAGACGGTAACGGCACTTTGGTGAACACAGAATAATGAATAAACTTGTGGAATCGCTATGTTTACACTTGAAACTAATGTATCATTAACTGCCAACTATATTCAAACAAACAAAAAATCCAAGAAAATTTAGTGCCACTTCTCAGTACTTTTATGTACATTTTATGTACATGAACCTATATTCCCTTTGACATTTTTGTTTTAAAGGACAATGATTTCTATAATAATAATGGCACTTTGAAAACAGACATTCCAAAAAGCAGATTCTTTATTAAATTTTAAGCTCTCCCTGAGAAAAATATCTTTACATGAATCTAAGGTGCTCTTAGATTCACTTATAGTTCACTTATTTGATGAACTATAAAATGCTACAACAGCACAATGGACTTCACAATAAACTCAAAGTAAAATACTATAATTACCTGCTTTATAGTGAATAAAATATTCAATAATTATTTATAGGATGTAAGAGGCATTTCAGAAAATAAGAATCAATTCCTTTTTTTAATTAAAAAGGAAAGCTATTCTAAATTTTTATTGTTTGTCAGAAGAGCTAGCAAAATTTTATTCCCCTGCATTGAAGCATTTAATCCCCCAACCAAAAAATGCATATACAAATACATATATAAAATGCAATATATGCATGCAAATATATGCATTTGTAAGTATATAGAACATTATTATATTTTCTATAACGTCACAGTTGACAAAATTATAGCTACCAAGACCAAGATATCATGGGGATTAGAGGGAACAAATTTAAATTGCACCAAATATATTTTTCAAACATAGTCAAATGTCCTAGAAAGCATTCATTTCTAAAACAAATGAATTCACATAGAAAACTTGCTCCATTAGGTAATCATTCTCCTCAATTACTGTCTTCAGTTGTTCAGGAACTTGGCTATGGAGGCTTGAGATAGATTCTCCTTTGAAAATTTTTTGAATCAGTTTGAGATAAAATGTGTTTGTGCTTATGTTTTCTTATATAACGGCCTGGCCTTTACCAAAATTATTTCATTGCTTAGGGGGCATGTTTCTCTGGGCCTGGTCTTATCTCCATCTGTGTTGAAAAGATTGTCAAGTAGCACTTGAAAGTCTCCTTTCTCTCCATCACCTATGGGTCCCCCACAAGCTGGGGGGATGCATTAGCTGCTGTTGGTTTACTCAGATGAACAAAGATCAACAGATTAAAACAGAAAATATTTTAAATTGGGGTAAAAAACAAAAAACTTTGCATTATCTCAAATCCATGGTTAATAAGAAATTTCGTGTATGCACTTGTGCATTGTGCGTGTGTGTGTGTGTGTGTGTACCTTTTAGTGGATGAAAAAGTCATCAATGAACAACTACTAAGGCTAGTGGGTAACCCAGAGGTATTTCAAACTCAACATGTCAAAACAGAACTCATTGTTTTTCTCTTAAAACTCCTCTGGTATTTCATAGTATAGGATTATTACTATTATCTTAGATTCTCAAACTAGAAACTTCAAAGTTCTGCTATGATTGGTCTACTTCTCCTTGCGTCCTTATCCACTCATCATGTTCTTTTGATGTATATCCAATGCTTCCCTCAATCCTATTCCCATTTCACCACCCACATCAATTTCCAGCTATGTTCTTGGGACAGCCACCTGACTGGTCTCTGATTCTAACTACCTACCTTCCCACTCCATCATCACAGTGCTAGTGCCATACTACTAGAGCATGTATTTATTCATAAAGCAACCTGGCTTCCATTTTTTGATGGTTCTTTAAATAACCAACATGTATTGAGAATTACCATATGCCAGCGATTGTACCAAATTTTACGTGTGGTATCTTATTTTCTCTTCATGACAGTCCTATGTGATGGATACAATTATTGTTGCCACTTACCAATGAGAACATAAAATGCATAGGGTTTATAAAGCTGGTTTGTGGTCCCTGGGATGGCAGGTGGCAGTGCTAGCGCTCATCTCAGATTATCAGATGCTCTGGATCATTCCATTGTAAACCTTTCCTCAATCTGGTTCCCAAATGACCCTCCAGGATTTTTCAAAAGGAGCTAGAAGACTGTGAATTTCTCATATTCAATTATTGTACATCAAGGGTGAAGAGTCTTTAAGCCCCTAGGCTGGAATGTAAGCCGAGGGCACAGTAGGTTTCATAGCTTCCAGCTCCCTTTCCCAAAGAGTGTGCCTCTTAGGACCCACACGTGGTAATGGAAGTAACTTTATCTCAAGCAATGAAACATTCGCCCAACAAATGCTGCAGAACTTTTTATAATACTCTGCCCCTGTGGAATATGGAATGACATTTCAAAAACATTGGTTTTCAGACATAATCACACACTACGAATCAACTTTGCCATAACATCTATCTTTCCACGACTCATTCATGAGAACCACTTGAGGAAGGGTAGGGAGGGGAGCAGTGAGGGGATACCAAGGCAGGGACAGGATAACTTGGATCACAGCTGTAGTCACAGACTTGGTTTTATAAAGGACTGTCATTTGAGTTGTTACCAAATTTATGAGAAGAAACAGTCATATTAAAAAAAAAAAAAAGAAGAAGAAAAGGTTAGATATTGCTAAAACTGCCCTGACATATTCCACATGCACTGTTTGATAAATATTTTATTGTTATTCCAGGAAAAGCTTTTAAAGGAATACATAAGCCAGCAATTATGGGGAAGGGATGTCTCCTTCTCAGAGATAGTAGGAATGCCAAAGACAGCTCCTTGCTGCTAAGGAAAGGCTGGACAGGCTCACAATGGCATGCTTGCTGAAATGTGCACAGACCCACCGAAAGAGCCACAGTCCCCGGCAGCAACTCTTCCTTATGTGTTAACAACAAGAAACACACAAATATCTCCAATGCAGTGTTCTGTGTGATTTGGACAAATCAGAGGCACTTGGCTTGTGTGTGTACTCCTATCCAAACCCTGACACAGAACAAACCCTGACACAGAAAGCTGTGCTGGAAGAAGGCCTGGTTCCTTGAAACTGATGGTTGAATGGTTAGGACTATGCCCAGCTCTAGACTGCTAGCCTCTAATAGATATTGAGGGCCTGAACCCATTCCTGATTGGAAAAATTTAGGCAGATATTCAACATCATTGTCTTATTTAAATTAAATTGGAGACATCCAGTGCTCCAAGCTAACTGGGTGTCTTGGTATAATGCTAAGACATTTCCAAGGGTTTTGTTTGTTTGTTGGGTTTTTTCTTTCTTTCTTTTTTTTCTTTTTCTTTCTTTCTTTCTTTCTTTTTTTTTTTTTTTTTTTTGGCTACTTACCAGCACTATCTTAAATGCCTTCCTTATAGTCAATACAATTTATTGAAGTGTATGTGTGTGATGGATGTTTACATTTCCCTGCTATAAGACAGGCTGTTTACATCATCAAAAAATTACCATGAAAAGTGATCACTGACAGCCAATTGGCCATTAGAAGAGAAATATTATTTCTGAAATATTCGAACAATGTAATTTAAGAGCCGGTTCTTCCACTCAAAGGTGTACATGCCTATATTGGAGATTTCACCTAAAATTTGAAAGGATTTGGAATTGCTGCTGTAAAAAACACTTGACAATGTACATAAATATTCTTCAGTGTGTCAGGGACAGAGGCATTTTATTACTGACATTTAAAAGCATAAACAAATATAAGTACAAATTGAGAAAACATTTATCTCCCTAAGCTATATAGTTCACCAGAAAATAAATCATAACCCTCAGCACTTTTTAAACCTATAAAAAGGCTCCTACAGTAGTTTCTTTTCTTTTCTTAAGTGGCCTTTAAATAAATATATGAGTCAGTTAAGAAAGCCATTTACTTGAATTAAAGTGATAATTCTGCCAGGACATCAGTATAATTAATTGTGGGTGGCAGAAGTTTTAAATAAGGCTAAATTAGAGATTCTGGTTTATTTATTTTTTACTCACTCTACCTCTATAATTAGAGAAGTTTTTGGTGGATCTTGAAATTGTGCCTTGTCATGGAATATCATGTCTGCATGCTCTTATGACAAGCCTTAGGGCATATTTTTTAATGACCGAAATGGGGGGGTGTAATGCATACACACGTGTATTATGTGCATATACATCAATCCAGCCTCCTTCCTACTACTACTATTACTACTATACACATACACACTCACACTCACAGACTCTCTCACACACACACTCCCCCTCACACTTGTTCTGTCTCTTTCACAACCCTGAAATTTTCATTCCTAATATTTCACTGTTCCAATTTATTTCAAGGTCTTCAACGTCAAATACAAAATTATTTTAGTCACAGACATTTATTCCTGGTAAACTATTTCATAAAAGAACTCAAAACACCCTGCCTTCAAAATTTCTGCTTGCCTATGCTACCTGCACCGAGGACTGAAATAGCCACATTTCATAAACAAATATGTTCTCCTGAAAATGGGTGGTCTTCCTGCATAGGATGTGTTTTAAATGATGCATCCTGTCAGCAGAGCCGACCGTGTCTCGAGGCGCTGTAAGGCATCACTAGAAAACTGACACCAGCTGAAACTGAACGAGTGAGTTTCAGGAGACAGAGAATCCATAACACATTTGGGAAATATCTACATTTAGTGTCAATAACATTGAAGTGAGGAGTGTATACCTTCTAAAAGTTCACTATGGCAAAGAAGAAAAAAGTTCTACATAAGAAATCATTTAATGCTAATCACTTAACTGTCATTAGAATATTTCAACAGTTATATTTGTCTAGCTATCAAGTAAGGATATTAAAAACAAATATATTTTTAAAAGGTACACACATGATTGGCCACTAATGTCTATACTCCAAAATCAAAATCTCGGAGGATATTGAGACATTTTCTACATTTTCATCCTCATGTGAAGAGAAAGCATAAGACACAAGAATGACAGTGGGCAGATTGTAATGCTGAACAAAATGTTTGATTAGCTCATTAACTCCATCCACCTTTTGTCACCCCTTCCTAACAGTTTTTTTCATTAACTAGATGCATTTTTTCACCCTCTGTTCTGAGCACAAAAGGACCAAACAGCACACTTTCTGCAGCCTAAAATATGCTAAATATGCTAAACGTAAAAATGCTAAATAAAATAGCAGCGCAGTCTTCGAAGAAAAGGTGAATGTAGAATTATGATCTGCGTTCTCCATCGCTGAACTTCAAAGCAAACACTGATTGCCTAGTGGACAATGCAGCGGGGTTAACACATTACACAGCTCCAGGTCTTCAACATTTAAGTGCAGAACAAGACCAAAAAATATGCAAACCTTTTGCAGCAAAGGATGCAGATTGCAAAGGAGCCCAGAGGCTACGAAGGATTCACGCTTTACCTACCGGCATTGTCCATGTCTCAGGAGTGTCGAGGCGAGTTCTGTAGCCTGGCAGCCGGGGAGCCCCGGCTCTTCTCCTGGCTAACGAAGCACCCTGCCTTTCTGCTGATTATCAGTGCTTGCTGGCACACAGAGCATACTTCATGCACTGTCTGCAGGAGACACCGCCAGGAAATTTATATCTCCAAGGATGACAAACAGCCATTAGCTCCATTACAGGCTGATTAAGAGAGACTGAGCCTATCAAGTGGATACTTGAATCCACTGGGGTTTTCACCTCTGTTCCAAGCAAAGGTGGGGGGTGGAAATCACCGCAATGTTGAGTGTACTGCACATTTCAGAAAAGAAGTGCACATGCGATGCAGAGCACAGTGCTTTTCCAAAAGATGCCAGCGCAAACACGAGCAGGAAGAGGCACAGATAATTAAAAGGTAAAAAGGAATCTTTACAACTATAATAAATTCTCCTTTCTTTGAGGCTGATCTAAATGTGGTCCAGCCTTTATCACTGACATCACTGAATGACTGGGCAACTTTTCAGTGTAGAATTTTAAACTTTGTGGTGGTGGTTGTCCCTGTTGTTGGGGTGGTCAAGGAAGAGCTGTAAAGCCATCTTAAAATAAAGACTACCTTCAATATTTTTGCACTAAATAAATGCTAAGGAGCCGAGTATTGTCATTCCCTTTTGATTATGTTTTCATCATGATGAGTGTCCCTATTTCTGGTCAGAATTTCTGCCCACCTCTCCTAACAGAGAAATTCAAAGGAATTTCACTAACTGTCACCAATAACACTAGAAATAATTGTCAAAAGATGTCAGGGACTCTATCGTATGGTACAGTCCATAGCCACCTACGTTACAGAAAGCTGAGGATCAAGAAAAATGCATTTACTAACACAGGAAAGTTCACATCTTGTCTTTAATTTGGCTGTGCAAAGACGCTAGGTCTCCTGAAACTACTTATAATACCAATGCATAAGGATGGGCGGAGTGCTGAAGGAATTGTGTGCCATACTCTGTGGCTGTTGTGACATTCAATTCTGGGGACAGCACAACTCTGTTTTCTGCATTTTCTCAAATAGAGTAAAAAAAATTTCTACTGGCCTCATTTGACCTATGATGCAAGGAATCCATAGTACAGTAAGAGCCTACAGGTTTTCTCTTCGACAGGATTTAAAAAAAAAAAAAACAGTTCATGGTGTTATACCCTCGGGGTTGTTCACCTGGAAAAGCAAGTCATTTATTTAGCATTTCTGTATGCCATCGGCAATGACAAGCCACATGCCAATTATTTATAATCCTGTCTTCCATTTTTATAGCTTTTAAGTATGTGTTTTTAAGGTAACTTTTGGTTTTCCTATAGATTTGAGATTCCTTCATTGTTTAAATTTTTTTTTAACATGTATTCATTTTTGAGAGATAGAGACAGACCGTGAGTGGGGGAGGGGCAGAGAGAGAGAGGGAGAGGAAGACACAGAATCTGAGGCAGGCTCCAGGCCTGGATCTGTCAGATCAGGGACCGATGCGGGGCTCCAACTCACAAACCATAAGATCATGACCTGAGCCGAAGTCCGACACCTAACCACCGAACCACCCAGGTGTCCCGAGGGTCCTTCATTGTTTAAACAAAATACTCCATTTATGAGATCAGCACTAGTACAAATATATTTTCTTCAAAGAAAAGTTGAAGTTCTCAGGGATTTTTACACCGAGATTTTATCCCCATTATTTTCAATTCCGTCACACAATTTTGAAGATATATCACCCTATTAATTTAAAAAAAATATTCTTCACATATTTTTTTAAAGGCTTGGATCCCCTAAGACTGAAATCACTGTGGCTTCCGTACCTCATCTGCTTGCCCTGATTAAGACTGCCAGGCACCCAGAGTTCAGTGTCATCAGTAGAAATCTAGGGCAAGCTAACTACGAGTTAACAAGGAAATATGAATGACAAAAGGGAGAGAACCTATTTCATGAAGTCTGGGATTTTGGTAAGGAGGAGCTAAGAAGTGTCATATCCTGACAGTACATATTGACTAATGTGAATACATTTGCATTAGCTCTGTACACAGTTTAACATGTGACTCTTGATTATTTTCATTAATACAATCAGTCACCAAATTATGAAAGGACCGTGTGCCAAACGTTTGTTTTGTTGGTCATCTGAAAAACCCTTGTTGTCATAAAACACTGATTAGGTTCCAAGGACAGACCATTAAACACTGCCTAACTCATGACGTGATTTCTATAATATCCATAATCGCTTGTACACAAATCTAAAATCGAGAAAGTTCTGAAAATCTTAAGGTTCTTTCTCTTTTTTAAAGTTGGGCCCCAAAATGCATTTGTTTCACCACAGGACTTGAAGTGATAGGAGGCTATTTGAAATCTTTGCTTGTCTCATTTTGAGTGACTAACATGTTTTACAACAAGAATTTTAATGTTATAGTTATGGGCATCCGTTCAGACCCTGCTGGAGATGATATGTAATATTTTGTATGTGTAGTATGTCACCTTTCTAAAATGCAAAGATTCCGAATCCTGATATATACCTGACCCCAAGGGTCTCGGATGAGGGACTATGGTCCTTCAGTAACTTTTTGCAATTTAAAGGGTGGAAAATAATCCTTTATATTGTTTTGCCAGAGATCCCTTCCTTATTAGGAACACTCTCACTCCCTCCCTTCCCTGTGAATAACCTACCCAAATCTCTCCAGCTATGGAAAATCTAAGAGATATATAAGGGATGGGCAACAAGGAAAGATGTTTAGATGTCATGAAACTAAGGTTGTGTCTATTAGGAATGAGGCTATTTACAAACAGCATAAATTGCCACAGAGAAATCTGCTGTGTCCCCCTGCATTCACCACCAGCCCACGGCTGCCCCTCTTCTGTTCCTACCCAGCATCAGAAGATGGCAATATATGCTATATGTAAACTAACTAAAATTTAAATTAAAAAAAAAAGAAAAGAAATTTTTAAAAAAGAAGATGGCAAAGTAACGATGAAAAAGCACAATGAATGGAACACTTTCCTCAAGCTCCAGGGAGAATGTACTTCCTCCCTTGATTTAATTCAGACCTATAGTTAATATGCGCTAGTTGGGGAATGCCTGGATTAAATGTTTACCAAGCCCTTTTTAATTGTCCCTGAGATGCAGTGTAGCACAGTAGGAGCATCAATAAGTCTAAAGTTCTACAGCATGTTTTAAAATCTTTTTTAAAGTTTATTTTAAAAAAATAAAGTTTATTTATTTATTCTAAGAAAGAAAGAGAGAGAAGCAGAGAGTATCCCAAGCAGGATCTGCACTGTCAGAGCAGAGAAGGATGTGGGGCTCGATCTCACAAACTGTGAAATCATGACCTAATCCGGAATCAAGAGCTGGATGGTCAACCAACTGAGCTATCTAGGTGTTCCGCTACAGTATGTTTTAAACATAAGTTTTAGGTCCTGTTTTTATTAACCTTCTAATATGTATATTCTTTAGCTCTCTTCAAATTGAACTAATATGTTTGAGGGCAGTGATAATTTGGAGCACCGGTATCCAGAACACCCTCAGCGCGATCCCACGTACAGAAAGAAGGGTATAGCCTGTCACCAGGGTGTTTTGTTTTGTTTTGTTTTGTTTTTTAAGGATTATTCACCTGAGGTTGGTTTCAAGAGTTCCGTGACTCCAGGCCAGACCAGCTAAGGTAGCATCTGCAAGGTTACCAGTGGGCATCCAGTACTTTCAAATGCATCGTCTAACACCTGGGGATAACCTGGCCATTGTCACATCTTTCTTCAAAAAACTATTAGTGACTCTCTTTCGATTTCAGAGAAGAAAATGCCTAGAAAAGTTCTGCTTATTTCATAACTTTCCCATGAGATGCTTTCATATGTTGGGGATCCAGAAGGGAGCTGGTAGAAGTCATGCTCTACCTTTTCTGACGGTAATCCAACTGCAATCTAAGCCCAGGTAGACCAAGAGCAGCTCACGTGGATACTGTGGGGCACAAGAAGCAGACATATTTTTCCAAGAGGTGTGGCAACTCCAGAATCATAGGCTAAAAATATCATGGTTTGGCTTTCAGGGGACCAACTGGAATCCTTCTCCACAGTTAGACTTTGTTCCTTAGAATGGAAAAATTGAGAGAATGAATTGCCCATGTAATTACTATATTGCTTGGCCCAGCAGATCAGCCTATCTAATCTTGGACCCCCAGATCAGCTATCTGATCTTCTCACTTTCTGATTTATCTAAAGAAATAAAGAAGTGCTAGAATATTGACTACCAGTTAGGAAGTAGTTAAGGCTTGCTCCCAGTTCCTTTGGGAATAGGTTCTACCAGAAATCTGTTCTGAAAAGATTTCAGATGCTGCTTTTACAAGAACGGCTATCGTATATTGATAGTGGCAATGAACAAAGTGTTTGGATTTATAACTCTCTAAGCATGAAACCAAATCCCCGAACTATTAAAAAAAGTTCACAGGAGGGAATTTTGACAGATTATATTTCCAGGAAGATCAGGGCAAAAAATTAGACATTTATCTAATGTTCTATTATCTGGATTTTAGGACAATACTTACTTGACATGCCTATGTTTTCCATTACTCCTAACCATTCTCCTTTGAGATTTTTCTTCTGGTGTAAGGTGGTAAGAAGTGTCTCCTGAATTACTTGTTAACATTTGCTTCTCTTCCCTTGTACACAGTCCATAGAAAAAGGCTTCTAGTCACACAAACTTAAAGCACACCTCCAAGTGAAGCCATGGCACTCTTCAGCATACCTGGAACTTTGCTTGCCGTGTAGACCTTAATGAAGCTATTAACTGTCAGACACGGTCTTCTGACATGTTTGGACTTTTGGTCACAGTGGTTTGCTGAGTCCCTGCCTGGACACTACCCTTCTGCTCCGAACACAAGGCAATGGTAGACAAAACATTAAATAGGGTAAGTCACAGCTAGGCTTAAAAAGCTAGATAACCATTTCCATGAATCGGAAAGTAGCCCAAAGCTTAAAGCAGTAATGAGGATTCTGCTCAACTTTCTGGGTTCAAGGGGCAAAAGAGAGGCTGGAGGCCAGTGCATGGCTCCCGTGTGGCGGGGGATTTCAAAGAGCTCCACGTGAGAAGGGAGGACGCAGGGCCAAGCTCTGCTTCAATGAGGCCTCTTCGCTCAAGAAAGAAAGTTGAAAAAACAATGACTGTTGACTCATTTCCAGAAGCCATGTCTTTATAAAGCCCAGATAGGCATGGGGAGGATAAATTCTCACAACCAACAACAAAATCAGCTTCACGCTGATCAGATCAGCAATGATACCAGATCAGCAATGTCTCCCTCAAAATCATACAGGAACCCCAAGATATCACTTCAACTCCTGACTCTAGACCAGAGGATCAGAGGGTAAGGTGGAGGCAACTTCAAACCATAAATCTATGAGAGAGGGGGAGAGAAAGAGAGTCCAAACCAAACCAAAGAAGCAAAAAACAAAACAAAACCTTCCTCCCAAAATGAATGCGCAAGCTGAATTCCAAATTGTTGAAGACTGCTAATATTTAAAAAGCAAGTAAGTGAAAAAAATCAATAAAACATAATTTCAATCTTGATATCATTATGGAAGAGTCTCATAAAGATTTTTCTTTTTGCATTTATGTATTTTTTGAGAGGGAGAGCACAAGCAGGGGAAGGGCAGAGAGAGAGAGGGAAAGAGAGAATCCCAAGCAGTTTGCTTGCTCTTAGTGCTAATTCCCTGAGCTGAAATCAAGTGTCAGACACTTAACCAATGGAGCCACCCAAGATTTTTTAATAACTGTGCTTATCAAAGAGATAAGTAGAACCATGACAACCAAAAACAAATGGGAAAAAAAATAAAAACAGAGACAAAAATACAAGAAAATGAAGATAACTCACAGGAAATCTTGGAAATGAAAAGAGAGTGTAATGACATTGAGGCCAACATAGATTTCTTGTTAGCAATCACTGATGCCAGCACATAAGATGCTGAAAGAAAGTAATTGTCAACCTTGAATGTCATGTTAGGCTATAGTCCCATCCCTGAGCAGCACACTGACGCTTCCACAGATATGGGCACAGACACTAAAAATCACTAACAGATGCACTTTAGCGAGATGAAAAGTGAATCCAGGGAGAAGGCACAAGATGAAACACAATGAGGAAGAAGCTGATAAAATGTACTGTATATTTAAGTAACTACTGACAGTGAAATAGTAACTTCAAAATTAACAAAAACATTTTTAAAAAAAGGGGTCAAACTGGATAACTGTAACAAAATACAAGGGAAGATGTTCAACGAGAATTCAAAGTGTGAAAGGAGAAGAGAAACATTGATTAGTTTTAGATTTAGATTCAGACATAATGAAGTTTTCGATTTTAAATTGGGACGTATATATACAGTTTTTATTTTTTAAGAATAACCACTAACATTAGGGGCACCTGGGTGGCTCACTCGGTTACATGGCTGACTTCGCCTCAGGTCATGATCTCATGGTCCATGAGTTCGAGGCCCGCGTTGGGCTCTGTGCTGACAGCTCAGAGCCTGGAGCCTGCTTCGGATGCTGTGTCTCCATCTCTCTTCCCCACTCGACTCTGTCTCTCTCTGTCTCTCAAAAATAAACAAACACTAAAAAAAAGTTTTTTTTAAATACCACTAACAGAATAGAAGTAATTTGCTTATGTACACCAATAGTTTCTAAAATGGATTGAATACACACCAAGGAGGGTGTAAAGTGATACACTGATGTAAGGAAAGAAAATATTAGAACTTCTATTAACAGTTACTTTTATATAAAAGATAATTTACTCATAAATGAACTTTAAAAATGGGGGTGCCAGAGTGGCTCAGTCAGTTGGGTGTCTGACTCTGGATTTAGGCTCAGGTCATGATCTCATGGTTCACTGACAATGGGAAGCCTGCTTGGTTCTCTCTCTCCCTCTCTCTCTGCCTCCCCCCTGCTTGCACTCTCTCTCTCTCTCTCTCTCTCTCTCTGTCTCACTCTCTCTCTCTCTCTCTCTCTCTCTCTCTCAAAATAAATAAACTTAAAAAACGGGTAAGTTATTAAGCTGTAATAATACTTAATATACAGAGCTCCATGGAGCCTTTGTTTTTCCAAATGTCAGACTTGAAACATACAGTAAATAGTTCCATAGCATGGAATTGACACAAATTAGGCAACTGAATTCTTTATCTGGTTTTAAAAGCTTCAAAGGAAGAATTTCAGGGAATTTTCTTTTCCTTTTTTCTTTCCTTTTTTGTGAATTTTCCACTCACTTGCTAAATCCAAAACTGCAACATATATTATTAGTTTTTGAGAAGAAACAATGACAGTGGGTAAGAAAGCCATTTACTAGCTGAATTGCAACCCAGACTTCTGCAAGAAAGGTTGTTGGCAATGAATTATAATTTTGTAAGCTCAAAGGTGCCCTTCTTCAAAAAGATCTCTTTTCAACTCTGATTGCCATTAAAGCCAGGTATCAAGATAAACTCATAGAGAACCAAGCCATGGGATTGCTGTTTCTTAAAACATTAAAGCAAAATTTGAAAATTAATGATGCATACTCTGTCTTTGCCACCTTAAAAAATTAGTAACTTTTGCCATAGGAATTTAGTCTTATTAAAACAATAAAGTTCTGTTGTTTTTAAAATATTGTTTATTTCCTCTTGATCTTGACCTTAAAAGTGTTTGATTTCTATGCCACATACAATACATAATATATTATTACAGTGGTCCATGTATATAATTTCTAAATTAATAAATATACACGTGTTGAGAGAACAAGCTAATTTTTTCTTAGATTACCGCAGTACCCTGCTTGCCAGGCATCTGTAGCACAAACTCATTCCATCACAATTCCGTGTGTTCCCCTGATTCAGATTCTACTCTTTTTTATCTCTCTCTCTCTCTCTATTTAAAAAAAATTTTTTTTTAACATTTATTTATTTTTGACAGACAGAGAGAGACAGAGCATGAGCAGGGTAGGGGTAGGCAGAGAGGGAGACACAGAATCCAAAGCAGCTCCAGGCTCTGAGCTGACAGCACAGAGCCTGACACGGGGCTCGAACGCAAGAACTGTGAGATCATGACCTGAGCCAAAGTCAGATGCTTAACCTGCTTAACCAACGGTGCCACCCAGGCCCTCTCTCTCTCTCTCTTTTAAGGGACTAAGGGACTGTTGCTATTACCACAGATGAGGTCTGCATACCCCCTTCTCTCTGCTGGTCACTGAATTCTCAAGCACATTTACTCTGCTACTCAATCACAAGCTCACCTCCTTCCCTTCATTTAAGGAACTACATCAATTTTCGCCTTCTCTATGAAACCTTCCCTAACAGACTAGAAGCACATTACTTCCATTACTCCACTTTCACTGATCATCACACAAAATATAATTATTATTTGATTTGCTCAGACTACCATTTTACTTAAGGTACTTTTTACTTCACCGAAGTAACATTCTTTGTGTTTATTATTACTTTTTTTTTTTTAAGTACACTCTACCCCTGATGTGGGGCTTGAACTGATGACCCCAAGGTGAAGAGTTGCATGTTCTACTGACTGAGCCAGCTAGTAGCCCCCATTATGTTTTTATTCTAGCTTATACAGACCCAAAGAACAGCATTATTTTTATTATTCTAGAGCATAGGAATAAGATCCTAATTTTACAAACTGGATATCCTTGGGCAAGTTTTTACATGCCAACAGACAACTGACATCATGATAAATGTGGGGTAAGCAATCCCAGCTTTGTCTTCTAAGCCCTTCACAATCCAGAACATGTCCTCTCTCAGTCCCTCACTGAGTCACTTCAAATTCTCTACCTAACCTTCACCTTCATTCGCTGCCTTTCCAGTAACACCCCCTTGAATCTCCACAGATCCCATGTTCCATTTCTCAGAAGAAAGATCAGAGGTGTGAACACTCTTTCACAAACCCTTACCTCTTAATATGATCTACCAAGGCTTCCCAAACTCATTTCACCTCCTCATGATATAACTACTAGAACTCTAACAGAACTCATGTTCTTCTGACTACAGTTGGGGAAAATCTAGTAAAAAAAAAAAAAAAAGGGTGTTTAGCCCATATTTTTTTGTCTTGAACATTTCTGGCACTTTATGTAGAATGTGGTTACTGCTCCTACAGGTTGAGAAAGACAGGCTTCCAACTGCGAGCTCCGGGAGGTGCCCCTGAACACAGAAACCCCTCTTTAGTCACAAAAATGAAAGTCCAGGAATGCATTTCTCTTATGGTAACAATACAAACAGATGAGAGGGAGTAAAGGATCATCTGGGACCAAGGAGTACATGCCGGAAGAGTACTTACTCGACAATGAAACTCAAAATAAATGCAATGGTGGCTAGAAAGCTAAAAAAAGCCACCAGCCCATCTCAGTAAATGAAGTCAAGTGAAATATGACAAAGTCGCAGAGAGACGGTTCCCCAATATGTAAGATATAGTTTTTCTAATAAAACCAATAAGCTTAGGGTAACCAAAGTAGTAAATCCTGATATCCAAATAGGATGTATTTCCTGGGTGTAAGTCTAGTGTGCCTTAGCACCAGAGTTGTAGCTCAACACAAAATTGAAAGCAGATCTGTGAGAAGGAAGCTTGGCATTGGCCTAGCCCTGCAAAAACATTCAGGGGAAACTCGGGGGGTTACGGTGAAAACCAACTCATCAAGCACTTTGAGTATCAACTTTTCCATATCTAAGGTCCCGGGAAGGCCTTTCCCCAGATGATTCTGGCTGAGGGGCATCACTGATGGGCTTTCTTCCTTCTCCTGAAGATCTGTAACCCAGAACTGACAACCTATATCTGAATTTAAGACTAATTGCCATAACAGTAGCTCACATTTTTGAGCAATGACTATTTGCCGGGCACGGAGCCTAATTCTTTTCCTGTGCATTACCTCATTTAAGCCTAACGAGAAGACTGAGTTTGGTACTATTACTATGATTCCCATTCCGTAGATGAAAAAACTAAGACTCGGAGAGGTTAAGAGACATTTGCCTCAGGTTGCACAAATTATAGATCTGGATTTAAACTCAGGTCTTTTTGGTTACACATCTCCAACTGCAATCTCAACCGTCTATAGTATTTATCAGGAATGGCGAGGCTCTCTGGGGAAACCCAACTTTTTTTAAAATAAAAGTTAGTGTTGAACTCCCAATTTTAACAGCAAAGAATAATTTCTTTTAAGGCTTTAAATTTCTGTCTTGATTTGACTAATAAAATGTTTATAGTTACTCTTCTGTGCCTTCGAAAAAAAGAAATCTCTTTTCAAATCTCAATAGTGTTGGCATGAAAATAAACATGGTAGAATTTCTGCCTGTAAGGAGATACAAAGTTCTTTCTAAATTCCAGGAGATAACTACACTTAAAAATTATTTCTGAAGGGAGACTAAATTATAAATCTATAAATCAAAGCAGGATAATATATGCTTACCATTATCCAAATCAATTTATTTATCACTTCAAGGATTTTTAAAAATAGTTTTCAGAACTTTGCATACACTTTATTATGGCCAACGCTCAAAAAATTATTGAGTCGGCAGCAATACAACAGGGTCACCAGAATGCAGAGGAAGGCATCTGTCTGATTCGGTGCTGAGTAATTGGCAAAAGAGAGCTCCTGACTCCATCCATCAGCCAAAAGGGTGGCCTGTTGCTTAAAGGGCAGGTACAGCTGCTTTGTGGATGAGTCTACTGTTACAAAACCAGCAAACAGAGGGAAAAGTGGGTTCACGGAATCTGCTCCAGGAATATACAGCCTGAACAAATTCTCTCCACAAGCCATCACTTGGCAAAAAGCATGATAGATGCCCATCCCAACCAGACAGCAAGGTCCCCCCAAATGACAGATGGCCGACAAGTGCATGTTGGCCTGACTGAGGGCAGCCTGTTTCTAAAAGGCTTTCAGAAAGGATAAGACCACTGTTTTCTCAGATGAGGAATCAAGGGCGGCCCCTTGACAGTCTAATCAAATCTGGCCTGCTAACATGAACACTGGGTTAGGCCAGACCTTGAAAGTTTTAGGCAAGGCCGATGCTCTCAGTTTGTCAAAATACCCACTACTCCCTACTGTCTTCCACTGAGCTGCACACACCTATGTGGCCTGCCCACCTCCTGAAAGCGTTTGTGTCCAAGTCAGCAGAATGGACTGATGACCTCTCACATCCCTTCTAGACTGATGGTTCTGTAAAAACAAAAAAACAAAAAAAACAAACAAAAAACAAAAAAAACAAAAAAAGTGGGATGTTTTAATTATCTGTATAGCACAGAAACAGGAAAAGGTTTAGGCTGGATCCTAAAGAGCTTTTCCCACCAGGAAAATATCACTCTGCAACCAAGAAAACTTCCTCCATGGGGTACTTCTCTGGGATTCATCAAACAAGGTATCCTGGGCTCTGAGCGACTTAAACTTAGGTAGCTAAACATTTCTCTAGTAACAAGATGTTTTTTAATTTGGATGATTCCTTCTTACCAAGCATGTATTGATTAGCTCTGCTATAATATAAAGTCCATGAAGGTAGGGATCTGGTCCGTCTTCAAAGCTCTGAGAACATGATGTGCTTGGCAACTGTTTTTAGAACGAATGCATGACCAGGCAAGTGACGCATGAATACATAAACAAACATTGTGGTCCGGGCAAGGCCCAGAACTTCACTTAGGCCACTTCACACTTCACCAACAGGGGAATTCCATCATGCCTAAAGAGTACCGGTGGGGCTCTCGGTGGCCACGTTGGTTGAGTGTCCAACTTCGGCTCAGGTCATGATCTTACAGTTGGTGAGTTCGAGCCTCGCGTTGGGCTTGCTGCTGTCAGTGAGGAGCCCACTTCAGATCCTCTGTCCCCCTCTCTCTATCCCTCCCCTGTTCATGTTCTCTCTCAAAAATAAATGAACATTAAAAAAATTAGTTAAAATAAGATAAAAAGTACTGGTCACTTTGTTTTCACTCATTCATCATTTCTGCCTGATCTCCTTAAATAGCCCAATGAAAATTAAGTTTCCTCTTACAAAAGTACATTTTGCCATCTATTAGTAAAAAATGGTAAGTACTAACACTTACTTAGGCTTCTGATTAATTGGGAAAATGACTTTTTCACCATGTAGCTTTTGGCTCTTTACGTAGGCACTCACTGCAGGAAGAAGTAGACTACCTGAATTTCTCTTGTATCAACCCAGGACACCTAGAGCTAAGTGCTGAGTACACAGAAGGTAATCAATAAATGCCTGGTTAATTTAACTGGACAAAAGGTCTCAGAATTTTCCCACTAAGACCATTGTTCTAAGGAAATGAGTGAGAAGACCCCAAGTTTATTTACTAGGGTCTGATCTCATGTGCTTACTATTCACGCCACTAAGCTTGGCTCAGACAACAGTGAGCATCCACACAAGCCATCTAAAAGGTTCTAGAAGGTACTTATTAGCATCATAGCAAACATCTAGCTACAATCTTACAGGGACATAAGCCCTCCAAGAAAAGTTTCAAGAGCTATGGAGAAAAAGGAGATAAACATTCGTCTCTGATATGAGGGTGAAGACAAGGAAAGGCAGCCGACAGCGATCAGGGTTTACCCAGGTTCTAATTTAACAGCAGGGAAAGCAGCCAAGATGGGGAGCTGGTACATTTGCTTTAAAAGAAGTAATTAGCTCTTCTGCTTTCAATTTGCTTTTTGCATTGTCTTTTCATCTTTATTAGTTTCCTGTTGTCACTGCAATAAATTACAAAAAATTTAGTGGCTTATACAACCTAGATTTACTCTTATAGTTCTGGAAGTCATACGCCTGAAACGAGTCTTACAGGGTTAAAATCAAGGAGCTCAATTCCTTCTGGAGTCTCCAAAGGAGAATCCATTCCTTGTCTCTTCAAGCTTCTAGAAGCTGCGAGCCTCGGCTTATGGCCATATCACTCCACTCTATTTCTGCTGTCACATTGCCTTTTTCTCTTCGACCTCCTTGCCTTCGTCTTATAAGGACTACTCTGTGATTATACGGAGCTCAATTAAATAATCCTGAATGATTTCCCCAACTCAAGATTCTTAACTTAATCACATCTGTGAAGTCCCCTTGTCATGTAAAGTAGTGGAAACTAGGATGCGGACCTCTTGGAGGGAAGGGAGAACACATTTTTCAGCCTCCCACATCACCATTGTCTTAACAAACTACATGTCATCAAGCAAGTCATTTTTAAAAGTTCTCTTTCCCTGGGAATGTGCTGGAAGACAGCCCCCTGCTGCTCCCCTAGGTGTACCTGAGGTCTTAAATTGTGGGGTAATAGGTAGAAAATGTGGCAAGTGGTGGGAGGGATACCAGAAAAGGCACATGTAGTGCAGTTTGAGCAGGGAGTAAAAGGGTATTTAGCAGGAGAAAAGAGCAGAGGAATTATAAAAAAGAATGTCAATACCATGGACTTGGGGGACTTGCAAGGATCTGACTCTGTATGGCATTCAGACAACTGGGTCCAGGATGACCCTGAGGCTAACACCAAAAGTGCTTAGGCCAATGCTGGAGTAAGAATTTAAAAATCTCGGGACACCTAGCTGGCTCAGTCAGCAGAGCATAAGACTCTTGATATACGGGTTGTGAGTTCGAGCCCCACACTGGGTGTAGAGATGACTTAAAAAATAAAACCTTGGGGCGCCTGGGTAGCTCATTCAGTTAAGCATCCAACTTCAGCTCAGGTCATGATTTTGCGGTTCGTCCGTTTAAACCCCACATTGGGTCATCGGGCTCTGTGCTGACAGCTCAGACCCTGGAGCCTGCTTCAGATTCTGTCTCACTCTCTCTCTCTCTCTGCCCTTCCCCCACTCATGCTCTCTCTCTCTCTCTCTCTCTCTCTCTCTCTCTCTCAAAAATAAAAATTAAATATATATATATAATAAAATCTTTTTAAAAAAAGAATTTCAAAATCTTTCAGCAAGAGAGACTATTTTGTTCAGAAGCTGAAACTATTTTGTTCTGTGAGGGAGGTACCCTCCACCTTCACAACACTCCTTAAAGGAGGGAACAGCTATCAGCTCATATGCGGGATTTCTCCCATTTCTCAGAGGCTTGGGTGAGTTAACTGTCTTCCTAGAATTCACTGGGTTTTCCCAACGACTACAATGCGTTTTCCCAAGGTAAAAATGAATGGGCTCTTCAACAGTATGGACAGTGAGAACATGGGAGGGGGAAAGTTATGTCAGAAATTGAAAGAAAGTTCCAGAGTATAGAGCAGCATGACATGGTCCGGATATGGATGCTGGGAACAAAAACGAAGGAGGGAGGCAGCAGCGAGGGCAGGAACACTGGGCGGACCCGAAGGAGTGTGTGCCAGCTGAGTGAGCGCACAGGACTTGCCTCAGGTGCTACAAAGCTCTAGAAACAGCCTCGTAATTGAATGCCGTGATCCTTACAGAGAGATTTGGTATTTCTATAACAAAAACCATTCATTTGCTGAAACCCTGCTGTGCTATCTATTCAGAAAGGTTTGCTCACAACATTTATTACTGATATTTGGATGCAAGCGTAAATAAGATGGTGCATCTGCCAGAGAAGCTTGGGTGTGTAATAGCCTCTGCCACACAATAACCACCAAGAGGTAAATCTTCGGAGAAAGGATGACCAGCACAGTCACCCTCAACTCGGAAAATGGAACATAATGCTAAAAAGACAAGGTATCAAGAGAGAGGAGACAAAGAATAGAGTAATATGCAGATCTGGCTTGCTGGGGGCAGGGACAGTATTTTCCACGGCCAATTTTGCAGGACTGACTATCAAGATTCAGTCGTCATTTGCATAGCGCTATATAATATCTGCAATTCACTTGAGATAAATGACTTAGTAAGTTTGCTGATTCGTAAAGTGTCTTCATAAAATCTGTGCAAACTGAATAATTATCCAATATGCTCTTTTTCTTTAAAGTACTATTTTAAGAGCCCCCCAGTAGCTATTGCTTATATCAGAAATAGTTTGGGCCATGGGAAAACCTAAAAGGAGTTCAACAGGAACAAACTCTTCTCTAAGTGAGTCTACCTGTAACCCACCTACTCAGTAGACAGGAAGTGAGTAGGAAAAGGTTACAGAATTAATGTTAAAATAGTAACATCAGCATGCAATGATTCACCAGTGTGTTTATCTTTAGAGGGCTAAATTAAGTAGAACATTCTGGCAACATTCTTCTTTATTCTAACAGCATCCTTTCTCCCTTTAAAAACAACAACAAAACAAACTCTAGTTCTCTTCATGAAAGCCTTCACTCAGGACAGGAACTAAAGTCAGGCTCTGCTTCCTTGAAATTTGGATACGATTTTAAGTTTGTAATTTAAAATGTCAACATCGGGGGCGCCTGGGTGGCTCAGTCAGTTAAGCGTGCTTAACCGATCATGATCTCACGGTTCGTGGGTTCGAGCCTCCCCCGAGTCGGGCTCTGTGCTGACAGCTAGCTCAGAGCCTGGAGCCTGTCTTCGGATTCTGTGTCTCCCTCTCTCTCTCTGACCCTCCCCTGCTCATGCTGTCTCTCTCTCTCTCTCTCTCTCTCTCTCTCTCTCTCTCTCTCTCTCTCAAAAATAAATAAAAACATTAAAAAATAAAAGAAAAATAAAATGTCAACATCGAAGATACATGGAGTGTGCATCAACATCGAAGATACATGGAGTGTGCATCCACTTCTCCAGGCATTCATGCTGTCTCAAAAATAAATAAAAACATTAAAGAAAAATAAAATGTCAACATCGATAAATGCAGTATGCATCCACTTCTCCAGGCATTCCACACCATTGGCTTTGGGCACATCTTACAGCTTGCTCTGTGAAAGCCTGAATTAAAAATATGTTAGCTCATCAGTCATTTGAGTCTGGAAACATTTAAATAATTAAGCTCCAAGCCCAGTCAGCACCATAGAATGTTCATGACCCTGGAGATGTCCCGGGCTCTGTCCTCTCTGCTTCAATAGATCAGAAAACTTCCCCAGAGCCAGGTAAATGTGGCGCAAACTCCCCTCCCCTAGTAAACATGGCACAAATACCCATCCAGTAAATGTGTGATAAAACCCTCCATTTTAGTCTCATGCCAAGTAAAGTTAGGAGAGCTACACCTCCTTCCTTCACCTAATTATCATTTAGTGTGTCATTTGACATACTTCCCTGAGCTCATATAAATTTTAATGACCATCATCTCACTGCACCTATTACTGAGCAACATCATTCCTTGTCCATCTATATTTTGCATCAAATGTGTCACACCTGATGAAGGTTCCTAGATTTGTTCTTACTACAAGAATCTAAACTTGGCTTGCTTCTAAAACCTGATCTGAGAATGTAATAGAAACAGACCTGTTTTAGGAAGCTATGTGTTATTCATAAAGCCATTATGTAAGAGTCTTCATTCCAGAACTTCATCCCGCAGCTGATGCACCGACAAAGGAGCTCTGCTGAAACAAGCTGATGGGGAGAAGGGGGTCAGACGTCACCACAGCGCCCGTTCGCCTCACCGATAGCCTGGTTAATTAGAGCAAAGCGGGGCCAAGAACTTGTAGCGGTGCCGGCACGGTCTCTGAGCACAGGGCAGGAGCCGAGCCCTGCTTGCCCAGAAGCGCGGGCTGTTGGCTCCCGACCGAGTGATGGCCAACTCTAAAGGATGCCCACGTGCTGACCGACTGGGTCTAGCCAAGGCCAAAGCTGAGGCAGATGCCTGGGCTGGCCTCCTGTACCATAATCAAGTCAAGGGCTTCTCTGACTCAACTTCCTCAGAATCAGCAGTGACACCCCATCTTCATTTGGAAGAGAATTAGTGGTATTCAATCTATGCCAACCCCTGTGTAGTGTTTCCAAATTCCACCAGGATATTTCCATGGGGTCTAAATGCAAGTAGTTCACCTTTAATGGGTTTTCAAGGGAACAGTGATCAAAAACATACATTTGTTTTCCAAATCCATTGGGTCAACACTCACTGGGCGCCATCCTAGACCAGGTGTGGAGTGGAGTGATAGGCTGATGCTCTGGGAGTCACAGTGAGGCAGGGAGATGAGAGAAATACAAGGATCCAAACGGAAGCCCACATTCCATATGGCTAAACATTTAGGTTGTAAATCAAGCTAAGAAACTGTAAATTAAAAGATGTTCTATCCTCAACGTTAGCAAATATACCTTCGTAATGACCTGGAACGTGGCTGCGCTGAGAGTCGGCTTCTGGCCTGAGGCCCACCCTTCTCCCCCTGCCCCCAGACCTGTCCTGCACTGTAAGAGCTACATGCTCCTCTCATGCTCACACATGCTCTTTCACACACCCTGCCAACGGCCAGCCCTCTGGCCTAGGGGCACAAACACCAGCCGTACAATTCACCCTCACCCTCACAAAGCTGGGTCTAGGGAAGCAGCTCACACAGGCCCAGGAAGTGGGCTGAGGGCTCTTTGGACCAGGAATTCCAGGACCCCAGTTACCCACAGCACGGCCTAGAAAAGAGGATCTGGGCTCTAGATGGCACATCCCCTACCCTGTAAGAGAAGAGTAACTGGAAGAGGCCAAGTCCAGAGCAAAGGTAACCTTGTGCCCGAGTCTAAGGACAGCACTGGGGTCATCACCTGTGTATACTGGCATTCTCTGAGAAGTCCTTAAACCCAGCTGGCCTTCACTGGCCAGAGACCCATGGAGGTCACTGCTATGTTCTGCCTCCTTCCTGAACCGACCTCAGGTCTATGGCCTCTCTGTGCCACATTCATACCATCCGTGGGTGCTTGGGAACACTCTGCTGCTCCCACATAACTCTGGGCCAGGAAAGATAACCTCACCGCTCTCCTGGACTCATAGGCTCGTTCTCTGCTCATGTGCCACACCGGGGGCAGGAACCTGGTGTCGCTCTCAGGCAACCTGCCTAGACTGCCACACAGATGTTTCTTTTTTGTCAACCTGCTTGATTCAAGGTCACTTGAACAGTGTCCTAAATGGATTTGAGTCTGCCTCCCTGATTATCTTCAAGCAACCCTTTCCAGTCTTCTGCCCTATGCCAGGCCTCAGCTTCTCAAACTCCCAAGCAAGCACTGGCTTCACTGTTCTCTGCACGCTGCTCAGTCATCCTGTCCTAAGGAAGCGAGTGCACAAGGCCCAGCTGCCTGGGCAAAAGGAAATGTCAAAAGGCATAAAGAATGAAAGGGAAAAAATCTATTATACTTCAAAATATTGTCTCGAAAACTTCGATATAATTATTGTGAGAAATGCTATCTTTCATATACAAATACAGTTATACTGGCCCACTGTCAGCATGATAGAAATGATGAGTTTTTCTGGTAGTGGGTATGGATTTGTTCTACCTCATGCATGGTTTCAGCCAATGAATGCACCTCATGACAAACACATGCACTGGCAACATGGCCATCCAGAACTGGGGTACAGGACAAGGCCACACAACAGGGCAAATTAGTCTATCCGCATGAAGACATCATAACAGACTGTTCTCATGACCTGAATTTTTCTTTTTTTCTTTTCATTTTTTTTTTTTTTACCACAGTGACCTCAGCTAATGAGACACAAGGCTTTTTCTTTCTTAGATCTTCAAATACAACATATAAGACAGCTTGTTCGTGTTACTAAAGAAATACATAAATAAGCAAATAAACAGAAAGTCTTTGAACTCCTGGAGTGATATTTAAACCTATAAGGTTTCTTAAATAGTCTTTGCTTGATGGTATTTTCTTTACTTCTCTTCTTCAATAGCGCCCACTTATGATCGCAAATGCCTACTGACTGCAAAATCCAGAGTACCATAATTAGCTTTCCAACACCGATTTTATATTAAGGCACATAAATAACATAGGGGAGGTGAAATGCTATGTTCTTCCTGATTCATGTCTTAAAATAACAGATGTAAGCAGCCACACGCTGATAGATATTTGCTCTAAAGTACATTTAAAATCAGAGGCTGTAATTCTTCTCTGAACAATTCAACCAGAAGCTCATTAGGACTTGCATGAAAACTAGCATGTTTTTATGAATGTGGACCCATCAGCTCCATGGTGGTGGTGTTCCTGCAAGGTGTCTATAGCACATGAAAAGTTCTAATGAACATAATGGAGAAGGTATCACAGTAAAAATCAGCTTTATAAAAAACCTGTAGATTTTAAAGAATGTACAACCACACAAAATTCCAAGTGTTATTTAAATCAAATTTACCTTTGGGGATGCCTGGGTGGCTCAGTTGGTTAAGCCTCCGACTGTGGCTCAGGTCATGATCTCGCAGTTTGTGAGTTTGAGCCTCACATTGGGCTCAGAGCCTGGAGCCTGTTTTAGATTCTGTGTCTCCCTCGCTCTCTGCCCCCACCCCCCCAAAATGAATAAATTTAAAAAAATTTTTTTTAAATAAATTTACCTTCAAATAAGTACATTTTCTTTCATTACTAGGTACCAGTAAACTAATCAATTTTTAGCTCTTGTTACCATGAATTGTAATCGCTGAGCATAGTTTTACTTACTATAATATTCTGTAATAAACTCAACCCTGTGATCATTATATTTTTATTAACATTGTTGGGTTAGGTTATAAGTATTTTGTTTAGAAACTTTCTATCTGCTCTTATAAGTGAGACTCGTTTGATATTTTCTCTTCTGGCCTTAGAATGAACGGGATGTGTTGCATTATTTTCTGCAATATAAAGTAGTTTGTGTAAGATTAGTGTTGTGGGCTGAATTGTATCCCCCAAATTCATACGTTGAAGCTCTAACTCTTAGCTCCTCAGAATATGACTGTATTTGGAGCTAGGACTTTTAGAGATGAGTAAGTTAAAATGAGGCCCTAATCCAATTTGACTGGTGTCCTTGTAAGAATAGAATTTTGGACACAAAAAGAGACATCAGAGATGCTCATGCATACAGCAAAGACCTCATGAGGACACCACAAGGCAGCGGCCTTCTGTAAGCTGAGAAAAAGCCTTGGAAGAAACCAAACCTGCCAGCACCTTGATCTTGGATTTCTCCACAACTGTGAGAAAATAAATTTCTCTTGGTGAAGCCATCCAATCTGTGGTATTTTGTTATGGTAACGCTAGCAAACTAATATAATTAAAATGACTTGTTTCTTGAGTGCTGAGTGGAACTCACTTGTAAAAACTTCAGGGTTTGGTGAAACATTTTGATCATTGATTCAAATTAGTCAATAATTATAGGCTTTTTCAATGTTCTATTTCTTCTTGTGCCAGTTTTGGTAAGTTAAATTTTTTAGGAACATATACATTTAATCTGTTCTCAAAGTTAAAGATACCGACTTGCCTATAATATCCTCTTACTGTCTTTTAATCTCTGCAATCTCCATAGGTGTGTTCCTCTCCCATTTCTAATATTGCTTATTTGTGCTTTTCTTCTCTCTTTCATGGGCGTTTCCAGGTATGTCATTTTCATTAGTCTTTTCATAGGACCAACTTTTGACTTTGTTGATGCTTGTATATTTATTTTCTGTTCATTAATTCTTGTATTTATCTTTTTTATTTCCTTCTTTCTGCTTTCTCTGGGTTGACTCCAGGGAAGCCTTACTCTGACATTTGGAACATGTAGCATCAATGAGTGGTTTTCAAATTCTGCTCAGCAAGACCCTGGGATATTCTTTGGTGGTGTCTCAGAGATTACCTGACTCCCTCCAAGAAAGCTTAGCTGCTTTAATCAAAGCGGCTCTACATTTGTCAGTTTTACATGTGGGACTTACATAAAGTTTAGGGGGAAAGATGGTTGCATTCTCTAAAAATGTTTTTAAAAATTTGAAGACTTCAGAGGGACTAGGCTAATGAGATCTATTTCTCCTGTAACATAATTTTTAGTACTTATAGATATGCATATTTCTATTGACAGTGTAGTGAGATACTAAGTACCAATTTATAGCTAGGGAAATTTGTCCACATTCGTCAATGCCAGAACCCTTCTAAATTGGGAATATGTAATTCTATCTACTTCTATAAGATCAATGATCTTAAGTATAAAAGGTTTTAGAAGATCTTTCATTGCCAGTAATATTTAGAATTTGTGCTGAGTACTGGACTAATTTTTTTACTCTAAATAACCCTTCAGGTAGAGTTCCTACAGATGGAGGAAAGAATAGCGTTTCTCAATTTCAAAACAGACAACCTTCTTGCTTTCAAATACCTCATTAATTTGTTGCATATGATCCTGAAAATGTATCCTAGGTTTTTTCTGCTTATTTTTTTTTTGTCAACGGACTCCAGACTTAATCTTTTAATTTCATCTTCCATGAGTTGCTAACAAGCTTTTGGTACAATTACTGTATTATAGATCACTGCCATAAACCATTTCATGTTACTGAGAAATGAGTCAAGAATAACGTCAGACTATATTTTTTAATATAAAATTCTGGATAACATTAATTCATCTGAGATGGGCCTTGGATTTCATGGACAGAAATAATTTATGGACTTATCTATATAATTTGGCATAGATAATCTATAAATGTTTCTTTAATGTCTTATCATATATCATTGTCAAAAATTAAAGTGTGGTTTATTAGAAAAATAAATTAAAAACTCAAATGTTATAAACCAGGACTGAATCTTAGTTACAATTCCCCCTGCCCTTTACACTTGCAGCTAAGCAATTTGATTTAAAATTTAAAATAATTATTATGTCTTTCCTTCATGGCAAATAGATGATTATCTGTCTTCATGCAGATGATCTTGGTGTCACAAACCAAGAGCAGTAATTAGCTTTAACCTGCTAGCTAATTACCATCAGGGGAAAAAAACGGTTCAATATCAACAAAAATCCCAATTGCTGGTTTAGACAAGCTTTAATATTGTAACACATAGTGTTAACATCATTGAATATGGGCATACTCTCAGAATTTTTGAGAAAGACACATTTCAGCTAATACGCCATGATGGACCCCATCAGGTCTTACCTACAATTAGACATACTTTGAGTTGTGTGGCCAGTTGGTGCTCTTTACCCTTAAAATTACCCCAAATAGAAACTTCTCTTCCATTTCATATGATACAGAAGACCCAGGTCTCATCCAAGCACATGATAATATGTTTCCAAGGTTTATGTTTTGTTTTAAAGAAAAAGGAATCTGTCCATTTTATGAATCACTAGCAGCCCCAGCTCAAAATCCCCTGCTGGTGGGCTCATCCACTCCTATTAAGCCTTCACTACAACATTAATTCACTGGCCAAATCTAATTGGAAATGAAGTCTCATCATCTACATCATTTTGAGGAGCTTGAGGAACAGAGTCACTCATGTAGTTCCATCACACATGAACATTGAGCACCTATCAGATGCCAAGCCCAGTGATAGCCAAGAAGATACCCACCTTCAAGAAGCTTGATTTCTAGTCTGCTTAGTCTTTTCAGAACCCAGTGTTCCCAAGATGACGCCGTCAGCTTCCTATATTGCTCCCTGAGCTACAGGGCACCTCTGTGGTTTCCCGCTTGCTAGGAGCTCTGGTGAGTCTGGTTCTGAATCCAACTTCCCACTCCGTAAGCCCTAGGTTGACAGAGAACCTGATGATTCCCTAGTTCCAATGTGTTGTCCTTGCCCTGTCTGGTATCTCAGTTTCCACTCTGAATGGAGATTTTGCCTTGGTTAAATCAACCTGACCCCGGGTGCTGAAAGTCAGCTTCCAACCCCTTCCTAGCAGCTGGAATCCCGCTCCAGTGGACAGACCTGCTTCCTGACAGTGACTATTGAGCTGGCTTTCCAACGTCCTCCCCCACATTCCCTCTCATGTTGGTGCAGGTGCAGTTCCCACCCAGCTGAGCTCCACTGTCAGTCCCTGCAGATCTGTAAGACTCTTCCACTGGTTCCCCTCGGTGTGCCGGTCTAGTGCTGTAGCCTGGTCCTGCCCATTAACCACCCCATAAATGCTAATTAAATATCATGTGTTTCCCTTAGAGTACGATTTCAATTTAATCCATGTAATCCATGACACTGAGGTCAGGAACTGTGCCTTTTAAAACTCTGTATCCATAGCACTTAGCAGTGTTTGAAGTGTAGTGAATTTCAGATCCAATAAACACTCGTTTAAGAAAAGAATGGAAGCAGACTGGAAACATAGTAGCCCTTGCTCTCACCATTGTGACATGCTGCCTTCCAATTAAGACAAGTGTCTTATGGCTCTGTTATTGCTCAATTTGATGAGATTCATATTCTATAGACCTCTTTTCATAAGCACTTGCCATATTCTCTGCCTTTGTCATTGAGCACAGTGAAACATATCACTGTGTCACTTAGCAACTTTGGGATAAACCTCGAGAGTGTAAACCAATGATTTACCAATCCTGAATGTGAGACAGGGATTATGTTTTTTATAGATGGCTCTGTGTAGATGACAACCTTAGGACAGCTGCTAGAACGCACCTCTGTAATCCATCCCCGTGTGATGTGCTTTCATTAACTAAATCACTGTTTCATAAATATATATTCAATCTTCTCAATTCATAGAGACGGAAGGATTACGGAAGCATGTTCTTCATTGCTATTGTGAAATGTGAAATCATGGTGAAATCATTGGTACCTAAGTGGCCCATATCCTGGCTCTTGCAGCATAAATAGTTCATACATAATTACATTCAAAGCCAGGAACAGAAATTTACTAACTCCTAAATTCTCTGAGAAGTTCTTCCATCCAAAATAGAAAGATTCAGTATGGTGTTTCTAATTAAAGTGTGGGAATGTTGACTGCATTTTTATGTGCATCAGAGTTTGAAACTAAAGTCTGTCTGTGCAAACTATTATTTATACATCTTTATACTTAAATTCTTTCTAGACTTTTCTCTTTCAGTACAGCTGAATCCTCCAACAAAATCTTGGCAAGACCATGTATTTCCTTTTCTGCCACTGCTGAATACATGAATACATCAAATACCTATTTGAACAGAATGAAAGATCATCGTGTAACTAAATAATTTGGAGAACCGAACACTGCCATATTTAACAAGCAATTTTTGATCTTGCTCTTATCCTTTAGTATTGTATTGTAAGCACACTCCCATGTCATTAAAACTGTTCATAATTATAGATAATACTGTATAATTTCTATCATTTACTTATTCACTGCCCTATTCTTGGACATCAAGATTGTTTCCAAGTGTTTTTTTTTTCACTATTATTAATACCACTATGATGAATATCATTGTATGCCCACATCCGATCACTCTTTAATAAAATCTTGCAGGAATCAAACTGCTAAATGAAAGAAAATGAAAGGTTTTAAGGCTTTTGCATAAGGCCAAATTGTTTTCCAGGTACCTGCTACGGAATCAAACTACCTGACTCCTCTCTTGCTGGTATCTGTTGCACGTACCGATAATTTGGCATCTGATTTTTGTTACCTTATTTTCCTTCTGAGTTCCTTTCTTGTCGCTTGTTTCCTAGTGTATTTTGTAATTTTGATTTGTAAGCTCATGTTCAGTTGAGGATTTGTGAGCATTTGGGCTGAGGTTCCACTTCCAGAAAGGATTGACTCTGGATTGTAGGTACCAGGTGCCTGGGATGCTCTGCTCCAGAACCACTTTAAGTTATTTGTTTGATGTGGCATTTATAGACCCAAACAAGTAACTGCATTAGGATGAAACTATGGTTACAAATTTTTATGGGAGGTTTTTTTTCCATACATAGCCTAGGAGGAAAAAGGTAAGTCTCCCGACATCTCTTTAATATCAGATTTTTTTTTCTAGCTTTCCCTTTCACTAAGAATGCAGCCCTTCATCCAGGATTTATGTGACACACCTAGCAGGAAACCCAAGACCCAGGAGGTAGCCTTGGCATCCCCATGTCTGACTGCAGAGACAACTGCCTTCGTTGAAGGGCACTCAGTAGTCAGTCAGGCAGATGAGGGGAGAATGGCTTGTGATAGTGTTTTTCATACCTCCCACCCCTATGTTCTAGGTCAATTAGAGATATTTACAGGGTTTATGCCATAGTCAATAGAGAAGAACCAGAAGACCTGATCCTCTGTCCACGTGGAGACTAGAGAAATTCACCCAAGGATATAGAATATTGATAAATTTGCTGTCAGTGGCTTCACTGACTATCACTCTGGGGCCCAACCCCATCTGGTTCTGGCCCCAAAGGATGTCCCACATTTTCTTTTTTAACTTCACCTAGACATTTAAAAGGCTGTATTTATTTTTGACTCTCTGATATGTGGGTATTCTGTAGTGGGAGCATTTGTCCGCCATATTGCCAGGAGAGGTCCCATTTGTAACTTTTAGACCTCTTGTCACTTTCCTGGAAGTGTTAGTACCCAGTTTTACCTCCAATCCATGCCTCTCATCATTCTGGGCCACTTCAACATTTATGTGGGTGACCCATCCAACATCTTAGCCTCTCAATTATTTGACCTTCTCATCTTTAGTGATCTTTATCCTCCAGCTCCTTCAGCTACCCAGGCGATGGGCCTTTTCGACCACCTCAGTGGCACCACCCTTAAAACACTTCAATTCCATCATCTTGACTTTGGACCACAGTTTTTTATATTTCTAATTATCTTATTCAGTTACCTCTTTGATACTTCTAGACCCATGATTCCCCCTTTATCCATATCTGTCACCAGCAGACCTCCCTTTCCTCCCCATCCAGTCTACATCTTAGAGTAGGCTCTCAATCCACCCACCTTCCCCCACTACTCTATAGTTGTACCTGCTGAAACAAGAAAACCAAACTCTGTGAATGAAGCAGCCTGCTTTTTTCACCTTCCCCTGAGCTGCTGGGAGAATCCACACAATATATACAGATTGTGCCACTTCTATTCAAGTTCTTCATCTGGTTGCTTTAAACCACTTAGTGATTCGGGACTCCTGGCTGGCTCATTCAGTAGAGCATGTGATTTTTGACCTTTGGGGTCCTGAGTTAGAGCCGCACATTGGGTGTGGGGCCTACTTAAACAAACAAAGGAACAAACAAACTGTTTAGTGATTCTTGTAAATATCCATAATTAATTCTCTCTTCTGTGACATAAACCACCAGCTCAAACCTTCTCCATAGCCCTTAACAAAACAATTGTCCTCCTACCTCAGAGAAGACATGGAAGCCATCAGAAGAGAGCTTCAGCTCTCCTGCCACCACATTTCAACCTAACTAACTACACTGGTAGACAGCCTTTTACGTTGGTCCCTGATGATTCCTTCTTCTGGTATTCACACTCCTGTGTAATCCCCTCCCTCTGAGTATGGGTTGGACGAAGTTACTCCCTTCTAATTAAAGAGTCTAGGGACAGTGACAAGCTAGCACTTCTGAGATGAGGTTACACAAAGACTATGACCTCCATCTTGCTTGCCCTCTCTTGCTTCCTCTCCAGCTTGCGCTGCCATGTTGCGAGCTGCCCTATGGAGAGCCCCGTGTGGCATGAAGCCAAGGGTGGCCTGTTGGACAACAGCCAGTGGAGAACTGAGGTCCTCAATCCAACAGCTCACCAAAAAAAAAAAAAAAAATCGCACCAACAACCTTGTGAGGGAGCTTGGAAACAGATCCTTCCCCGAGCTGAGTGTGGAAATAACCACAGCCAGGCACATTTCCTGATCACAATCTGAGTCAGAAGTCCCAGCTAAGATACGCCTGGACTCCTGACCCACAGGATAAATGCACAACAAATGCATTGTGTGAAGCAGCCACATGATGGGGTAACTTGTTACATAGCAGCAATGAATACACACACCCATTTCATCCTTTTGCTGCAATGGAAGAGAAGCCTCGCCTCTACTCTAATGCAGACCCACCGTCTACGCAAAGAGGTCCCTTCCCTTCTCATCCTCCACAAACAAACCCCTCCTCAACATCTTGCCTGATTTGTGGGCGCCTTACGCTTTCTCAGCACACTTGTCCTCTCGCAGCTCACCCGGTCTCTCTTTGCCCCAAGGGAATAAACCAATGAAGACAGAAGCCAAACTAATCTGGTTCCTTGTTTTATCCTCAGTTTCTACCATCATCCTTTGAACACAAAAGGCCCTCATAATAATATGGTAAGTGGATAGATCATGAATGGATATTTAAAAAATTTTTGGACAGTCCAATAAAATTTCGTTGGTTGTTACTTAGCCTTATGATATCACCTGTTTTAAACCCTACATATGAAAATCTAGTCAAAAACTATACACATAACAGCATAATTTGCTGAATTGGTGTTTTTGCTGGATTTTTGTTGTTGTTATTTTCTACTAATGACTCACCCTCCTCTCAAATGAAAATATTTTCCTTCCTGCAACCAGGACCTCCCTCAGCCAATAAGACTCTTTTATGCAAAATTTTTAAAAGAGTACCCTTTCCTCTTGGCAACTTGCCCAGCTTGGCAGACCCTGTACAGTCTGGATTTCCAGCCGCACTCTCTCCCACGGCCAGTGCTCTCACACAATGAACAACCTACATATCCTTACATGGCTACCCTGCTCAGTCCTTCTCTCAGCGAAAGCCTCGGGCCCGGTATTTGCTCTGTTGAGTTCTGGGCTCCCTTACCTCCCTGAGGAAAGTCAAGCACCCACAAGAGTTGAATTAAACTAGATCATCCAAGGGGCACCTGCGTGGCTCGGTCAGTTAGGCGTGTGACTCTTGATTTTGGCTCAGGTGAAAATCCCAAGGTTGTAGGATTGAGCCCTGCATCAGACTCAGAGCTGAACGAGGAGCCTGCTTAAGATGCCTACGATTCTCCCACTGCCTTTCCCCATTCACACGCTCTCTCTCTAAAGTGAAATAAATAAATAAACTAGATCATCCAAGAAGTGGGGAGACGGATGATGATGCTTTGCACTGGAATGGGGGCATGGGAAAATCTGGCCATGATTTCCCTACGAAAATGGCAGGTCTGAGGGTCCATCTCCAGCACCCACAGAGCCCCACACATGACCATGCTGGCTGGTGAAGGAGCAATCGTAACGGTGACCACAAAGGGCAGGGCACGAGGCTCCTTCTCCTGCTGTGCTTGCACAGCTACTGAGGAAACCTGAAAGAGGGGAGATGGCCTGGCCAGGAGATGGATTCTGGAAGTCTCACCAGTGCTGGCGAATGAACGATGAAGGATGATGTGCCTCGGACCAGATTTCGATTAATTCGACTTCAATTAATTTCGAAAGATAAATGATTAGACCTCACCTGCACAGTATATTGTAACATTACATCTATATCCGTATTTCCCTTACTGGACCTCACATGTACCCCTTGTTTCTAGCGGCACTCCCTAAAACATTGCTGAGGCTCTAATGATTCATAGTTAAGCTACTTATATAAATGCCTCATGGCTCTCCCTGCATCTCTCTCTCCTCCTCACTTCTTTTTCCACCTATTACATGATTACCTACTTTTTGAAATTTAATTTATTATTCGAGAGAGAGAGAGAGAGAGAGCGCGCGCAAGCAGGGCAGAGGGGCAGTGGGAGAGACAGAAAGAGTCTTAAGCAGGCTCCACAGCACAGAGCCCGATGTGGGGCTCGATCCCACTACTCTGGGGTCATGACCTGAGCCAAAATCAAGAGTCTGATGTTCAACCAACTGAGCCACCCAGGTGCTCCCAGATTAACCTCTTTTCAACATGACTTTCAGAATATCACTTTGTCACACAAACATTTTCAACTGCTCCCCACTACTTAGAAGCTGGATTTCAAAGTCTTAGCCTGTGGTTCAAGGCCCTGCACAATATGGTCTCAATATACCTGTCTGGCTTCACCCCTAACCTGTGATTCCAGCCAAACTAAAAATTCTAATCTCAGTGCCTCTGCCCACCCCAATTCTTCTGGCTGGGGTTTTCCCCACACCTTCTTCTTCTTCTTCCTCTTTTTTTTTTTTTTTCAATCAAAATCTTCTATAACCTTTAACATATTAATGGTTAACACATTAATATTAAAATTCTCCTTTATCTGGAAGTGTTTCCTAACTCTGTAATGCCTAGATTCCTTTTCTTGTTTTTTATATTGTTGTGGTCATAATTTAATTTCCCTGTGCTATATAACATCTGATTTCAAATATTGACTTGACTATGATTTCCAAGAGCGAGCTGTCTACCTTCACGTGTCTTCCATGTTGCCTCGCACAGGATTCTGCACAAAAGTGCACAAAATGATTGACTGGTTGATGCTTCCTTTGACCTGAAGATTCACCGTTAACAACATTTTTGCTGGACTTAAAATACAACTTTTAAAATAAAAAAAATATTTTTACATTCCATTCAAGTTCTCAAAAAAAGTTCACCTAACTATAAAGTTTAATCACTAACCTGATATGTGCATGTTAGCAAAATTAAAAGACACAAAAATATAATCTGATACAGAAGTTTTCTGTTTGGGAGGGATACAGTTTTAAGTAGAATATACCTACGATATAAGCCCTGTCATAGAAAATCTGGTCCTCTTTAAAGAATAGTATTAGGTTATTAACTTTAAAAAGAACCAATATCACCTCTTTAAACTTAGGTTTTAAGATTGAAAATATTTAATTTAATTCTAATATTTAATTAGAAATAACCTTCACTTGAAGCCGTTTAGGTAGTAATGAACTCTATTTCTAAAAATTAATGAATGTAAAGTCTGTTACAGGTTTTGTTTTCTTGTAATTTTAAGCCCCGTTCCTTCTTGAATGAATGAAATTTCAGCAAAATTTCATTTACAGGAATAGAAATGACCTGTGACTTGTAAAATATATAATCCAGAAAATACAGGACCTACCAAGGCCAGGTTGTGAGAGCAGAGCGTCATATAGAAGCTTCTCTCACTAGCTATGCCCTGGGCTTAAAGGTGCCTAAGAGAATCAGTCTTGGACCTCAAATCCTATCACACACAGAATAATTTAATGTGAAGACACCAATTTGGAGATCCTCCAAATTTCCGGCCAACATAAACAAAAAACCTATAGATATAAAGATTATAACATCTACGTTAGCTCTATTGGACATCAATTCAAAACAGATCAATTTAGCCAAGGGCATTGGCTTTCTCTGACATACCTCATTCCAGAAAGGTGATTATGCCCTATTAGCTGAAAACAGCAATGCTTAAAATGTTGTTAAAAAAATTTCTTTAACAATTGTTCACAGCCTGGACACAGACTGTTCTTTTTAAAAATGAAAACAAATGTCCACTTAGGAAGACTTAGTGTACTTAAGAACCAATTGTATTCTGAAAACAATTTATCCTAAGAGGGACTGGATTTTTATTTAACAAAACAGTCGGATAATGGTTTTAATAGATTGGAAGATAAATAAACATTAAGTAGTTAAAAACAAAAAGTAATTCATCTAATATTGCTTCTCAGAGGCTACAGTACTTTACAAGAGGAAAAAATTCAAACATATTTATAGGTACATCTGTCTTTTCAATAGAAGCTATTAAGTGCAAATAGCAGATCTCCAGTGTTTTACAGCATATTTGCTGATCAGTATAACCACTACTCCATCTAGTGTCCAAACTTCAAACAGCAACTAAGGAGAGATTTTTCTGCAAGTCCATCTTTCTGAATACCATTATTTTAAACTAGTGTTTGGAAAGTAGTTGATTACAAAGACTCTAAAGGACAAAAATTTTAAAAAAGAAAATAAAAACAAAGAATATAAAGGACTTATTGTTTATATATAAACTACTCAGCACTATAACTTTTCTCACTGTGTTAGGAAAATTAAGATCTGGTGCCTATAAAATGTCATACAAACTATATAAAATAAATTTTTGAACACAGGTAAAGGCAAGAGTGAGTTATTTTTTAAAGACATTTTAAATCTTTTTAAAGACTTTGTAAAAGAGAAGCTAAGGGGCGCGCCTGGGTGGCTCAGTCAGTTGAACGTCTGACTCTTGATTTTGGCTCAGGTCATGATCCCAGGGTTGTGGGATCAAGGCCCATGTTAGGCTCCACACTGAATGTGGACCCTGCTTGGAATCCTCTCTCTCCCCCCTATCCCTTTCCCCTCCTCATGTGCACTCTCTCTCTTAAAAAATTAATTAATTAGCTAATTAGTTAAAAGAGAAAGTTAAGATGTTGCATTGAACTATGGCTAGGAATCGTGACATTCATAGACTATATAAACAGAATGGGGGAAATAATTGGCAGATATAAAGCCAAACAAAAAATATTAAAATATGCACGAGAATAATTTATTGGTTGGAAATGCTTTTGGAGTTGATGGTTATTTATTTGCCTAATTATAGCTTTTAATTATTTCCAAGTGGATATTTTGTTGTAATTAACTAGCCAAGTAAATATTGATAAATCTAATGTGACAGTCACATCTAGCTATTCTCCAAGATAAAGAAAAATCTGGTCAAATTCCACAAGTCCTCATTAAAAGTATTAATTTTTACCTTTGGAAAATTATTTTTAAATATCTTTCTATTAGTAAAAAATAAAAAATGGCAGAAAGCCAGCTGTTAGATTTAGAACTGAAATGCTATCAGAGAGAGTGCATCATTTGGGGGGAGTTCTTTTCAATATTGCTATTGAAGAGGTCCTGGTTTGTTTGAAAAATATTTACATCATATTTCCAATGCAACCATTGGAGCTACTGCTTTTTAAACATCATTCAAAGAACATAAAAATATTTTGAAATTTTAAACATGCCCTCAAGAATCATTTTATGATTATTTGTAAAAGGATTCAGCCAAAAGAAAATGCAGGTAATCATAAAAAGAAATTTCAAGTAAATGCAACCTCTCTCCAGAGATGAAAAAGAAAATGCAGCTAAAATTTTAAAAATCTAACTGAATTCTATAGGTGCTAGTATAGAGGTATAAAATCCACTATGGAGCTAAAAAGGAGGCACTTTACAAATGAATATTTCAGGTAGTATAGAGGACAGACCCTAAGGTGACCCACATAATTTGCCACCTCCTAATGTCCATACAATTATGTAGTCCCCTCCCATTGAGTGCAAACAGGACCTGTGGATGGTCCATTTTCAACCAGCAGAAAATGGCAAAGTGAATTTGTCACACTACATAAGATTCCATTTTAGCAGACTGAAACAAGAGATTCTCCTTCTTGGCTTAAGGAAGTGGGCAGCCATGCTGAAGAAGACTGTGAGCAGCCTTCAATCAACAGCCAGAAAAAAGCTGGGGCCCTCAGTCATACAGCCCTAGGAGGTGAATTTTGCCAACAAGCCAAATGAGCTTGGAAGCCCACTCTGCCCCAGTCAAGCCTCCAGATGAGAACACAGCCCAGCTGACACCTCGACTGCAGCCTGGTGAGACCCTGAGCAGAGAACCCAGTTGAGTTGTGCCTAGGCTTCTGACAGATGGAAAACGTGACTTGTTTTACCTGCTAAGTTTGTGGTAATTTGTTATGCAGCAACAGAAAATGAATATAGGCAGTATGTTAAATAAAATTCACAATTCCACAGTGATTGAAAACCAGACCCAGGTCTGAGCCTGATACAGAGGATGCCCTCAGAGTATAGCTGAATGGATGGACTATATCCTATACAAAGATCAGAAAGGCAAGTAAGAGTTTAATGCACAGTTCCAAGGACATCATAATCTATTTGAGGAAAAATGGACATATAATTAACTCTGATGAATAATTAAAACAACGTGATTTGATGCACAGAAAAGAGTCTGCATTAATAGAAATATATCAGGCTACAGGGGCATCTGGCAGCTCAGTTAGTTAACTGCCAACTTCAGCTCAGGTCATGATCTCATGGCTTCTGAGTTCGAGTCTTCCATCAGGCTCTGTGCTGACAGCTCAGAGCCTAGAACTCACTTGGGATTCTGTGTCTCCCTCTCTCTGTCTCTCCCCCACTCATGCTGTCTCTCTCTCTCAAAAATAAAATAAAATAAACACTAAAAATTTTTTTTAAAAAAGAAATCCATCAAGCTATAAAAAACACAAATCAAAACTACTTAGCAATAAAAAAAAGGATGGAGGAGGATTTCATCGATTCACAAAACTAAAGTCTGGATGTAGGGCCAGCCTCATGCTTAGTTGCATCCATCCTCAAGGTTCTGAGATTCTCTAGGCTCTTTCCTCCTAAGCATGTCATTTTCAAACTTGGGAACGCTGGCTCCATGTTGACAAATATGAACACAGGAGTTATAGTATATTATCCAAGGGCTTCCATGGAATCGAGAAGAAAGTTCTCTTCCATAAGCCCCAGTGAAAGTTGATGCTTCTCATTGACCTGAATTGGATCATGCACACACCTTTCAACCAAGCTCCACAGCCAAAATTGACCGTCCAGAGCCAGTTGGCGCCCAGAACTAGAGCAAACAATGGGTCATTCCCTCTAAGCCACACAATTGATGATGCCTCATAGAGATGGATTCCCCACAGGAAAATCTGAGGGTCATGGTGGGAGTCAAAGGAAATGGATGTTAGGTGGTCACCAATAAATGTTGGCCATAGGGTCATACTAATTCCGAGTGGGAAGATCACTGATGTAAAATATAATGAAATATAATTACAAAGAAATTATGCACATACCCAAGTGAAGGATATATGAGAATACCTTGTACTAATTTGACAACAGTTTTGTAAGGATGAATTCAAATTAGAAAGTTAAAAACATTTCACTTATTCTGGATTAGATATGATGGAGACCAAACTTCCATAAATTAAAGAAATTCGGTTTTTGAAATAGGATAATAAAAAAAAGATTTGTAGTAGTAAAATTTGTGAATTTCAAGTGAAAATAAACTATTGTTTGTTACTTTTTGAGCCTCAACACTCTCTCTCGCTCTCACTCTCGCTCTATTTCTAGTTAGAAAAATATACATACTTGGGATACATTTGATGGAAGCATTTAGACCCTCAAGTTTCAGCCAAGAAAATTTCTAGTCCACTTCAGTAGTGAGCTGGATATATTGACTGAATAGACTAGAAAGCTGGCACAAGGGTCAGGGAAAGAGATGCTATACCAGGAGTTCAGCAAAAAGCTGAGGTGTCAGGATAAGATATGAAAGGAGAGAGGAATTTAGGCCAGTGAGGAGCTAAATAGCAGGAGACCAGTATCAGAGAAAATCTGAGAGAGAAAAGAATTCTTTAGCAATAAGCAAGGAAAAGAATAAAAGGTATTGACTCTGTGGTTAGGTGCAAAAAGAAATAGAGAACCAAGAAAGAGCATAGAAGATCTTTTGGTAAAGACCTAACTGTGACATGTTGATGGACCAATGTTTCATAATTAATCAAGTACTAAGAAATCATCTAATATCTCCTACTATATAAATATCTCCTCCAAATCAAATATTAATTTTCAAAGAACATGAATAGAATATTATGAACAGAACATTAAAACAATACTGAAATGAGCACTCCTAGGAGACATGGCTGATTCCAGGAGAGGGACAGAAAACACAAGATGGGTCTGGAACATTGTTCGGTGCCAGAAAATAAGAAAGTGATTTTTTAAAATGATGGGATGGGGCACCTGGGCGCTCAGCCAGTTAAGTATCCCACTCTTGACATCCGCTTAGGTCATGATCTCAGGGTCATGAGATGGAGCCCGCTTCTGGCCCAGGTTGGCTCCAAGCTGAGCATGGGGCCTGCTTGGGATTCTCTTTCTCTCCCTCTGCCCCTCCATACACGTACACAGTCTCTCTCTCTCTCTCTCTCTCTCTCTCTCTCTCTTTCTCTCTCTCTCTCTCAAAATAAGAAAATAGATAAACTTTTTTTTTTTTTTTTTTAATGCTGGGGCAAGTCAAAAGGATACAGGAGCCAGTGTGAAGGAACTCTCCTCTCAATAGCCAAATATACAACAATTTGGGCAACAAAATAAGTAATGATAGTAATGGATTAAAACACATAGAATAAATATCCATGGCTCATACAGATACAAATAAATAATTGAATGAATAATAAATAACTCAGAAGAAACAGCTCTTCCTTACAGTGGAATTCCAATTAGTAAATGTAGAACGAATGCTAGAAATAGAAAATCACCATGAGGTAAGCACCACAATAATTGTTGCAGGCAAAAATTATGGAAGATCATTAGTGCAATAACTGGATAAATTTGAACAAGATCTGTAGATTAGTTAGTAGTATTTTATCAGTGTCATTTCCTAGTTCCATTAATTGTACTATGGCTTTATAAGAGGTTATCATTTGGGGAAGCTAGGTGAAGGGTATATGGAACTCTATGTACAAGTTTTGCACTTTTTACAACAGTTTAATATGGTTAACATTTTTTTAATTAATTTAATTTAGCTTCCTCGTTTTTTTAATTTTATGAAAATAATGTTTCATAAACATTATTTACTGCTTCAAGTCTCAGGATCATTATGATAAACATCAATCACCACTTTCAGACCCATTCATCACTTGGGTTAAGAAAATCAGGGCAATCGTCCTCGACCTGCATTTTGGAGTAAGAGGTGGAGTACAGGGGAGGACTTTGTGGTAGAGAATACTCAGAGAGGCACCAGCAGAGCAGAAAAGCTGACTGTCAGCTGCTAGAAGTAGTTGCAATGACACCCATTCAGTGCAGATGTCCCCCAATCAGAACAAGTGGATGGATGTACAAACAGCTCCACTAATTGAAAACGTAACTCTCTCTGGCCACCATTTTGTGGACTTGTTTCCACTGTAGTTGTCTCTAAAGCTGGTGCTAAAGGGGTTAATCCCCATAACAATGTGTGGGTCACTGGGAGGAGGAGCAAAGTGGGGAGAAGGAGAGACAAATGGGGAGAGTGCAGAGGGGGCTGACACACCTGGTGTGAGATGCCAGTCACCTCCTCAGAAACAGCTCTGGTAGCTAAAAAAGCATAAAAATGCCCATCAGTAGAAAGCTATTGATAGAACATCTTCTTGGTTACATTTGAAATGCACTATGTGACGCTACCATACAAGAACGATGTTCACTGTCCATGTCGCTGATACACATGTGACATCTCATCTCACAGTTTAATGTGCAGCATAGTGAGAGAAGTCAAGGTTCCACCACACTACACAGTGTGACCATGAATACAAAGCCATTTGTGGTTAGGACCCAGGGGAAGGCAAAAAGGAAGAACCAAGGGGGCTCTATTTGTGACTTTAGACAAATGGCAATATTCCTCCTGAAAATAAGCTCGACAAATCATCATTTTAAAAATGTCAACTATGCCCATGAGATTTTATTTTTTATTTTTATTTTTTTAAAGATTTTATTTTTAAGTAATCTCTACACCTAATGTGGGATGCAAACCCACAACCCCGAGATCGAGAGCCCCATGCTCTACTAACTAGCCAGCTGGGTGCCCCTACCCACAACATTTTAAATTCTTAAGTGTCATGATACCACAAATGCTAATCTTTGGTCAAATCTGATGTGAGCCTAAAATACTTAATGCAAATCTCTTAAAGACAGAGAAGAATGAGAAAAACATTCCAACTGACCTCAAAGGGTTGGGTTGGGGCTTTTATTGTTTAAGATCCTGGATAAAAAAAAACTCCTTCAAAATAATTTAATGCTAAGCACTGGGAGTCAAAAATGAAAGTCTCCCTGTCTGGTGGAGATCTTCTTTAATAGACCTTCCATCAAATAATTTACCATATCTGTGTCCCCCAACCCTTCAGTCATTTGAATAGCACCTCTTTTGATTTTTGCCCTATCTGCATGCCAATTATACTTTTATCTATTTCATATTTCTCTTTAAGTCACTTCATTTTCACCAGAGTTACTTTAGAAGAAATATTTCTGTAACCACTGTGAATGGAAAATGAGAATCACTTGCCACATATTGAAACAAATTATAAATGTAAATAAATATCTAAAATACAAACAAGTCTATCTATGTCCCACATAAAATTATCTCACATACCACTAGTAGTAGGCATGCTGGAGTTTGGGAAATACTTTAATATAATCTAAAACAAATGTAAACACATCAGTTTTTTTTTAATATAATTTATTGTCAAATTGGTTAACATGCAGTGTATTTAGTGTGCTCTTCTTGGTTTTGGGAGTAGATTCCCATGATTCATTGCTCACATACAATACCCAGGGCTCATCGCAACAAGTGCCCTTCTCAATGCCCATCACCCATCTTTCCCTCTCTCCCACGCCCCCCATCAACCCTCAGTTTGTTCTCTGTGTTTTAGTTTCTTATGGTTTGCCTCCCTCCCTCTCTGTTTGTAACTATTTTTTTCCCCTTTCCCTTTCCTTATGGTCTTCTGTTAAGTTCCACATATGAGTGAAAACATATATCTGTCTTTCTCTGACAACTTAATTCACTAACGTAACACCTTCCAGTTCCATCCATGTTGCTATAAACAGCAAGATTTCATTCTTTCTCATTGCCAAGTAGTATTAAATTGTATATATAAACCCCAATCTTTACCATTCATCAGTTGATGGACATTTAGGCTCTTTCCATAATTTGGCAATTGTTGAAAGTGCTTCTATAAACATTGGGGTACATGTACCCCTATATGCATCAGCACTCCTGTATCCCTTGGGTAAATTCTAGCAGTGCTATTGCTGGGTCCGAGGGGAGTTCTATTATTAATTTTTTGAGGAACCTCCACATTATTTTCCAGAGTGGCTGCACCAGTTTACATTCCCACCAACAGTGCAAGAGGTTTCCCGTCTTTCTCCACATCCATGTCAGCATCTGTTGTTTCCTAAGTTGTTCATTTTAGCCACTCTGACCGATGTGAGATGGTATCTCAGCATGATTTTGATTTATATTTCCCTGATGATGAGCGACGTTGAGCATCTTTTCATGTGTCTGTTGGCCATCTGGATGTCTTTTTTGGAAAAGTGTCTATTCATGTCTTCTGCCCATTTCTTCACTGGATTATTTGTTTTTTGGGGTGTTGAGTTTGGTAAGTTCCTTATAGATTTTGGATACTAACCCTTTATCCGATATGTCATTTGCAAATATCTTTTCCCATTCCACTGATTGCCTTTCAGTTTTGTTGACTGTTTCCTTTGCAGTGCAGAAGCTTTTTATCTTGATGAGGTCCCAAAAGTTCATTTTTGCTTTTAATTCCCTTGCCTTTGGAGACGTGTTGAGCAAGAAATTGCTGCATCTGAGGTCAAAGAGGTTGTTTCCTGCTTTCTCCTCTAGGGTTTTGATGGTTTCCTGTCTCACATTAAAGTCTTTCATCCATTTTGAGTTTAGTCTCTGCTTTCAAGGTCCAGCCTGTGGTCACCGGGAGAATGACAGTTTCTACAACCTCACTCACTGCATCTAAACCTATATATAAACACATTATTTCTGAACATTTATTTAGAGTTTACAATTGTCCTGTAACTTCATTATTTCATTTCCTCTCTGTAACAATCCTGTGAAATAAGAAATATTTAATTCATGGAGGAAAAAACTTAGAGAAGTTAGGGAATAGGCCTTTGATCATATTTCTAGTGTAATGGCAAAGCCAGGCCTGAGACACAGTTCCCCCAACTCAAGTGATCCTTTTTGCCACCCAGTAGATTCACCTTCCTCCCCACAAAGAATTCTTGGATATAATGGATGTTTAAGAAATTGAGGTAGGGGCACCTGGGTGGCTCAGTTAGTTTTGGCCCTTGATTTTGGCTAAGGTCATGATCTCATAGTTCGTGGGTTCAAGACCCCCATCATGCTCTGCACTGACAGTGTGGGGCCTGCTTGGGATTCTCTCTCTCTCTCTCTCTCTCTCTCTCTCTCTCTCTCTCCCTCCCCCTCTTTCTCCCTCTCTCTCTGCCTCCCCCTCACAAATTGAACAGACATTAAAAAAAAAAGAAATTGAGGTAAAGGAAAATATGTAATAATAGAAAAGAAGTATTTATGATATCATCGTGAATGAAAATAAGTAATATTTTATATGTGATCACAATTACATGAAAAGATGCCCAGCAGACTATAGCAAAATTCTCTGGATGGTATTGAGAGGGCCCTGGGGACAGCTGACACCTTTCTAAAGGTAAGGTTTGACACTTAATGCTTCTTTGTTCATTTTTAGAGCCCCCTTCCTTCTTTCCACCCCTTTCAACTCAGAGCCCACCTTAAACCTCAACTCATATTAATTTGCAAAAGCCAGACTCCTGTAAACCACACCCACTGCTTTCAAAATGACTCTGGAATGCCTCTACACTCGAGCCACTCGGGTGAGTAGAGGCAGTGAAGGAAATAAGTGAAAGTGTTACAGTGGCACTTGATCTGGTAGAGAGAGAATAATGAGCACAGTGCACAGATTATGAGGAACATAGAGAGGAGTGTCTGTTTCCTAAGAGCTTTAGACAAATAATCCATAGATAGATTTCAAAAGGAAATTCTGAACCAAATGGATGGATCAACCTTATTTAGATCCTGACTCAAGCCATCATTTAGGAGACAATTGGGGAAATTTGAACACTGAATAGTTAGTGATTTTCATGTTAATTTTTTTTTGTTAGTGCAACAATGGTATTGTGGTTTGGTTTTGTTTTTTTAAAGAGTCATTGTTTCTTAGTGTTACATACTGAAATATTTACAGGAAAAATTATGTGATGTCTGGAATTTAAAATATTGGGGGAGGTGAAAGAAATAGGCACACAGAAGAACAAATTGGACTAAGGGTTAGTAGCTGTTGAAGCGCAGGTGAGGGGTACATGAGGGATCATTAGACAAGTCTATCTACTTTGGGTTATGTTTAAATTTTTCTAAAAGATAAACTTATAACAATTCTTTTATTTTTTTATTTTAGAGAGAGAACCCAAGCAAGGGAGAGGGGTTGGGGGGGAGAGAGAGAGAGCAGAGAGAGAGAGAGAGACAGAGAGAGAGAGAGAGGAGAAAGAACCCCAAGCAGTCTCTATGCTCAGTGTGGAGCCCGAAGTAGGGCTTGATCCCATGACCCCAGGATCATAACCTGAGCAAAATCAAGAGTCAGACACTCAATAGACTGAACCACCCTGGCACCCTAAAAGATAAGCTTATAACTAGAAGTCTGCAGCATCTTTAGTGTAGCCATTCCATTCTTCTTTCTAGAAATAACCCACTCCCCATTTACTAAGGAAACTGATCCTCTTCCCATTCCATTTGGTTCCCTTGGTGTCACCATACACAGGGGTGACACCAGTCCCATCCTTGTGACTTAATTAGGCCTTAGCAGAGCTCTTGGGATTTTATGTGTGGCCCCCACAAGAGAGAAGTTCTGACTTTTCTCACTAAGAAGATTTAAGCATGGAGTTACTGGCAACCATACATGATCCCACAGTAGGAGAAAATGAACCCATCCCAGACACTCAGAACCAAGAGAGTGGGGATGGGGCAGGGCTAGAGAGAGGACTAGGGGGAAAGAAAGAGAAAGAGAATAAAAGGATAGGATGACAAGTTTTCAATCTCTGAATCCAGTGTCCACGTCCATCCTAAGTTACATCCTAAGTAGGGAGCCACTACCAGGGCTTTAAATGCCAGAGATTTACTTCAGTCTAGAGCTCTTAGCAGAACTCCAAACTCAGATAACTCTGCAGATGTGATTGACTCAAGGATCCGGAGATGGGACGATTACCCTGGAGAGCCAGGTGGGCCCAATGTAATCAGAGCAAGGAACATGAGGAGGAAGCAGAGTGGGGTGAAGGTGGGGGAGGGGCAGAGTCAAGAACTCAGGTGGCTCTGAAAGCTGGAAAAGGCAACAAAACAGATTCTCCCAGACGCTCCAGAAGGAACACAGCCTTGCCAACATGTTGATTTTAGGACTTCTGACCTCCAAAATTGTAAGATAATAAATCTGTGTTGTTTTAGGTGACTAAATTTGTAGTCATTTGTTACGGCAGGTATAGGAAATGGATACATCCATTGTCTACTCAACATCCGCCCCATGGACCTCTCATACCTGTGTCCAGAGTGAACACCTGATCTTCACCCCAAACATGCCAAGTGCACAGCCCTCTCTCTCTTTCAACCTATGGGAACTCCATCCTGCCATCCCTTCAGGCAGATGCCTCGGAGCTGTCCTAGACTCCTCTCACGCCAGATCACTTCCTTCAAAAATCACACTAATTTCACCTTCAAAATGTCTCCAGTGATCTGGACTCTTTCTCAGCACACGTACTGTACTGTCACCAGCTCACCTGGAGCGTAGGAATAACCTCCACACAAGTCTGACTTCACCCTTGTGCCTCTCCAGTCTACCATCAACATAGCAGCAGAGAGGATCCCTTTTAAAATCTTAACCAAGTCAGCTCCCTCCTCTGCCCAGAACCCTGCCCGGGCTCCCCTTCCCACCTGAAGAGAAAGCCCATGGGCCCTCCTCTCCTGCCACTCTCCTCTCCCCCCTGTGCCCCCCCCACCCCTGCCTCCACTCACCCAGCAACCACCATAATGACCTTGAAGCAGCAGGGCATGCCCCAGCCCCGAGGCCTTCAAACCACCCTTGCCTGGAATGCTGGTCTCCCAATGATCCGCTAACTCCCTGCCGGAAACCTTTGTCCAGGCACCAGTGTGGCCATCAAGCTTACCCTGACCACCCTAATGTAGCTGTCCCCCCACGCACACTTCCATCGGCACTCCTAAGTTTCCTTTTCCTGCTTTTTTTCTTTTTCCTGTAACACTTAACCACTTTCTAACATATTACGTAACATACATATGCATAATGTTCCTCCCCTATTTTCGGTCTTTCTCTGCTAGAACATAAGCTACAAGAGGGCAGAGAATTTGATCTTGATTTGGTTCACTGATGTACTCCAAGTACTGAGAATAATGCCTGGCATATAGTAGTTGCTTATTAAATACGAGTAGAATGAAAGAATGAATGCATGAAAGCTAATTTTAGCTCCAGTCCAGTCACCTGCCACCAGAACACTCCTCATACACGTCTATTGACCTGAGTTGTCATTCTTGCTAGAAGACTCTGCTGGTGGTGATTGATGGTTTACACCACCCTCCTTTGGAGAAAAGGTGAGCATCTCTGCTTGCGATCACTATTCATGCATCTGGACAAATACACCAATCGATACATTTCCCATTATACTCCCCACATATAAGGGCTTTCATTTTGCTGGGGTTGCGTTTGTTGTTATTTTTAGGGCTTGTTACTGTTTGTGACTTTGCCATTTAGGTTCTGCCAAAACCTCTGCTTCTGATCAGCAGCCCTTCTGAGAACCGCCGTCTGCAGTGTTTGCCAGGCACCTTCTCCTGGCGTTCCACCTCTACCTGATCCGAAACACAGCCACAGGCCTTGTCATCAGCTCTGATGTGCTTCCACGTGTCCCACACAACTTACCTCTTGTTCTCTAACTCTTTCATGGAGGGACATTTTAAATATAGGCTTCCCACTCTAATGAGTTCCCATAAATGTACATGAGAGTTAAAAACATAAAATCCAAGCAACAGATTTATTTGATGTAACAGAGGGCTCCAATCCCAGGAGAATAAAAATATATAAAACCACTAATCATGTTCAACTGTTTATTTAATTTTTATTTTAGAGTAATTATTTGGATCTATATAGTGTTAAAACATAGATTAAAAACTAAAATTGGCCAAGGAAATTAATTTTCTAAGGGATTTCAATTCTCCAAGTTTGAGTTATCTCAGGTTTCTTGCAATAAAACTTTACAGATAGAAGTTTAAGGCTGGGAAAAGGCACTTGCTGACAATGATATATGCTGCAAAAGAGTAGAGCATATGATGCTGACTTTGATAGAATCTTACTGACTTTCCTGAAAATAGTGTCAAAAGAAAGAACCTGTGGGGCACCTGGGTGCCTCCATCGGTTAAGCATCTGACTTCGGCTCAGGTCATGATCTCACGGTTCATGAGTTTGAGCCCAGCGTCGGGCTCTGTGCTGACAGCTCGGAGCCTGGAGCCTGCTTCGGATTCTGTGTCTCCTCTCTCTCTGCCCCACCCCTGCTTGTGCTCTGTCTCTCTCCATCTCTCAAAAATGAATAAACGTTAAAAATATATAAAAAAATAAAAGAGAAGGAACACAGTTTCTCATCATTTGCTAAAATCTGTAGTGAGTTGTATCCCTTTGATCTGGTCTACATTTGAACTGTGCTGCATTTGTGTCATTGGGATATTTTACTGTTAATTCCTTCATTTATTTCTTCTCTACTCACTGCCTTTGTTTTAATTGTGGTAAAATATACATAAGACTTAGTATTTCCACCATTTTTATACATGCCATTCAGTAGCATAAGTGCATGTGCCACTATTTCCAGAGCTTTTCATCAACTCAAACAGAAACCCTGTACTCACTAAATAACTCATTTCCTCTCTTTCCTCTTAGCCCTTGGCGAACTCTAATCTACTTTCTGTCTTATGAATTTGCCTATTATCTCATTTAAGTGGAATCATACAGTATTTGTCTTTTTGTATCTGGCTTATTTCACTTAGCATAATTTTTTCAAGTTTCATCCATTTGTAGAACGTATTAGTATTTCATTCTTTTAGCAGATAATACTCCATGGCATGCATATACCATATTTTGCTTATCCGGCTACTCACTACCTTCTAGAAAAAAAATGAGGTTGATCATTTTGGGGGGTAGGTTAACATGTTTTTAATGCTTTAGACATAATCCTTAATTTTGCTTTTATCTTTTTTTTTAATGTTTATTTTTTTTGAGAGAGAGAGAAAGAGAGACAGAGCATGAGTTGGGGATGGGCAGAGAGGGAGACACAGAATCTGAAGCAGGCTTCAGGCTCTGAGCTGTCAGCACAGAGCCCGACACGGAGCTTGATCTCGTGAACCATGAGATCCTCACCTGAGCCGAAGTCGGACGCTTAGCCGACTGAGCCACCCAGGCGCCCCAATTTTGCTTTTATCTTTCATAATCAGATATTGTGATGTGAAGAAGGGATACGCACATTCTAGCACGAGGTTATTATCCTTGAAAACTCAGAGTCCCATTGGAGAGACAGTCGACTAAACAGATTATTCCAGAGGCACTGTGATAGACTATGAGACCACCATGGACAGAGCAAGTGACTCCGGCCAGAGGAGCTAATTAAGTTTTCAGTGAGGCAGCAGCATCTGACCAGGGTTTTGAAGGATGATTGGAAGCTCTACATCAGAGAAGGAAGAGACAGGAGGCCCTCAGAGTACAGGGAATCACACATGTCAAGACAAGGGGAGGAAAGAGAAGGCACGTGTGGAGGAGAGGGCATAACTGAGACACCACGATCAGAAAATATGCTCCTGAAGTTCAATTACAGTCTTAGATGGAGGTTAACATCCAAAACAACCTGAATTTCCTCAGACTTCATGAGGCAGTGGTTATGGGTAAGATCCCATGAGTGGTAATAAGCCAGCTCTGTCTGCCTCACTGCCCCACTCCTGATGCAGGCCTTCTGGTGCCCAGCAAAGCTGCCCCAGGAGTCTGGGAGTCTCTATTCCCAGGCATCCACTGGCCTCAGACATCCCGCCTTCGACGTCACTTGAGGAGGCATCTCGCCACTACGGGAACGCTGAGTCTGTGCCGGGGGCACACTCCGTCCTGATCACACCAGGGCTCTGCACCTCTCCTGCACTCTGAGCCCACCTTGGTGCCGATAATAAATTCAGCCCATTTTATTTTTTATTTTTATTTTTTTAGAAAATTCATCTTTTTTAAAGTTTATTTATTTTGGGAGAGAGAGAGAGCATGAGCAGGGGAGAGGCAGAGAGAGAGGGAAAGAATCCCAAGCAGGCTCCATACTGTCAGTGTAGAGCCCAGTGTGGGGTCTTGATCCCACGAACCTGAGAGATTGTGATCTGAGCCGAAATCAAGAGTCAGATGCTTAACTGACTGAGCCACCCAAGCGCCTCAAATTCAGCCTATTTTAGCCTTACATCTCCTTTCTCCAAAGGGCTCAGACCTAAACCATGGGGCCTGATGGGTGCCAACCACAAAATTTCTTCCTGAAAGTTCTCCAACAGCCTCTCCCTTTCAGTTACTCCTTCAACAAATGTATATATTTTTTTAATGTTTATTCATTTTTGAGAGACAGAGACAAAGTGTGAGTGGGGGAGGAGCAGAAAGAGAGAGGGAGATACAGAATCCGAAGCAGGCTCCAGGCTCTAAGCTGTCAGCACAGAGCCCAACACTGGGCTCGACCTCACAAACCATTAGATCATGACCTGAGCCGAAGTCAGATGCCCAACCAACTGAGCCCCCCCGGCACCCCTCCTTCAACAGATATTAACTGAGTAACCATCTAATATTCTAGTAAAAGACAGAGTTAAAAGGAAGAAGGCAGGTGCCTGTTCTCATGAAGCATATTTTATTTTCTGGCCTGTGTCTGTGTGGAGGGAAATGCAAACAAAGCACAGCAAGCTAGTTTTAGTGGGTGAAAAACTGGATTATGAAGGGGAGGGAAAACAACACAGGAGCATGAGGAGTATGACTGATGTGTAGTGAGTGACTGGCCAGGAAGATGACGTTTGGAACTGGCCTCAGGGGCTCAGCTGAGGTGTGACCAGGCACTCTGAAAACAGAAACTCGATGTTCTTCCATCCGCCCCCCCCAAATTCTTGCCACGTGGCCTTATTTTGTGTGCATACATGTGTCTTTTGACCAGAACCTCCACAAAAACCATGAGAGGATCATCAGCAACTCAACGTTTTATTTGGATGAATTGTCTATAGATGACACTTTCTCAGAATGACAGAACTAAGCTCAGAATGGTTATGAAACTCCTTTTAAATAGTAACTAGTATTTTTTAATGACATGCTACATATTAATAGTATTTCAGGCTCAGATTAAACTTAAAAATTTTCCACCTTCATTTTTATCTCCATACATAACAAAATCTGTAATCTGTAAATCACAGAAGGAAAATCTTTTGGTTAGTCATTTCTTTAAGGGCAGTTCCTTCCTTCCTACATCTTGAAGAAGTCGGGAGTACAGGTTTTATAGAATCTCAGATACCCAAGAACTAATGGGTCCTAGTGTTGGGGGATCTGAGGATCTTCACGCCCACCAAGCTCAGAGAGTTTGTAAGCACTGTATGAATGTGTTGTTTGGACAGTAATGGGCTCCCCCAATTACTGACACGACACAGCATCCCTGAGGGAAACCAGAACTTCCCGAGACAGGCAGAATGGCTCAGCGACAGCCCGCACACCACGCCAAGGTCAGAAGGAGGTCGGTCCTGCTGCATCTCCTGCAATCCTTGCCTGTGCATGAGGTGCACTGGGCCTGGGCCAGGCTGGCCACCCACTAAGTTGAATTGGATCCAAGACTGATTAACCCAGTCTGGCAGCCAGGTTCAGGAGTCTGGCCAGATCATCACTTAAAGTTCCCTTGGGTCCTGCCTGGTCCTAAGCCTGGAACTCCCGTCAACTCTTGACATCACTCTCCTCCCATGGCTCACTTCTTATCTCACACACACACACACACACACACACACACACAGTTATCTTGCACTTTACATTTCAAACCATCTTCCCATGGTCCCTATACTCCCTCTCATTCATGTACCCACACTGCTCCCCTTACCCAGAAAAATCTCTTCTCCCTCACCTGGTGAGTGCCCATTAATCCTTCCTGACATTGCTCTGGTATCTGTTACCTCCTCTGGGTGACCTCTCTTGACAATTCCAATCTAGGTCAGGTGTCCCTACTATGATAGCCCATCTTAAGCTATGTGGAAAGGTATTGGAAATGAATCAGTCAGAGGTCTGCTTATGCCACAGAAATAAGGTCCTAACTACAGGGACTAAAGATGTCTTATTCATTTTTCCCTGCAGCACCTTTCACATAGCAGATTCTCTGTCAGGGCTGATCATATAAATAATTGAGTAAATGGCAGAATCTAAGTAAGACAGCTCAAGACAGTTGCCCAAATGTGAATTGGATTTCTGGTGATTTTTTTCCTTTTTTTAATGTTTATTTTTGAGACAGAGAGAGAGAAAGAGAGTAGGAAAGGGGCAGAGAGAGAGGGAGACACAGAATCTGAAGCAGGCTCCAGGCTCTGAGCGGTCAGCATAGAGCTGGATGCAGGGTTTGAACCCACGAACCATGAGATCATGACCTGAGCTGAAGTCGGACGGTTAACCGACTGAGCCACCCAGGTGCCCTGGATTTCTGGTGATTTTTAATTGGCTATTAGTCATGTGGTTCATAGGTGAATTAGCCCAAATTAAGATGTAGAATTGAACACTTGCTCCAGCGCCTAACGAATCAATTGATTATATCAATTGGAACTGCACACCTCTTTTTATAAAAATAGAAATTCTGCAACATACTTTTCCCCAGAATCTCTCTCCATGAGTACAGTCATTTAATTATGGGATTGAATTTAATTTCTTGAACAAAGAATTGTATTTTAATTTTTTAAATATCTATTTATTTATTTTGAGAGAGAGAAAGAGAGAGCAAGTGGGAGAGGGGCAAAGAGGGAGAGAGAGAGAATCCCAAGCAGGCTCCATGCTGTGAGCACGGAGCCTAATACAGGGCTCAATCCCACAACCATGAGATCATGACCTGAACCAAAATTAAGAGTCGAACACTTAACCTACTGAGCCACCCAGGCGCCCCAAGAATTGAATTTTAAAAAATAATACTGTGCAATATAAACTAAAAAGAATTTTTAAATATCAAGTTATTCATTTTCTTAAAACAATTTCCATATACAAGAACTCTACATCTTGACAATGTTTTCATAACAATCCTCATAATTCCTGATGTCAAAAAAAATTTTTCTACTATGGGAAAATAACTGGCAACAACTGCTATATGGCAAAGAGAGGGAAGAAAAGGCCTGTCTTACATGCTCATAAATGAATTATATTCAGTTCCTTCCTCCATTGTCTCTTCCTACTTCAGACCCAGGAAGAGTGAAGGGTGGAGGTGGGAGGTGTCAGGATAGAGTTACCATTGGTGTCCATAGTATCACAAACTAATAAATAACTCATAAGTCTTCTGCTTCTCCCTTTCCTTCCCTTCTCCTGACATTTCCTCAGTAGGATCAGTGACAATTTCGAAACAGGCTAGTCTCACATTAGATCCAGGGGACTCTGGCCATGAATTCACAATGACCCCAGAGATGTGGTTGGAGCTGACCCACTCCAGATCAGATGCAAATAAAAAGCAGATGCCTGCAATGATAATGTTTCAGCCTAGACCCAGAGCTACCCCAAAGAAGTAGAGGACAGGGACACTTGCTCGATTGCAACAATCATCCATGTATTACCGTGGGGGAAGGCCTTGATCCCATTCCAGGAAATCTTCACGGACCATTCAAGACTAGTCATTCCTCATGTGGCCCAGCAAGCCTCCACCCACCCATCTGTGGGAGAAGCCAAAGATAGGCCGGGAGGGGCAAAAAGCTACTCTAACCTGCTACTACTGCCAACAGTCCCGTGCAAACTTTTCTTTCCCTGGTCCTTGTAACAGATCTCCCCTCCTCCCAGGGACTGAGGGAGGGAGAAGCGGAAGCCACATCCATGCATTCCAGCTGCTCAGTCATCAGAGACTTTATGCACCACCAACCTACCCCGTCACCACTATTGGTTCAGTTTGCAACAAGGGCCTGAAATTCTCTTCAAAAGTCTAAAAATCCAAACATACCTGTCTACTCAAAAGTCAGTTCATAGGCAAACAGCATTAACTAGATTTTGTAAGAGAACTTCTGCCTCTTCCCATTGTAAAAAACTCTACCTTGCCCTACAGAATTCACTTATACATCCTCTTTTCCTTCCTCTGCCTGGAATATTACTAAGAAAAATTATAAAGATGATAAGAATAAGGAAAATAGTGAACTTCCTGGTCTCTCTACTATGTGACCCATCAAGTGAAAATGAACAAAGACACATTTAATGTGGTCTTTATAATAGATGCGATGCTCATGACTTATTTAAGACCTAGCACTATTACTACATATGAACTTAGAAATTTAAGATTTCTAATACTGACAGAAGATCCTTTCTATGGTAAAGAAAAGAAGGTAGGTAAGAGTGATTTGAACATTTTGGAGACTAAAGGGTGGATAACTTTTTTCTCTCATAATATTGTTAAATGTGAATAGAAGGAGGCCATTATTTTTTTTTAAAAGTTACCATGTTATTCTTTACACCTAAAAACAATTAACATTAATTCCTTAATATCAAATATCCAATATCACTTTTGTGTAGAGTTTGTTTGAATAAGAATCCAAATAAAGCCCATACGTTCTGATTGTACAGTGTTTCTCTTCATCCTTTCCATTTGGATGTTCCTGATCTAGGACAAAGAGGAAAATATGAGGCATGAGGTAACAAAGAAGCAGAGTGGATGGACCCAAGAGAGGTTCAGGTGTAAAGGGCTCATGCTGGTGGGGCTCCTGAAGTAGGTGAGGCTGGACTGGGCATGGGATCCTACCCATCCTCCAAGTGTGTTTCTCAGGAAAAAATGAGGAAAACGAACACAGCACTGGGGAAGGGTGGTTCTGGCAGCAATGTGCAGATGGTACTCAGGGTGGAAGAGGGTTCTAGTTTATTCCATGGACCATGAGCCTAAATTTGACCGGTTTAAGAACATGACTTATGTTTCCACTCACAAGAGGTCACTTTTAGGTTTCTTTCAGCATGCGAGCAAAAGAAACTATAGGTCTGTGTTTCCAAGGTCACAGCATGCTAATGAGGATGGAGGGAAGGAGAGGGGGAGGCATGAGAGTGGAAGCTGCAGGCAATTGGCGCGTCCAGGCCTGAATTGAGACCATCTGGAGGGAGAAGTTGGCCAAGGCAGAATCACCAGAGTCTGGAGGAGCTCGGCCAGGCATGCACGGCAGGGTCAGCTCATGGGACATGCGGACCCTGTGCAGTGAGCTCTCTCACCATCAGGCCACACCTGCCACAGCTCATACCACCTTTGACCCTTCCAAAGCGCATGTTCTCCCAGATGTCGGGGGGTGGGGGGCGGGTGATGAATCTGACTGGTTGGTGTGGCAGCAGCAGCCCTCAACTTGGAATCAGAAGACCTGGATTTGAGTTCTGCTGGGCCTTCATTGGCTTTAAGACCCAAGGCTAGAAACTCCCCAAGGATGATGATTTATCCCTCATCCTTGAAAAGGGATAAATACGAGTCAAAGTGGATGCATGCAGTTATGAAGATCAAAAATGTTACCAGTGAGCTTCTCTGTGATACAACAGTGATAATGGCAGTGGTGGTGACTACGACAACGATGATGATGATGATGATGATGATGATGATGATAGTAATTTACATGATATGAGTGTGAATGACCACTAAATGGCCTCTATCCAGCTTTATTCTTTAAAAGGAAAAGTTGGCCAAACCAAATGAATCTCTTACTGGTGAGTTCTGTGGAGAATGTTCAGCCAGTGCTCTGACTGCCTCCCACTCCCTTTTAAAGTGAGGCTGGGGCTGATCAGGTCCTTTATTTCTGGCCTCATTTTTACTTCAAAGACAAATGTGGTTTCTAGAAGGAAGAAAGACAGGCAAGCAGCACATCATCCCATGTCTGTGGGCATCATTTCCATTAACTCTTGGCACCCACGAGCATTGGAGATGCCCAGAAGTCCATCTTTAATGTCTTGAAAAAAATAAATTTAAGGACCAAAGTCTATAATAACCAAGTGTCAGACTGTATAGCACCTCATGTCATAAAATTCTGTGTTGAAAAATTCTAATCAAAGCTGGAGAATCTGGTAATTACCTAGAGAACAGAAACCTGCCTGAGGTCCCCAAAATATGTTCTTTCATTAATTCCCTAAACATCTTGAAGTTGCACTGTCTCTTCTACTAACTTCAATGTGATACTACAAATAGATTAATTATTAAAAGGAAAAAAGCTTGGGGCACCTGGGTGGTTCAGTCGGTTGAGCTCCCAACTCTTGATTTCAGCTCAGGTCATGACTCCAGGGTTGTGGGATTGAGCCCTGAGGTCAGCCCTGCATTGGGGCTTTGACTGAGTGTAGAGCCTGCCTGAGATTCTCTTCCTCCCTCTCTCTCTCTCTCTCTCTCTCTCCCCGCCTGCCCCTCTCCCCTGCTTTGGTCTCTCACACACTCTCTCTAAAATAAAAAAATAAATAAAAATTTAATAAAAAAATTAAAAAGCTTGGGTTTCTCCTTCCTTCTTTCCTTCCCTCCTTCCTACCTTCCTTTCCTCCTTCTTCCCTTTCTTTTCTTAAAATTAATTGTGAAATAAAAGCTTTCATTTTTTTAAGTTTATTTATTTATTTTTGAGACAGAGTTGATCGAGGGAGGGACAGAGAGAGAGGGAGAGAGAGAGAATCCACGCTGTCAGCATGGAGCCTGATGCGGGGCTTGAACCCATGAACTGTGAGATGGTAATGTGAGCCAAAATCAAGAGTCGGATCCTTAACCAACTGAGCCACCCAGGCACCCCTGAAATAATAGCTTTTAAACATCAGCTTAAATACAAAATGAAAATAAACAAACACGCAAACGAGCAAATAAATATCAAGCTGCCCTAAATTCTTTAGTGCTTCTGATTACACCGCAGGACAAGAACCCATCTTCAAGTGATAATTAGATTTTATCTACAAATGGAAGTGGGAGGTGGGAATAAGTGGTAGTGTCAACATTTCACCAAACAAGGCAACTCACATGATTAGTTAGGAAAACAATTACTCAGTTGGCCAGGGTCACTGTCTGATCAAGCAAATTCTGACACTCCTGCGGTGGTTGTCCATTTTACTTGCCTCTCCCTGGCCAGAAATTGAGGAATGCAAACTGGAGCGAGAGGAAGAGCAGAAAAAATAAACTGATAAAGCACATGTAAAAACATCTCTGCTGGTGATCATCATGGTAGAGGAAGAAAGACCCCCATCCTTTGTTCCACACAAGTCTTCACAGATGGCTCTATCAGTTGTTCCAGCGCTAATGCATGATGGGGGCTGGAGGCAGGGAAAGTAGCAGCAGGGCTGGTGCTAACGCGTAAGGCTTTTGGCTCCAACTAACACCTTCCAATCTGCGCGGCAACAACAATAGAAACTTGCTTCGGGCAGAGTGGTGTCCCACATTTTAACTGGCCCCCGGAGAAAATATCCCCGAATTTCACAGATGTTCACAGTAATCTGACCTGAATGTAAATACGTCCTCTTTTGAATCCGCCCCCCCTTGGTTAAATGAAGTTCCGCACAACCAGCGCAGAGCAGGCAGAAGCAAAAGCAAAGCAGGAAGCCTCCCACACTAAAAAGGGAAGATAAGAATCACAGAAGCCAGAATGGCTTTTATTGAGGGGCATTTCAAAGCAAATAGAGACATACATGGCATGTTCGTAAATTCTCTGTATGTGTATAAACATGTACCTTCACACATCAGAACTGGTTTGCTCCTCAGCAACAGAAGGTCCTGAGGACAAAGCGAAAGCTACTAAAAAGCAGAAAATGCTTCCAATGGATGCGACAGAAAAAGGATCAGGGTGCCTGGGTGGCTCAGTCGGTTAAGTGTCTGACTGTGGCTCAGGTCATGATCTTACATTTTGTGAGTTCAAGCCCCACCTGGCATCAGGCTCTGCGCTGACAGTACAGAGCCTGCTTGAGATTCTCTCTCCCACCCCCTCTCTCTCTCTGCCCCTCCCCCACTTGCTGAGCACGCGCGCTCTCTCTCTCTCTCTCAATAAATAAATAAACCTTAAAAAACCCACAACAGACAAAGGATCAACACCCTTGATACGCCAAGAGCTGAGAAAGCAGTGCAACAGGAAAATGGGCAGAAGATGTGTGCAGGAAGACCACAGAGGAAAAACTGCAAATGGCTAGTAATATAAAATACTCTCTAAGGTCAATAGTGATCAGGGAAATGTAAAAGTAAAGACATAATTTATACCTCTTAAACTAGCAGAAGCCAAAAACTGTTCATAATTTCCAGTGCTGGCTGGAGTGTGGGGAAATAGTCACTCACACCCTGATGGAAGAATAAATTCATACAAACTTTTGGAGGAAAATACAGCAGTACCTATTAGATCTTAAAAACTGGCATATCTCAATTAATCTGGGGGAGGAGGGACTAATAACCTTTGACCTGGGAATCTTCTCATGGAAATACTTCCACATATGCAGAGACACATATATGTCCAAAGTTCACTGAACATCGGTTGTAATATCAAAACTTTAGGGGAGGGGCCCCTGGGTGGCTCAGTCAGTTAAGCGCCTGACTCTTGATTTTGGCTCAGTTCATGATCTCGGGGTTTGTGGAATGGAGTCCCATCTGGCTCTATGCTGACAGCATGGAGCCTGCTTGGGATTCTCTCTCTCACTCTCTCTGCCCCTTCCCCTGCTGGTGCACGCACATGCATGCTCTCTCTCTCTTTCAGAACGAATGAATAAAATTTAAAAAAAATTTTTTTTAAAGCTTTAGGGGAAAACAGAGTCTTTTCTGTAGACATTGAAAGATACAAGAAATGGATCTTTGCGGGGGGCACCTGGGTAGCTCAGTCAGTTGAGTATCTGACTTTGGCTCAGGTCATGATCTCACGGTTTATGAGTTCCAGCCCTGCGTTGGGCTCTGTGCTGACAGCTTGGAACCTGGATCCTGCTCCAAATTCTGTCTCCTCTCTCTACCCCTCCCTGCTCATGCTCTGTCTCTCACTCTCTCTCAAAAATAAGTAAACATTAAACAAAATTTAAGAAATGGATTTTTGATGAGTTTGGATCATGCTAAAATCACTCCTGGAAACTGTGAGAAACCTCTTTTAAGTGTTTAAATAATAATCAAATGTACTTTACTGCACAAAGTAAAATATTTTTTTAAACTTTTTGTAATGATAAGATTAAAAATGAGGGGCACCTGTATGGCTCAGTCCGTTAAGCGTCTGACTTCAGCTCAGATCACGATTTCGCGGTCTGTGGGATCGAGCCCGAAGACGGGCTCTGCGCTGACAGCTCAGAGCTTGGAGCCTGCTTCAGATTGTGTGTCTCCCTCTCTCTGTCCCTCCCCCACTCACGTTCCTTCTGTTTTGCTCGAAAATAAATATTAAAAAAAATTTTTTTAATGAAAACCTTATGATTCTGAATAAAGGCAATCTTTTCTAAAGCTGCAAAAAAATGGAATGTTTATCAATAGGGAAATACACAAAATTTGACACATGGAGACTGCAAAATTTTCTGCAAACTTTAAAATGAGTAAATTAGAATCATGTATACTGACATGAAAGAATGTTCAAGAAATTTTTGCATAAAAAATATAGTTTAATATTCCATAGCAATTTTAAAGTCAATCTGCTCTAGTAAATAAACTGGGCATTCTTGATAGTTGAATATGGAAAATATATATAAGGGCAAAGAAATAACATTGTGCTCTATAAGCATTGTACTGTCATTGCAACGTCTTAAATAAAACCATATTGAAAAGTGACACCTTGGGCATGTGAGTGGCTCAGTCAGTTGAGCATCCAACTTTAGCTCAGGTCAGGATCTCGTGGTTTGTGAGTTTGAGCCCCGCCTCGGGCTCACTGACCGCGATGATCCACTTCGGATCCTCTGTCCCCATTTCTCTCTGCCCCTCCCCAGCTCACGCTCTCTCTCTCAAAAATGAATAAACATTTCTTTAAAAAATAAAAGTAAATAAATAAAATCGGCACCTTAAAAAAATGTAGTTTGCAAAGAGTATGCACAGCAGAATCCCAAATTTGTGAAGGGAAAAAAAAATTATTCCTGTGTTATTTGTGTGTGTGTGTTTCCACAGAAGTGGCTCAAAAGAACACAAGCTGAAGACACGGGAGATTAGGGGAATGTGAGAGGAACTACAGTTTCATTTTATATATATTGGTTGAACTTTTTATACTACAAATGTATTATTTTAATGATGGTGGAAATTTAAACTGAGTTTGCTGAGGCTGGAAAAGCTGAGAATGGTTGTGCTTTACTGTTCAATGTCAAGGCAAATCGTTGGAGGTTAGATGACATTCCGAGGGTTATTGATTAGCTCAGCCACACCCCATAGCGTTACAATAATTTGCGAATTACTGTCCTTTAACTAAAGGACTCGGGAAGGAAGAGGCAGACACCATGGCCCTGTCAGACGTGTGCACCTACTCGTACATTGATAACCGTGTGAATGAAACAGTTCTCTCCCCAACTTCGCCTTCCACATTTTCATCCAACGTGACAGCCCTCTGCCCAAAGTCCTCCACTGACTTCCCATCTCACAGAAAAAGTCTACACCGTCAAGATAGTCTACACAGGCCAGTGGCCTCCTCTCGCCTGAGTGCATAGCCTACTGCTGTTCCCCAGCTCACTCCACCCTTCTGGCCTCTCTTCATTCGCTGAGACACAGGAAACATCCCCGCCTGGGCCTCTGCCCTTGCCTGGGCCTCTTCCCTCAGCTATCCCCAAAGCTCTCACTACCGCTTTCCTCAGTGCTTTCCTCAAATGTTCCCTCAATCCCAATACTCCCTATCTTCCTCCCCAGCGTTATTATCACCATCTAATATTGTTTATTTATATGTATTGTATATCTCGCCTGACAAAGATTCCCTCCCTAGCCAGGCTCTTCTGATCCCCCTTGTTGACTAGGCCTCAACCTTGGGCTATAAATATTTGAACAACTCTAACATAGTTTCTAATAGCTCAAGGTCACATCCCTAGGAGGACCCCAGATCCCCCTTTAAAATGTCTGCCTGAGAAAACTCAAGGATGCCGAAAGAATTTACTCTTCGTTCCAACCAATACCTGAAGATAGGGCCCCCGTTTCCCAGCCTCTGTGGGAAGGTAGGTGCCTAACTTCAATGAGCACCAGTTAACAAACCCAGATGGGTTTCCCATGCCCCAACCCCCACTTCCCACTTGTCATTTTTCACTTCCCTGACTCAACTGAACCCCGGCTCACCCCACTCCCTTCCTCCCTCAACCTCCTTTCAAACTGCTAGTCACCTCTGTACACAATGAAGTTCACACTGGACTCTTCGCTACTGCAGTAGCAGGTTACTGATTAAAATCTGACCTTTCCATTTTAACTCCTGTCCAGCCTTTTTTATCTTTGACATTCTCCACTGTCACGTGGGCTCCATGGGCTGGAGTTTCTTCTCTCACCAGCACAGAGCAGAGTATCACTAAACACCTGCAGAACATCGATGCTGAATCAACACCTGGGCATGGATTTCAGCCCCGCAGACGCACTTTGAGGCTGGGATAAGCACACCTAAGCTTTTGCACGAAATAGCATTGCTCCCTCCTCACCTTAAATACCTGGCAAGTAGCAGGTGGCTGACTATCACAGATCACGTCAGCCTCCCCAAACTGATCTTCGATTTGGTTTGAGTCCTGACGGAGCACCATCTCCTACATGCTTGGCATCATCCATGAACCCACACGACCAAGCACAGAACACCATGCTAGTGGAAGATCACTGAAAGGTGCTGTATGGAAAGTGTCTGCTTCACCAGAAGACTCTTACTGTTGATGGTGACGGTGACGGTGACTTCCTCTGCTCCCCGCCCTTCATTGCCATTCGTGGTCCTGGTCTTGAAACTCCACATCACCTTCAGCTCTCTCAGTGTCTCTCTGGCCTTCATTTCCCAGAACCTCACTGAAAGTGTTTCGGCTGTGAATTCTACTACCTTTCTTCAGCTGCAATCCAATGATGTCTTTTCAGTGTTTATTCTTTAGATTCTCTTAGGTGAGCTAAGTGTCGCTAACCTCCCTCACCACACCCTCCCTCTCTCATTCTTATTTTTTTTCATCTGTGTCTTCTCACCATTTCTAAGAGACTACAAATAGTCCCAAGTGTAATCACGTCCAACAAATGCTTTATAAGCAAGTACTATGGGTGAGGCACTATGGAGTTTACAAAAGTCTAATCAAATGCTGTGCTCCAAGAGAAGGGACACCATGCCTACTCATATGAAAAGTTAAAGTTTCCCGCACAGTGGTTGCTATAATAATAGTTTGTTGAATGAAGCAGTTGTGTAGGAATATTCTTGTAATTGCCCAGGCAATAATAAAGGGCAATAATAAAGGGTCACATGACTGACACAACCAATAAATCAAAGTTCACCATTTAGAACCGTAGCCTCTCCCGTTGCTATATTTCTCACGTCTACAAGGTCTTTCCCACGGCTATTTTTTTTTAAGTTTATTTATTCATTTTGAGAGAGAGAGAAACAGAGCATGAGTGGGGTAGGGGCAGAGAGAGACAGAGAGAGAGAGAGAGAGAGAGAGAGAGAATCCCAAGCAGGCCCCCAGCCATGTGCCTGGAGCCGGACTCCAGGCTTGAACCCATGAACCGTGAGATCATGACTGAGCCAAAACCAAAAGTTGGATGCTCAACTGACTGAGCCAGCCACCCAGGCGTCCCTTCATGGGTATTCTAATATTAACCGCAGCTGAAAAAACTAATGTATCTTCTGATTGCATCCTCAAATCTACCTATTTTCCAACATTCTCATGATTATCAGGGGCAGCACCAACATTCTGATACTCAGGTATCCCTTAGATGGACGTGCACACCCAGTCCAACATGGCCACACCTCCTGAGGTGTCACAGCCTGCTCTGGGCATCGGCAGCCTCAACTCCCCCCCTTCAGCTTCTCCCACTTCTACTAAAGGCGTTGCAGACACTGAGGAATGAAGAATTGAAAATTCTCTACAGACATAAAGCTTTTCAAAAGTGTGTATTCATTTTTTATTCTTGTCTTTTCATGTTTTAGGTAATGCTATATTAAGAAATAGATTTGAGTTTTGAGTTTCCAGTGAATAAAGTGTTTTAATCTTTTTTTTAAAAAAAATTCTAGGTGGGGTGCCTGGGTGGCTCAGTCGATTAAGTGTCGGACTTCGGCTCAGGTCATGATCTCACGGCTCGTGAGTTCGAGCCCCACATTGGGCTCTGTGCTGACCGAGACTGGAGCCTGCTTCAGATTCTGTGTCTCTCTGTCCGTTTCTCTCTTTCTGCCCCTCCTCTGCTAGTGTTCTGTCTCTCTCTCTCTCAAAAATAAATAAACTTAATTTTTTTTTTAACTCTAGGTGAAGGTAGTCAAAAGGTACAAACTTCCATTTATAAGATACATTAAATCCTGAGAATATAATGTCTGACACCATGGTGACAACAGTTAACAATAATGTATCGTATATTTGCAAGTTGCTGAGAGAGGAGATTTTAAAACTTTCCATCACGAGAAAACGCATTATAACTATGTGTGGTACTGGATGTTAACTAAATTTATTGTGGTGATCATTTTACAATATATACACATATCATTCATGTTGTACAGCTGAAACTAATACAATGTTATATCAATTATATTTCCTCCACTCTCCCCAAAATTCTACTTCTATCTCACACTCCTACTACCTACCAATCCTCTAGACACTAGACATTACAGGGTTTGCAGATAAAGTCCCAAGAGTCTATTCACATGGGCGCTCTTGAAGCAAAATATCCTACGTAAGTGTAAGTCCTAACCACTCCCTCTCTCTAAACCTTTCAGAGCTTCAAACTACTGTAAATAATACATAGTAAGGTTTGCCAAACAGGAAAGCAAGAGTAGACTTTCAAGCAAGATGGAAGTTTCCATGGGTGGAATTTTGAGGTCCACCAGTTGACAAGCCCAGTAAAAGCTATCCAGAGAGGCATGCTCCTCAAAGTGTGGCTCACAGACCAGCAGTATCAGCAAAACGAAGATGCCTGTTAGAAAATGCAAGAGCTCTCTCTCTACCCCAAACCTACTGAACTTCAACACGATCCCCAGGTGATTCAGAAACACGGTAACATTTGAGAAATGCTACATTAGGTAACATAACTGTCATTTAATTGGATGTGAACTCAGATGAGCGCTCTGGTCAACAAACCATTACAGCTGATTTGAGTCACCCATGTGATGCACTGAAGCATCATCCAACACTCATCTAGGAGCAAATGGTAGACTGGGTGCTTTCTGGTGTGGCTGACTAGGACTTCAATTTTCCATCCTTCTTGGTGTGCCTTTGCTGCCTGTTGACTATTAACAGAGCAGCAAGGTGATAATGGCTGAAAACCGCAGCCTGGGATTAAGAGCTTCCTTCATGGGGCACGGGGACCAGTTGAATCATATCGAGACACCTCCACCCCCAGGCCTCAGTAACACTTTAACACAGGTAAGCGCCTGCAAAACTGATCAAGGGGAGCGGCGGAGGAAGAGGGCTCGAAGAGCAACAGTAAAGTAGGTGTGTGTGCAGGAAAAGAAGGGAGCAGTTGAGAGCCAGGCTGTCAAAGGAAGAGGTAGGATGGGGACATCTGCATGCAGATTTTGATGGACAAGGTAGATTTTTCAGCCCTAGAAAGTTCAAAACACCTCTTTCTCATTTAGCAGCTGTATATCAGCTGCAGGTCCCTCCAAGTGTGTTCCTGGCCTGAGATCAAGAGTCCCACCTTGCCATTCCCTGAGGCCATGGACTTCTTTCAGATCCCAGCCCTTGGGGAATCTGGCATCCAGTGAAAAACTACCAATCTTCATCTGGACAACTGCATGTGACCTCATGCCAACTCTAAACCCAAGCTGAGAAATGTTTAATCAGATCAGGCCTAAGGAATGCCACCCCTCAATCCCAAACAGGCTCCTGAAGCCAGGGCCACCATCTGGGAGAATATAATCCCCAGAGAGCCAGACTTGAATCAAACTCATTCCCATGGGGCTCCATTTGAAAAGAGGCATGGGCCTGATCTGCTGTGTAAGACCCATTCTTAATGTTCCTAGAGGAAGGAGGAGGTCTGGTAAAATATTCATGGAGAGCTGAATGGAAATAAAAGGGGCTCAGATGGCCCATGGTAATAGATACCCGACAGCTGGTGTGGTGGTTGGGGGGTGGGGGTGGACCTCAAGTTTCCCACCAATCAAGTGAGAGAGAAGACTGTCTTCATGACTAGGCCTTCTCCCCCATCTTGTTCATTCTCCTTGCTCCCTGGGGCCCACCCCTCCAACATGCACCCACCCTGTGCCCCAGCCAATAACTTCCATCACGCTTGCCGTTTCCCCAAGAAAATCCCTCCTCCTTGCTGCCTTCCCCACAAGTCCAAGACACACCACTGTACTACTGAAAGCCCACTTCATTATAGTTTCCTTACTCTATGTCATTTTCTTATTCCACTCCTGCTCTCTTTCTCAATTGAACGGACATTTATTTCGCTTTTCTCAGTGACGCTTTAGCTTCCCAAAAGCTCAGGAATTCCTCACCTCGCTGGTCTTCTGGTACACTGAGGTAATGTAACCTGTGATGTGTTTGCTCATCCCCCTTCACCTGGTTTTTAACTAATTTTTTACTTATTTTTTTATTTGAGGGAAAGAATGGGGAGGGGTGGAGGGAGAGAGAAAGAGAGAGAATCTCAAGAAGGCTCCACCCTCTCAGCACACAGCCCGATGTAGGGCTCCATCCCACAGCCCTGGGGTCATGACCTGAGCCAAAATCAAGAGTCAGAAACTTAACCGACTGAGCCACCCAGGCGCCTGTCCATCTCTTATCTAAGAACTATCTTCTCCACACCTATGACAGCACACGCGAGCAGCCTCATTTGTCCCACACAATGGATATAACTAGTTATAGGAATGGCTACCTGGCCCAGGCTGAGCATCTGGAATTGGGATCCAAGGGCACTGAGGAGTCTCTCTGCTCTCTTGAACTAAAGATGTGTAAAGTTGGGAATTCTGTGGTACACGTGCTCATAACAGCAGTGAAGTCTGGTAGGGGAGGATGAGTCTATCTATCTATACACAGATGTATGGAAGGAGGCAGACAAACAGACAGACAGATAGATAGATCCCTGAAAAGAAAAAGTGCAGGAGGGGTGGAGAGAACACCCTTCTTGGCCACAGGTTAACTTCTCAGTTCCTGGTTCTAGGCCTCATGAGACTCAACTCTGCTTCCTGGTTTCAGACTGCTCTTGTATCCTTATTTAAAAAAAATAATTTTAAGGGGTACCTGGCTGACTCAGTTGGTGGAGTGTGTGACTCTTAGTCTCAAGGTTATGTGTTCAAGTCCTGTGTCGGGCGTAGAACCTAGTTTAAATAATGACAACAACAACAACAACAACAACAACAACAATAATAATAGCAATCTTTCTTCTGCTCAGACAAGGCGATCTCCATTACTGGCTTTGGAAATGTGTTCATTTGATCAAATCCTTGCTATTAATTAGTAATCCTCTTATCCATCTTAGTGAGCACCCCCACCCCCTCAAACATCCCAGTTGCCTTCTTTCCTTTCATAATCCCAGAGTCACTAGGCTAACAGTCCAAACTAGCCTGCTTAGTTAGCATACACTTCTTTGCACGGTTATATATTTTGGGGCATGAAGCATTACTATCAAGTAATATGAATGACTTAGACGTCAAAATGATTGCCGTTCACTTCAAAGCAATCATGCTGGGAGACAACAAATATATTCCCCGTGATGTGGTCACTATCCCAGCCATTTCCAGAATGCCTTTTCAAATCTGCCTCAATGACTTAATCTATGTCTCTGAAAGACAAACGTGATTTTGCAAAAGAGCCACAAGTGTTCTGTCATCAGGGCAAGTGGCTAAAATGAGGGATCCAACATCTTAGAAAACTTTTGTTAAACAGTTTTATACAGTAACATCATAGTTGGAATAAGCACATACTCTTCCAGTATGACAGCTCTAAAACACAACATTGGTTTGAAGACCTAAGTTCTATTACATTTTTTAAACTATAATTCAGATTCTTCATCATCATCACACGTTTCTATCACCATCATCCAGGCATCTGGAACAGAAATCGGGGATTTGTAATGCCCCGTAGATTAGAGAAGAGGGGCTTAATATATGTTTACTATCAATGTTTATTAGGCTATTTAATTATTATTTAATAGAATTTATACCTCAAAAGAGGATATTACAACATTCAGGTAGGTTAAATCATACATGAAGACAAAACAAGATTACAGACATGGGGCGCCTGGGTGGCTCAGTCGGTTAAGCGTCCGACTTTGGCTCAGGTCATGATCTCGTGGTTCGTGGGTTGGAGCCCCGCAATGGGTTCTGTGCTGACAGCTCAGAGGCTGGAGCCTGCTTCCGATTCTATGTCTCCCTCTCTCTCTGCCCCTCCCCCACTTGCACTCTGTCTCTCTCTGTCTCAAAAATAAATAAACTTAAAAAAAATTTTTTTTAAGCCAAGATTACGGATCAATATCGATGATGTAAATCATGGCCATAAATTGCCACAAACTTAAAGTATGTGAGTTGCTAATCCAAAACTGAAGCCTCGTACCTATGATATTCCTACCCTGGTCATAGTCCCGAGCTATGGATATAGAGAACGTACTTTAAGTCCCAGTTTTCTTCCTGTTATGAAGGATAAGCAGCAGCTGCTTTTTCTCAAGCCTTCACAGAGGCATCGAGAAACTGCAAAGTAAGGCATATAAATGTCAAGTTTTAGCCAATAGGTCACAAAGTGAGCTAGGTCTCAGAACCCTTTCTAAGGCAAGCTGGTGCAACCTACTTCTCTGTGCAAATTTCAGCTAGTGTGATCAAAGATAATGAGTCACCCGGTTATGGTATTTTTAAAACACTAAAGCTGCTTTGGTGTTTTTTTTCCCTGAGCTTCACAGTCACTGAAACTACATTTGTACTTTGAGACAAAATATGGTTCGTGTGCATGTGTTATACACCTGACTCCAAGATTGAGTACTTTTGCTTTAAAACAATGCACTAAGTAACGATCACTGACGTGTGCTTGCCTGAAAATACTAGATCCCAGAATCTCGGCCCAGTTCATCCAAATTCGCTATTTATATGAGAAATCTGAAGCGTTGGAGAGACTTTAGATAATTGGCTGGGGTCTTAAAATGAAACGCTGAGAGAAACAGATGTTTATTATGATGATCTCTCTCATGATAGTATTTGCAGAGTGAAACATGACACAATTTCCTCCCTGTTGGGGGGGGTACACATGGATGGTTTTCTGAGACGCTATGGATACACACCCAGGTAGCGTGCGGCAGAAAAGAGTGTGAGCTTTGAGGTCAGAAAGATTTGAATATTGGTTCTACTACTCCCCTGCCACCTGTGGGACTTGGATGGGTTGTTCGACCTGCGCCAGGCTCCTTATCTGAAAAGTGGAGCTGGTACATAGCGATGTCACAGGGTTGCTATAAAGATGAAACGTGATAGTTCGTCTAAATAATGCAGGCCCGGATCAGCATGAAATTGCACTTCCCTCTCGGCCCGCTGGCCTACACTTTTGCACCTGACACCCAGCACTGCCTTCCAAAGAGGCTGCAGACTCCCTGTTGCTTGGATTGCATCATCACCCAGCTGAGGCTGGACTGACACGCACAACTTCCCTTTCACACATTTCCTCTATAGATGTTACAAGGTGAAGTTTCCAGGATACCCTCAAAGACGATTTGATTATCTCATGAGCGGCTCTTCGAAAACACTCTGGTTAGTTCATTTTTTAATTTTTAAATATTTGGAAATCATAGCTTCTGTCCAATGGGCCATTTTATTGATTGATTGACTGATTGCCTAATTTTTGATGTAGAGTCTTAATGTCAAAAAGAACTGACTTTTGGGTAATTCATACTTTAATTCTGTAAATACCTAGTAAGCACCCAGCATATAGCTGGCCCTGAATTAGGCACTGAGAATGCAAAAATAAAGAAAACATAATTTGGGGGGTGCCTGGGTGGCTCAGTCAGTTGGGCATCTAAATTCAATTAAGGTCATGATCTCACAGTTTGTAGGTTCGAGGCTCACATCAGGCTCTGTACTGACAGCTCAAAGCCTAGAGTCTGCTTCAGATTCTGTGTCTCCTTCTCTCTCTGCCCCTTGCCTGCTCATACTCTGTCTCCCTCAAAAATAGATAAACATTAAAAAAAAAGTAATGAACTTTGAAAAATAATAGAATAAATTTTTTAAAAAACATAATTTTTCTTTTCAATGACTTTCCAGTATGAGGAAGGAGATAAATCTATGCATAATTTTAATATACCATAGTAAGTCCCATAACAGAAGTATGCAAATGGTGTCACCATTTTCATGGCACTTTCAAGTTCAAGTTCAAGTTTTCACATGTTTCAGCCTTACAAAACTCCCATGAGCTAGGTGTTACTGTTACTAGTCACCTCCAGGTCAGATATAAAAAAGCCAAGCAGAGAAAAGGAAAGTAAGTTGACCAAGATCACACAGATAATAACCATGATTCTCTGTCTCAAATCTCAGTTGTCTGGGCTCCTTCAACCACTGTCCCTCAATATCCGCGTCAGAATACACTCACAACACACCTCTATCAGGCTTGCAAATGCCTTACAAATGTCACCCAAATTGTATGTCTCCCAGCAAACTCATTCTCTGGCCTTGGCCTAGCACCCAATCTTCTTCTCTACCCTCTTCCATAGGAAGTGTCCTGAGAGCCAACCCAACTGTTGAGTGTTTCCTGATGATGCTGAGTTGTTTCAGGCCTGGTGCTTTTGCTTTTACTGTTCCTCTCCCCAAGCTCTCCTCTGCCCCCTCACCCAACTCCGTCTTCTAGTTCCTCCTCTTGGATGGAGATAGCACAGGTTTCACCTCCTCCAGGAAGTCTTTGGTGATTGCCCTGCCCCAAGCCATTTCACAGAGCTAAGCCTCCTGGGTGCTCTCCCAGGCCTGGGGGACAGGGCACAAGTCATAGCTCATATGTTATTGCACTGCAGTTGTTAGTTTATTTGCCTGTCTGTCCCCCCACTGTGAATTCCTTAGGAATGTCTTTGCAGCCTGTGTTTAGCCCATTTACTGTTCGCTAATTGAATGAATAAAAGAAAAACATCAAGATGTAATCCCTCGCCTAGTGTAGGCCCTGCAGTAGCTGGAGCTCAAAATAAATCCACAGCTTTGCCATTGGCCTCAATGTGACCAGTGAATGACGGACGCAAACTGGAGCTTGCCTGGTCTGGGTATAATTAGCTATTCATGCTACCTCTGGAAACAAGAACATGGCCATCATCATCATGTCTTTTTTTTTTTTCCTTTGTTTTGCATAATCATGGCAAATAACAATATAATAAAGGCTTAGATGACCAGACATGCTACTGTCTCTGGTCTGCCACATCCGGTCCTAATGGTCTCTGCTTTCCGTGTTACCCCCACAACTGCAAAACCATATCTACTTAGCTCTGCACATCCAATAAATACCAGATGAATGAATAAATGAATGAATAAGTAAATGAATGGAAACTGTCCGGCCTCAGTTCTTTCTAAGTGGCTATACTGGCATCATGTGACCCCACCTCCAGGCAACAAATGGCTTGCGCTTGGGTGGGTATCAGATGAAGGATAAACAATCCATAGGCTTCTCTGTGACCTATAACCTACTATGAAAAAGTGGCTGCGAGCAGTAGATCTCTTCCAGGAAATGTGAGCTAAGAAGTATGAAGAAATGTTTCCAGGCAAACATAGAGACAAGAGTTAAAAGGAAGCAAAAGTAAAGTTGTTATAAGATAGGTAGAGGCTCTGATGTGGTGTTTGGAAGGAGATGGATGGGGAAGCACCTGTGAGGGTGAGGAATCTGTTCAGATGAGTGAGGACATTGGTCGGCAGAGGGGAGAAGAGAAGCTCGATGCCAGCAGAGACTGTGCCAGAGAGAGCAAGAGGAAATGGTTCCAGGCGTTGCCTCAGGTCCTGACAAGTTTCTGGTCTCAGCCCCAAGTCAGCTGCAACCTGACTTAACAGGTATGTCCTTACCTAAGAGGTGAAGATGATTTTTAAAGTGTTTCGGCCTCTGCTGCAGGGTGACAGGTGAAGGTGAATTTAAAAACGCGCCGGCCTCGGGTATGAGCCCACCATCAGCTTATGTGGCGCCTCTGTGAATGAGAGGAAAGGCACCCCTCTGGGGATGAGGCCTGACCACGGCAGCTTCTGGCTGGATGGGAAGCCCAGGGCCTTTGTGCGAAGAGAACCGTTCCCCCCTGCAGGAGGGGAGTGTGTGCATGTACCCCAGAGCACACGGAGTGATCAGGACAAGGATGTGAGCACCCCACCCCCCGGTCTGGTGTCCCCAGCACCCATCTGCACAGCCCAGACTGCCCCGCCTTTCCCAGCAGGGCAGCTTTGCTCTTCTGTGAGTAGGCAGAGACAGATAGTAAACTGAGAGCCAGATGGTCTTTGTTTGGTAAAAAAATCACTCAGAGCAACACAAATGGCAAGTGAGCAGGCATCCATTGTTCCCGGCCTGGGGCCGTGCCAGCCCAGCTGTGAAGGGGGCCCAGGGGCCCCTGGCACAGCATTAGCCTTGCAGAACAGTAGGGGGACACGCCAGCAGTGGCCCAAATAGTTATATCCTTGGACGTCAGGGAGAGGTGCTCTGAGAGCACAGGTAGAGTGTAGACAAGTGAGGACTTCCCCCAGTGGGACAGGTGACCATCAACTGCAGAGCCAGTCTTGGACAGCAGCACCCCATGCCTGTGGCCAGGCGGCTGTGGGGATGGGCTGAAAGAACACCTGGGTTTGCTAGATTTCTCGCTCCCTCTTCACCGAACACACCAGAGATCAAAGACTCCAGAAAAAGCTCTTGGGTTTCCCTTACCTACACACCTATACACACCAGCGCAAGGAATGCTGGAGAGATGACTCAGGGACCAAAAGACACGAGACCATTTCTGTACATGAAGTTTTAGTAAGTGAGCCATTCACTCATACTTCCCTTTTTTGAGATGACTCCCAGGGTTCCCTGCTCTGTATAGCCCAACATGTAAGACTAAGAGTCATCACTTGAACACAGCCAACACCTCTTAGCCCAACGGCTGCAGCACCTGGAACATAGTACTTGCTGGAAGACTACAGAAGGAATATGCTCTGGGTCGTGTCCAATGATTCTTTATTCACTAAACATTAGGCTTCAGAAGAGCACATCAGAACACACTGAATATGTTAAAGTCACTAATGCAGAAAAAGATTGGTTTGGGAATTAAGAGAACACCAGTCCATATACCATGAAAAGCTTACTTCAGGATTTTTTTTAATGGATAAAATACTACTGTATTTACAAAGAAATGCTAGATTTTAAATATCCAGAACTTTTGTTGATTTCCAGAACTGTGTGTTCAAAAATGATAAAGCAAAATCAATCTGGATTTTTCTAAAGCAAAAGTCTCAGGTTTTATAAATGCAATAAAAGGGGTTATGTGTCAAATCTAGTGTTATTTAAATTATATTTTTTAAATGTTCTTATTGAATAGATTTGGTTTTCTTCACATTTTATATGGATTTTAAAATATAAAACTATAGCTTTTGTTAAAGCAATGCATTTTTATTATGGGGAAACAAACAAAAAAACCCTGCTCAAATCACAAGTTAGAAGCACTTTAAGTCTGAGATGCTTTTCTTAACAAAAATCTAGTAATAAAACACAGACATGTGGGGCGCCTGGGTGGCTCAGTGGGTTAGGCGTCCAACTTCGGCTCAGGTCATGATCTCGAGGTTCGTGACTTCAAATCCCTCATTGGGCTCTGTGCTGACAGCTCAGAGCCTGGAGCCTGCTTCGTATTCTGTGTCTCCCTCTCTCTCTCTCTCTCTCTCTGCCCCTCCCCTGCTTGCACTCTGTCTCTATCTCTCTCAAAAATAAATAAAACTAAACCAAAACAAAACAAAAAATACAGACAGGAGAAGCAGAATCTCTTGTGATATTCCAGCAGCATCAACACAGTGCTCTCGCGGAGGTCTTTAAAAAATATGCTTCAGGGGCACCTGGGTGGCTCCATTGGTTAAATGTCTGACTCTTGATTTCATCTCCATTCATGATCTCACAGTTCGTGTGTTCGTGTCCTGCATTGGGCTCTGCACTGAGAGCACAGAGCCTGCCTGGGATTCTCTCTCTCTCCCTCTCTCTCTCTCTGCCCCTCCCCGGCTTGTCCTCTCTCGCTCTCTCTCAAAATAAATAAATAAACTTTTTAAAAGGAAAGAAAGAATTTTTTTAAATATATGCTTCATATTGGACTGACTCTTATTGCCATAGTTGGCAAAATTTTAGAAGCCAAGTTTCTTTTTTTTTTAATTTTTAATGTTTTTATTTATTATTGAGACGGAGAGAAACAGAGCATGAGTGGGGGAGGGGCAGAGAGAGAGGGAGACACAGAATCTGAAGCAGGCTTCAGGCTCTGAGCTGTCAGCACAGAGCCCGATGCAGGGCTTGAACCCACGAACCATGAGACCATGACCTGAGCTGAAGTCAGCCGCTTAACCAACTGAGCCGCCCAGGTAACCCTAGAAGCCAAGTTTCAAGCTTTCATTTATTCTTTCAAGGAAAGAAGCATGGAGAGGAAGTGAGGGACAGGGTGACAGATGGAGTAGCCTGGAAGTGGGCTGTTTTTTTGGCGTGAGCCTCTTTGACAACCCACGACACAGTCCAGTCTTCTCCTCCTTCCCCCTCTTCTGCTCCCTCACATCCATACATCATGGATGTATGGATCCACTCTCTCAAGGTGAGTTAACTCATTATTAGAAATTAACCCTTAGGAAGGACTTATTGACAACCAGTTAGAATCATGAATGGGAGTGAGAGGTGCCATTTGGGAGGTGACCGGAGCAGAAGGGAGTACCGATAGGGACGTGAGAAGGTACTGAATCAAATCCTTCAACTTTACACTTGCCCAGCCCGGCCCTGGCCACAGCAACACAACAGACCCAGCAACAAGCTACGTGGACGCACGGTTCTCAAACTCTGCTGCACGTTAGAATCACCGAATACTCGGGGTGCACCTGATGCCAATTAAACCAGAATCCCTGGGGGAGGGACCCAGCCATAAATTGTTTGTTGTTGTTGTTGTTCTAACTCTAACTCTGATGTGTAACCAACTTTGAAAACCAGCGTCAGATAATAGTGTTTCTCAAATGCTACGTGCCTAAAAACAACCTGGGAATCTGTGAAATGCAGATTGGAATTAAGTTGGTCAGGGGTGGGGTCCGAGGTTCTGACGTGAGGCCCATGCTGCCAGTCCAGGCCAGTTCTGGCCAGACCACATGCGATCTGGCTCTGGATGCTGCCCATGTGGGTGCACAGCTCCTGAGGAGGGCCTGGGAATCGGGCTGCCCTACACCAGGCCAGGCAACGTTTTCACAAGGTGGTGTAACCTTCCCCGTGTGCCCCTAAGACAACTCTGTTACTCCAGGCCGGTCACCTTGCTGGTTCTCTGGCATCCATGCAGAGGCCGCAGGATTCTAGGGAAACACTGTGTGTGTCAGTGAGGGGCCAGCTCATTCTTTATCTCTCTGATTCTAAGATATGCAGGGAGCTTCTGATCACACTTAGCCTGCTCTTAAAGAAATGCAAGACTCAGTTTTGAAAATGGAATACAGTAACTTAAAAGATGTTCACTCTTTTACACGTGGGTCAGCATCCCAAGGTGCAGGGGACAAGTCAGCTGAAAGTCGCTACTTCCTAAAGTCTTTTAAGAGCACACGGAAGATACAGAGTTCTTGGAAGTAAAAGAACATGACAACGGAAGTCCACAGTTCACATAATCTATACTTTGCACACTCACATTTAAAAGTTCTTTACTGCCCTGTGGGGTTAAGTGTCCGACTTTTGATCTCGGCTCAGGTCATGATCTCATAGTTGATAAGTTCGAGCCCCGCATACGGCTCTGTCCTGATGATGCCAGGGAGCCTGCTTGGGATTCTGTCTCTCCTGGTCTCTGCCCTTTCCCTGCTTGTGTGCTTGCGCACTCTGTCTCACAATGAATAAATAAGCATTTTAAAAACTATATACAAATAAATAAAAGTTCTTTGTTGCCCTTCTGCACACATGCCTTAATTTCTAGCTATGAAGATGGGAAAAAAATGGTGATACAAGTTCTGCTTATTTTATCTAGTCACCAAATTGACCAATTTTTAGTTGGTTCTTTCGAGTCATTTGAACAGTTAATCTTTGTAAAATCCAGTCAAGATTATCCACCGGTCAATTTCAGTTTGGCCAAGACATAAAAAGCAGGATGTAAATTACATTCAGCTCAATGCTTCACAATATGAATTTGGGAGAAGGCTCTTTTCTCAAACACCATGACCCACATCTTACTCCAAATACCAATTGAATTTAACAAGCCTGAGCGGCTTTATCCGACCTGATCTGCAAAGTCAGATCAACAATGCCTCTGATATTGTCTATACATGTGCGGCGAAACATTACAAGCACAAGAAAATGGAGGGTCCCGATGGAAAACAGAGGTAGCTAGCTGGAAGGTAGTCAGAGGCATGGAAATGTGCCTTTTCTGAACAAGAAACTTGGCCTCAGGTAGATGTGAGGTTGAGTCCCAGCTCAGAGGTCTGACCTCAGAGCCCCGAGTGTGAAAGGGGTCATGGCGGATGGGGGTGGGTAGGGCGCACCACTGCGCGGGCCTTTGGCTGCTGTGGGTGGTTTTGATGTTCGCTTTCGTTTCCAGCTTCCCAGCTTCCATGCATCCTCCCTCGATGCAAATCGAAAAGCAATCCCTGGGCACTTAACAAATCCGTGGACTTTTAGAAACAGTTGTACATCTCCTAAGCTAATGCGTTGTTCAAGAGCATTTAAAAATGATTAATTATTCAATCCCCATAACCTCTCCGTGTGGGTAGCTCCACACTCTCATTCCCACTTTAAATACCGAGGTATGAAAGACAAAGCTAAGTGGTTTGCCCCACGTTGCACGGCGCAACCACCCGCCCTCCGCCGAGTTCCTGGTTCTGCCAGTCCCCGTGCACAAACCGCGCAGAGGGACCGCGGCGCTAGGCAAGCAAGGGCCAAGCGAATCGGCTGCAAACGCAAAGGTGCTGGATCGAGCCTCTCGGTCAAATAACAGCGAGAACCAGAGGAGCAAACAGCCTGGCCAAACTCTCAGCACCACCTGCACGGTTTTTACAGGCAGGAAAAACTCAGACCCTGCGTCCTCTGACCAGCAACCCCCCGCCCCCAAGTACTCTTTTTAATTTCAAAAGCACGAGGAGTTGGGAGGGTTTCCAAGACCCGTATTGGCCCCAGCCCCCAAAGTGAGGGGACCGCACCCTTCCGCGGGATCAAAGTCTCTTTCTGAGCAGCCGGCGCTCCGGGCACCGCACAGCCGCGCTCGCTAACCCAGAGGGCTGCACCCTCGCTCGCAGAGACGCGCGCCCAGCCGGCGCACCGACCGCAGCCCGGCGGGAGCATCTCCTGCCGAAGGAGCCAGCCGCCGGCAGCGGAGCAGGAGGACCGCGCGGGGAGCTCCGCGGCGCCCTCCCCTGCGCTCACCGCAGCCCCTCCCCTCCCGCCCGCGTCCCTGGACGGCCGCGTCCCGCCGCCACCTGCCCCGAGCGGCCCTCCCCCGGCCCCCCAGCGCCCGGAGCCGCCTTACCTGAGCCGGAGATGTGGACCCGGAGCGGGCGGCCCCTGCTGGAGCACGACGATAGGTCACTCTGGGAGCGGCCGCGGGGACTCGGGTCCCCGGGCAGCCTGCGCTGCGCGGACGCCGGCGGCGGGGCGGCCGCCTGGGGCTCGGGGGCTGCGGCCGCTGCCTGCCCGGCGGGCTCGCCCGGGGGCTCCGCGGAGCGCCTGCCCGCCTCGGCCATCGGCTGCCGGCGGCGGCCCGCCCGGAGCGCGGGGTGGGGCCGGCTGCGCTGCGGGGAGCGGCGACCCGGAGGCAGCGCCAAGGGCGGGGAGGCTGGACGCTGGGCGTCGAGAAGCCGGTGGGGAGGGCGGGAGGAGGAAGAGGACAGAAAAGTTTGCACAGGAAGGAGCCGCCTACAGCCGGCTCTCGCTCCGGCGGGCGAAAGCCGCAGGGCTCGGAGCGGGGCCGCCCTCGGTGCCCGCGAACCTTCCGGGCTGCTCCTCCCCCAGGCCCAGGCACTGCCCTTTGCCGGAGGGCGGCAGTGGGGTCCGCTCTGGCCGAGCGCTGGTCACGCAGCAAGCGGACCTCAGAGAAGTGCTGTTTGGGCTTCCGGAGCTGTGATGTAAGGTCAAGGTTAACATTGCCACTTCCATTTATTTGGAGGGCGGGGGGATGCCAGGTACACACGCTGGAGTCGCCTTGGGATGGAACAGAAATGGCCAGACCCAGTTGACAGATACGAAACCGAGGCGCCAAAGGACACCAGACCTGCCGGTGGGTTAGTGGCAGATCCTGGAGTCCCTCAGAGTCAAGTCCAACAATGCCCTTCTCTTTTCTAGCCCTCAAAGCCCTTCACTGCCCGCGACCGACCGTTGGCCACACTTCTGGGTTTCTGTCTACTGAGTAAACTCAAAGGTCATGTTTAAAAGGCCAGGCTTCTGAGAACTGAATAAATAACACAGATTTGATTACTGAGTCTATGCTTTCTAACGGAAAGACAGGTTTCCTGGCCGCTGTGGACTGGAAATATCTTAGTTGATACCATGCCTTGTAAGATTTTGCAAACTGGGCAGTGGGGATTTCGCTGATCCGACTGGGTATTTCACGGGCTAAGCTTTATCAGTTTCACATGAGGCCCCCAAGTTGTGACTTGCCCAGAAGAGAAAGGTTGTAAATCAGGCCCAAGAGTCACCTGAAGAGTCATTCCTGAAAACTCATGGCAAGAGAGGACTGTCCCTGGGTTCACTCACAGGCCAAAGACAGGCAGCAGGAAGAGAAGGAGATTGGGGGAGGAGGGGGGGGGGCCAGGGTTCAGGGTTAGCAAGGAACATTCATTGACACACATGCCCATGTTTCAGGTGGATGTCAGACACTTTGCACATATTTTATTCTTTGATAAGAAAACCAACCCAGCAGAGGAGGGAAGAGAAAGGAGGGACAGAAATGAGGGGTGCAAGCTAGGGAGGTCCCTTACTACCCAGAAAGGGGTACTTTGTAGCAACTAGGTCATAATAATAGCAACAGCTCACCCTTAACCATTTAAAATGTCTTTAACCTGTATTTTTCACAGCAACCCTGTGCAGAGGGTATGATTATTCCAGCTTTGCTGTGACATCCAAACACAGGTACATTTCCCCCCAGTCAGCCACACTCAGTGTTTTCTACTTTTCCACCTCTTCGAATTTACACGCCTCCAAATGTGACTTTACTTTTTGATATCTCAGTAGTGTAGGACAGAAAAAAGGTGTCCCTGCTCCTGACTGAGCATTGACGTGTATTGCTTTAGTCGGTAGGGTCGCTGGATAGGTTTCTCATTTTCCCCGAATAATCATCATTAGATTGCAGTGGCGATTCTCATCATCATCACCATCATCATCATCATCATCATCATCATCATCATCTGCTACCCCGTGTGTTGTATCATCCGGTGATGCTGTCTGACTCCTTACGTCCACTTCCTCAGCAGTTAGCTCCCCTCGAAAGCTGCCTGCTCCATGGGGCACACATGCCTGTTCTCTGCGGGGGGGGGGGGTCACCCCACTTTACTCCCCATGGCTTACAGCATGAGAGCTCCAGCCATCCTTCCATGCTTGTCCCCTTTCTCTGCTTTCTCCTCTACGTCATCGCTTGTGAAGATGAATAAAGGAGTGATTAAATACTTCAGAACACAGGAAGTCTTCCCTGGTGTATTATTCAGTTGTTCAGCAATTGATTATTTCAGCTATTTTTCAATAAATACGTAAGTGACTGTGTGGACCAGGCACCACGCTGGTCACTCCATGCCTTCAAGGAGCCCCTCAACCCTATGTTCCTGCCTTCGTTTGCCCTTCACAGCCCAGCTTCTAGAGAGAGTACCATCTGCTTCCTAGTCCCCTGTTGTTCCCCATGCATTCCTTTACTCTCTGGGTGTGTCACTTCTGTCCTCACTGCCAAAGGAGTGGGGCTACTTGGGCTAAAATCACTTTTGAGCACTCAGTTGTCCAATGCAGTGGGAACCTCTCAGGTCTGACTTAATCTGACCCCTGCCCCCAGCTTTTGACACTCTTGGCCACTTGTCCCCTTCCTGGACTCTGCCTCCCTGGTTTCTGAGACATTCATCTCTTAGGGTGTTTGTCCAGCCTCTGCCTCTTTGTTCCCTTCTTCTCAGGATCTCTTTTTCTATTTATTCTTACCTGCTGTTCCCCAGCATCTACGCTTTTTCTTCACACGTCGTATTTTCCTAGGAAATCCTACCTTCAGCTCTGAACTGCACAGACGACTCCCACACCTCTATCTCCAGCCCAGCCCTCTCTCCTGGTCATCAGGTCCCAATCCTGATGCTCTTGTTGATGCTTCCTTGATACATTCCCAGAGCTGACCTCTTCCTCCTCCTCCTCTTCCTCCTCACCACAAATGTGTTCTGTCTATTCGCTATCTAAAATAAGTATCACTAGGTGTGCAGGTGGCTCAGTCAGTTGAGCATCTGACTCGTGATTTTAGTTCAGGTCATGATCCCAGGGTCGTGAGATTGAGCCCCATGTTGGGCTCCGCACCGAGCTTCGAGCCTGCTTAAGATTCTTTCTCTCTTTCTCTCTCTCTCTCTCTCTCTCTCTCTCTCTCTCTCCCCTTCTGCCCCTCTCTGTAGCTCATGCTCTCTCTCTCTCAAATAAATTTTAAACAAACAAACAAACAAACAAACTCCAGAAACTCTTTCCTCCCTGTTCTTCTTCCATTTCCACTTCTTCAGGTTGAGACTCATCTTCTGTTTTCTCCTAAAGGGAAGGCCTCTGCCTCTAGGCTCACTTCCTCTCGCTCTGCCCCTCTCTCATTCTTAGAATGATCTTTCCAAAATACTCATAAGATTGTGTTGTTCCTCCATTAACATCCCTTTCAAATGAGTGTCGTTGCACACATTCAAGTGTCTATTCCTCAGCATGGCAGATCACTTGCCCCAACTCTTCCCTTACATGCCCCGCTCTGTGGGGTGCAGATCTATTTACAGATCCCTGTTCACCTTCTCATAGCACCTTTGCACCCCTATTTCCTCTGCCTGCAGTATCATCCCCCACCTTCCTTAACTGACCAACCATCACTCATCCTTCGAGCCTCATGTCAAGTATCCCCATGATAGCTTCCCCGTTCCATGAAGCTTTCCCGACATCTCCCTGACCTCCGAGTTAGACCAGTGCCCCTCCTAGTGTCAGAGTGTCCCATGTGTGTGTCTGTTATGTCACTTCTCACACAGGGTTGTAGTTGTTGGGGGGTTACTCTGTCTCCCCTACTCCCTGTGAGCTACCTGAGGGCAGGACATAATGAGACCTGAACTGAAAACGAGAGTGAGACTGGCCCTTGTTCTCCCAGAATTCTGTGTCGAATGGATGAATCAATAAATGAAATCCATTTGGGGAGACAGACATTAGCAAACAACTACCAGGCAATTCATGGCAAGTGACAAAACTGAGATATAAGTGGAAGGTGCTATGAAAACCCAAAGGAGCAGTCATCGAACATGTCTGAGGTGAAGAATCAGGGAAGGCTTCTCAGAAGAAGTGGTTTCTGAGATGCAAAGGCACCCAGGATGGCAGAGGACATCTGAAAAGACTCAGATGCTTGAGAAAGATGCTCTCCAGGACACTGTAATGGATGGCTGGAGAACAGGAAGTCTATGAGGAGTAGCTAACTTTTGAGCCTAGGAAGGTTAGACCAGAAGTGGATTGGAACTCACTTCAAATACCCTTATGTTTATGCAATACTAAAATAGTTAGACATCATATTTCTTTGGGGTTTGTTTCTTCCTGGTTTGACTCCTGCTATAAGATATCTGTTTTCTTAGCAAGGTCCTCTTGGCATCTAGGACAATATTTTGCCCAGCACTTAAACCTATTTGACAGACTGATAAAAAAGAGAGGCAGATGGTTCCATTTTTCAAAGCAAAATGTTTCTAAATGCTATTAGTTAGTTTGTTTGTTCGGCTTTTTTCATTAAATATCATTTCTGAAAGGTTAGAGATAAAACCTGAAGATGTAAAAGGAACTACTTTTAATTACATAGAGTGTTGTAACATGATTTAACACACCAAAAATATAATCTTATTGTTTTACCATTGTCTTTAAAAATCACGATTTGGGAGGCATCTGGGTAGCTCACTGGTTCAGTGTCCAACTCCTGATTTCAGCTCAAGTCATGATCTCACAGTTGGTGAGTTTGAGCCCCATGTCAGGCTCTGTGCTGACAGCATGGAGCCTGCTTGAGATTCTCTCTCTCTCTCTCTCTCTCAAAATAAATGAAAACGAAAAGCTAAAATAAAATAAAATTATGATTTTTGTAAGAATAAAAAAGACATAATGAAATTTATCAATTACTTTGATCTGCCCATTAGAGCCTAGAACACTCTAAGCTTGGAATGTGGTATGGAATGCGCTTGGAATGTGGTATGGAATGCACTTGGATGTGGTATGGATTGCACGTCCTTCAAGGCCACTGTCTTCCTCTTCCCTCACTAGGCCAGGTGGGCCTCTCCTAAAGTCACAACTGACTTCAGGGCTCTTTGTATATCATAGTTTCACTAATGGAAGGAGGTCTTTTTATTCAAAGATTTTAATACATAGTGAAAGCTTCTGGCATTTTCTGAATTAAACATGCTAGGGAGCTGAAGGATATTTAGTAAATCATTGATATTTCATAATATGGTAGTTTTTAGGTATGAGTGGTATCCAACATTTGTGCTGCTCCTGTTACAGTCAAACTCCCTGAAGACATTTCTTGAAGACAATACCAATCCCCTTCTAACTTGGATTACTTTTATAATGTAATTTTATTGTGCTATCTTCCCCTGCCCTCCCATATACAGAAATTTCCATTTATGAGATTTTCTATATAAGTATGCCGACAACAATATAAGAGTTTTCTTAGGAAATCCATTCCAGGATACATTGCATCAGAAATGAGTATCTTTCATGGACAATATTATTTCCTTAATACAGGTAGATAAAAATCACCATGAGTGAAGGAAGGGAAATCAAAGTAATATCTGAAAAGCGTGTCATAGATCAGAACGGATGATACACAGTCAAAATGAAATAACAGAAAATCAGGGGATACAGGTAATAAAAAGGTCTTGGTAATAAAAAACACACACACACAAAAATGAAGATAAAGGACCATAATGTGTGAATATAAGCCTGCATTTAAGGTTACACTATAAAAGAAAAAGAAGAAATAGGAACCTCTTTATGATGACCTCTATGGTTTCTTCTGGTCTGAGATTTGACAGTTCTACAATAATTTTTATTTGTATTTGTTTTAAAATTGAAGATTAAATTGTTTTATGGAGAGGCCAAAGCTGGCTCACAGCTTTGAGCCCAAACTACCATTTCTCTGTGGGTACAAGGCTACAAAAGTAAGCATCTTCCCCCTTTTTTCTCTCCCCTCTCTTCTTCCCCTCTTTCTTCCTTTCTTGCTCTATATTAAACAGCTACTCTGTCCTACTGTGTGTAGGCTCTGCACCAGGCATAGAGTTAAAGGAATCTCTCCAATCTCAGACTAACAGCCATGGAGACAAGGGTGTACAAACAACATTGGCAAGACAAAGGAGACAATCATTGATCCCCTTGCACGGGTCATGAGAAACTTCAAGGGGGAGAGCATAAGAAGGAGGTCCTTAAAAACCGAGTGGGGATGAAAAAGAGAAAAAGGCAGGGAAAGCTTGGCAGGAAGATAGAATACCACTGCAGGGGCCCAGTAGGAGAGTGCGGAAATAGGATATGAAACAGAGAGGGTCATCAAGAGATTTAAGCAGTGTTGCAACATGATCAGAGTCATCTTTTGTTTCCATTTTGATACCTTAATTTGATACCTAAATGATATATATACTTAGTTTGTTGAGTTGTTTTAAGGATTTGAAATAATGTACATAAAGTGCTGAGTGTAATGACTGGCATAAACAAGTACTTGGAACTCAATACAATGCTCTAAGACAAATGGGATATGCATTATATTTCTTTATTTCTACAAATCATACCCAGCCCAGCCCTATCCACAAGGTGGTCCAAAAGACATTTTCCAGAATTCCTTCCTTCTCCTTGACACAAACAAGAACTTTAGTATCTTTAAGAAGATAAGAAGGGACTGTCCTATGGTTCCCAAGGTCAGCTACAGGGTCCTTCACCCAGACTTCCAGGCATCAGCATGTCCCCATGACACTTGATTAATGAGAAGTCACCCCTTCCATGTCCTGACTCCCCAGAAACTGTTAGAAGCTAAGGTACCCCTCACTAAGATATCAAAATTCTCAACCCCATTCCAATTGCAGTTGGGGGTGTCCAACACCTCTGGGGATTGGGTCCTCCTCAATTCAACCCTCAAACCACTAAAATCAGTTTTTTGGTGGAAATGCAAAGTGGCCCAGCCCCTTTGGCAGTTTCTTATAAGATGAAATGCACACTTACTCTGTGACTCAACAATCCCATTCATAAGTATTTACTCAAGGGAAATGAAAACATGTGCATGCAAAAATCTGATGCAAGTGTGTATAGTAGCTTTATTCGTGATCTCCAAAAAACTGAAAACAAGCCCAAAAAGTACATCGGTACAATGGAATACTACTCACCAAGATAAAGGTACGAACTACTGATAGGTAGTTCAAGATGCAGGATAGGTACAAGATGCAGGAATCTCAAAAGCATTAGGTCAGTAAAAGAAGCCACACTTAAATGACTTTATGCAGTATTATTCCACTTCAGTAGCATTCTGGAAAAGGCAGAACTATAGGGACAGAGGAGAGAGCTGTTACTGGGCATACGGAAAGGGGATGATTTGTTGGCTAATGAAACTGTTCTATGTCTTGATGACAATGGTGATTGCACAATTGTGTTTGTCAAAAGTCATAGAATAATATGCCAAAAAGAGGAAATCTTACTTTGATTAAATTATACCTCAGGAAAAAAGAAAAGGAAAAAAAAATCCCTACCACGTTGCCCTCCCTTTTCTTCCCTATAGGAATTTAACCAAACCAAAGGAGAGTTCACCCACCTGATGCACAGCAAGCCAATAGAAATTGACACTGGGCTTTTACAGTGGGGGAAGATAGGTTATTTAGTGGTGCAGTGCCATCCAGAAGAAGGGGAACTAATCCTCAAGTCCCAGATGCCCTGATGGCTTATAAGCAGGGGTTTTTAAAGGGTGAAAAGTCAGGATAAGGGTCTCAGGGACTTGGATCATCCTGATTGATTAGGCGTAATCAATGGTCAGCTACAATATTTCCTTTCTTGATCATCTTGTCCCTTCTGGTGACTCTGTTTGGTTTCAGTGTGATTGTAGTGAGGTGGTGGTTCTGCTCTATTATTTTTTTTTTAATGTTTATTTATCTTTGAGAGAGAGAGAGAGAGACAGAGCGTGAGCAGGGGAGGGGCAGAGAGAGAGAAGGAGACACAGAATCTGAAGCAGGCCCCAGGCTCTGAGCTATCAGCACAGAGCGTGACATGGGGCTCGAACTCATGAGCTGTGAGATGGTGATCTGAGCCGAAGTCAGACGCCCAACCGACTGAGCCACTCAGGTGCCCCGACTGGTTCCGCTTTAGGGGCCTGGAACTGCAGAACATTCTGGGCAGATGGCATTAGCGATGTCATCTCTAGAAAAGAAAGGCAAAGGTTCTACATCCCGTGACTCTTATTGCTATTTTCTTGCAAACACGGCACATTATGTTTGTTATCTCAGGCAGAACAGCATCCCACAGACTTTTTGGGAAGCAACTTTGTATGTTATTTCCTGAGGCAATTTTAGAGGCTTAACAGTCACTGAGGGCTATGTGACGCTGGCCAGAGGCAGGGAGGAGCCCTAGGTCTGAACTGTGGGATCTGGGGGGTGGGGAGGGGGGAAGAGGGCTTCCGTCCCTGGCTTCAGGGACGATCCAGCCAAGTTTCCTTGAATGGCCAAATTTCCAGCAAACAGAAACCTGCTTAAAAGTTGTTCTATGCTTGGAAACTTCTCTGGTTTGGAGGCCTTATAATCACATATAAAAATAAATGTAAAAGTGCTATTATATGGCTTCCATGAAACAAAGGTCTACTCTTCTGGAGGGGAGACTAAATTATCTTTTGTCCCTTCTTGATTCATCTACAGCTGCATGGGGTGGTGGTGGTGGGCGGGGGACCCAAAAATCAAAACACAGATGTCAGTATAGAGGTTTTCTTTTGGACTTGGTGATTTCAAGTTTGTTAGTTTTTAAAGTAAATAAGCCCCAAACAAATTGAACTTTCAGAAGGGGGAGGGATAAATAATTCCTTGATGAGATGACCCTGCAGGGGAAAAAAAAGACAATAAAACCTCTTGAACTATTTTCTGCTCCATTCTCTCTCAGAATAGCATCCCACCACAGGATCTGTTCTCCAGCTGGGTCTGTTGGAGTGAGGGGGGGAGATGGAGACTGCAGGGGGTTCAAGAGAAACAGGGAGCACAGAGCGACATGGGGGGATAAAAGGAAATAGGGAAACACGGTCAATTCTCATGGGTATAATCCTTCCAAGGTGCTCTAACAGGAAAGAGATGGAAGAGAGGGTGCTTTAGCTAGGTTGGCCAGGGGAGGCCTTTCTGAAGATGGGACCTGTACACAGATCTAAAAGATGAGGCATCATAGGTACCGAGGGCACAGAAGTCACCATTCCAGGAAGAGGAACCAGCAGATGGGAAAACTCTGCAGACAGAATGAGCCGTGGACAGGCAGACAGGGAGGCTGGGAAGTAATGAGTGAGTGTGAAAAGGGGGTGGTAAGGGTGACACAGAGAAGGAAGGTGAGGGATCCAGGGCCTCCACTAATCCACGTGGAACAAAATATATCAGATTTTAAGCAGGAGAGTGAGATAATCTGCATTATACCATTTTGGGTTTATTTGTCTATTTTGTGTGTGTGCACACATGGATGGATTGGAGATTGGAAAGCGGTGAATGGAGGTCACTCAGAGTTTTGGCTTGGAAAAAGGTGGCAAAATTTGCTTATTTTATTTTTAAGAAATAAGAATGAGGAAAACTGGCTTTATTCAATATTTTAAAAATAAGCAAAGCTATAATAATTAAAACAATGTGCTGCTGGCAGATTAATAGCTGTTAAGATTTAACACACAAAATTTATCAGATATCATTCTAAGAACTTTATGTGTATAACATCTTTAAGCCTCACAAAAAAACCCTATAAGACAAGGACTTTGCAGCACTATTTTAAGGATGAGGAACAAAGGCACAGAGAGATTAAGTAAAATGTCCCAAGTCCCAGTGTTCTTACAGGGTCTGGCTCTAAGGCTCGTGTTATAATCACATATCACATTGGCACCAATGAGATGGCTAAGCTCATGGACAGAATATGGAATCCTAACCAGTCCCAAATATACTCAAATCTTCATCTATCATAAAGGCACCATCACAAATCAATGGGAATTAATCAATAAACAGTGCTTGAAATTTTTCCAAAGTATTTTGAAACTATTTTGTAAAACTTCCTTTGACACATTCACTATTAAAGATACATTAAATAAAGATGGATTAAAGAATTAAATGCTAAAAACACAAGCCATGAAAATTTAGGTGGGGGAAATGGGACAGAAAAGCACTCTCTAGGAAAAAAAAGGAAAAATACTTTCTAGAAGTGAAAGTAAAGGAAGAAATCGCAAAGAAAAAAAGGCAATAGGTTTGACTTCATAAAAATTTAGGATTATAATGTAAAACAATTCAGAAACAAAATGAAAAAAAAAAAAACTGCTTTCCAGAAATATTGTATCCAATTTTCATTATGGTTCACAAGATTGCATCAATTTATCCACTTGCTCGCAGTATTTGAGAGCTCTCATACTTTGCCAGCATTGGCCATAAAATTTTAAAAAACATTTTCTAAATTGACAAGAAAGAAAATGATAGGTTTCTGTTATTATAATTAGCATTTTAAAAGTCTAGTGATTTGGAATACCTTTGTGATCTCTTTATTGGCCGTTTGTATTTTCTGTTTGTGAAATGGTTGCTCATGCCTTTCTCTGTTTATCTGTGGGGATTTTAGCCTTATTGATTTGTGGGAGCACTTTATGGATTAAGGAGAGTACAGTTTTCTTCATATTTGTAGAAAACATATTTTCCCAGCTCATTGTTTACTTTTTCATTTCTATTTCACATTTTTTTGCTATTGTTAATGGGGTTTTTTTTTTCAAGCCAGTTGTTGTGTATATAGGAAAGCTATTGATTTTTTACATCTTTGTGACTTGGTATCTTATTGAACTCTTTTTAGCTCTAGTAGTTTTCAGTTTATTCTCTCTTGGGTTTATTTGGTCCATAATAATATTATCCACAAAAACAAGGGAGGGATAAAGTGAGGAAGAGAGGAAAGGGGCGGGAGGTGGGGCATGGGGAGGATACATAAAAAGATAAACTCTTACTTAGGCTTGATATGCTATTTTTTTAAGCTAGAATTTCCAGCAAATATGGTCATAATCAATGTCATAGTTTTTTCTTTATTCTAATGGGAATGTCCCTACAATTTCACTCTTAAGTATGAAGACCTTGATTTTGTCTACAACAGTTTGTGAACTGAAGGAGCTGACTACAAACAGCCACCACTCTGAGAACCACACACCCGCATCCTGGGCATGCAAGAGAGGGCCATCCATGTGAGTTCAATTTTCCAGCCATGGAGAGCGCACCATCATGAGAGCCCATCCACAGTCGCCCTGGGCAATCAGGGAAATGACCATGAGTGGGAAGGAAAAACTGTGAAGAATCCAGGAGGCCAGCCCTAAATGTGCCACAGCACAGACCCAGGATTGTTTGTTAAACTCTGTAGACAGTTTGAAACAAAACTGTAGGACAGTTTGCAAGAAAATTCACAACCAGGTTGGGGAGCAGCATGACCATGTGTGGGAAGGAAAAGCTGTGAAGAACCCAGGAGGCCAGCCCTAAATGTGCCACAGCACAGACCCAGGATTGTTTGTTCAACTCTGTAGGCAGTTTGTTCAAAACTGTAGGACAGTTTGCAACAAAATTCACAACCAGGTTGGGGAGCAGCAAAAGCAGGGCAGTTGTGGATGGCCCACGGGGGATGTGAAAGTTGGGACTTACTGTTTTTTAAAACAGCCTTTTCTTTTTTTTTTTTTCAGAGTGAGATCGAGCAAGAGCATGAGCAGGGGAGGAGGGGCAGAGGGAGAGAAGGAGAATCTTAAACATGGGGCTCGAGCCCATGACCCTGGGATTAAGAGTAGGAGGCTTAGCCAACTGAGCCACCCAGGTGCCCAGGGACTTTCTTTTCTTCTTCTTCTTCTTTTTTTTAATATCATGAGCACCTACAACAGCTCATGTGGAAAGGGAGAGATATTAGGATATTAAGACTTCTGCCAAGAAGATAAGTAGGTATTTGAGGCAGAATTACTGAAAATAAACAAAACACAATTAACAAGGTATCAGAATTTTAAATAAAGATAGGATCCAGCACTGTACTTAGGAAAGCAAAAAGAGTAAATGAAAAAAATCTTGTTATTCTGAGAACGAATCCATACATGTAAGATCATGTTTCGACATTTTACAAAAGTAAGGCAGTCCTGAGAGTTCTTTGTTATGTTGCTCAGTAGCTGATATAGAAGGATTCAGATATGGATCTTGCCTTCAAAATTAAGCAAGAAGATTGCATAGTAGTTTCTGAAAAACTAAAATGAATGTTTCATTTTTATAATCCCATTTTACTTGTTGATAAATAAACGACACCATTTAAATTTTCTGTGCAAATTGGGAAAGCAAAATATAGAGAATAAAGCTTATATAGATGTTTGAGTCTTCCTTTTTAGAATGAACATTTATGTAATTTTGTGGTCAGATTACAATCTGGACTGTACTGATCTTCACCGAATGAAGTTCTTTCTGATAAGTTCTCAAGGTATCAATATCCATGGATGCAGATAATGTATTGTAAAGGGAAGTGGGTTGTAGTCTCCATCCAGAGACTTTAAGGGATTGCAGTCATGCGCATTTCACAGGTCGCCATCTTTATTCCTCAATAAGAGGGTGTACAGATAATAATGTGAGAAAGGGGTCTCTGCATGGTGCCTATCTGTAGGGCATGGCATCTCTTTCGATGAGTCAGCCATCACCTTACCAGTGTCCACACTTTCTCTGTTTTGACCTCCATGTCATGATACAGTCTTTGATAGTTCTCCAGGTCTGACCTATGATAGCCTCATTTGGAGCTCTGGTCATATTTTTATTTTTATTTTTTTTTAACTATTTTGTTTTTTAAGTAATCTCTACACCCAATGTGGGGCTCAAACTCACAACCCTGATATCAAGAGTTGCACAGTTTACCAACTGAGCCAGCCAGGCACCCCAAGGGCTCTGGTTATCTTATGAGAACATCATAGGAATTTCTTCTTAGATTTTGCCTGCAAGACTAACTCTTGATATCTTGAAATGTCTTCAGCTACTCGAGTAAATAGCCCTCAGTGCTCTTAAAGGGGTGAGATCCTCTGCCTGCCTCTTATGAAAATTGCTTGAGGCTTTTCTAGTCTTCCCTACAGGTCTTATCTATAGATTGTTTGAAGACTCTCCCCCTGGTGACTTCCCTCCCCTTACTTAAATACTCTACACATCTCTCTCACAGAAGTCTTTAATCATTGCTTATCTCTGTGGCTACTTTATATCCTTACATGGGACTCTGGCTTTTGAGGGAAACACAGTTCTTAGAAGCTTTTTGAGGGCTGGTTTTACATCCTGGGTGCCTGACCTATGCTGATGACCTCTGCCTAGAACACCTTTGCTCCCACTGTCTGGCTAACTAAATTAATTACTCATCCTTGAGACCTCAGTTTGAATTTTAATTCTCCAAAGAAGAGTTCTCGGCCCCCATCAGCCCCCAGACTAGATCAGGGGGTCTACAATATCTACAATATTATATTTGGGTGGTCATTTTTGTTTGTTTGTTTGCTTTTGTTTGTGTGGTCATTTGTTCAATGTCTTTATTCTCCACTATAAAGTAAATTATATGGGCCTGTTTCCTTGCCATGGCCACTGCAGGCCCTGCTCAGTGCCTGGTACAGAGTAGGGGCTGAATAAATGCATTTTGACCTAATGAAATAAAGGAGTAATGACAGTCAGTGCAGCTCTGAGTTTAGCACGACGGTTGAAAACATGGGCCATAGTCTATTTGGGCAAGATATTTAGGCTTTTTGGGGCTTAGAAGAGAGGCCAGCATAGAGTGAGCCCTAAACACTACGTACCAGCACCTGAAAACCTACCTGTCTGCAATCATGGGATTTCCATGATCACCACATTCAATTGTTGCTTTTCTAATGCACTTACCCGGCTCACAACAATATAAATATTTCATCTAATCTCTTTGTATATTTTTAGAGCTTACTAAGTTCCCAGGGCTGACTTATCTATCAGTGCAGCAGGCACAGTGCCCAGGCCCACAACACTGGTAGAGGCTCACAGAAGTGTTTTCATTTCTCCTAAAATTTGAGAGAGAAAAAAAAAAACACATTAAAGAAAATGTTTACCTATATATGAACTATGTTTTATTTTATATATATTTCATATGTATGCCATTCATATATGCTTTATATATTATAAAATATATCAAATATAATTGCTTTTTACTAACAAATCTATTATATATATAATATGTAATATAGATTTGTATATAACATATATGTATATAATTACATATTATATATACATGTGTGTATCTACTCATCTATCTGTTATCTATCTATCTATATCTATATCTACCTGTGGAGGAGGAAGGATGCCATGAAGACATCAGGCCCAGCACTTCCCAGCCTGCTGCTCTATATCAGAGTCTTTCCATTTCAGTAAAAAGAAATAAGACTTGAAATACCAGTGCGGTGGTGTCACAACCTCTGCAGACATCTGAGTGGTTTAGCGCCAGGGCAGGCCAGCAGCAGGTGCTCTCTCCATTCCTGCCCTTTCCTCTGAAAAGAATGCCCTCCATCAGGGCCGGTTGTGGAGAGCACTGGGCTCCCCCTCCTCCCCAGCCGGCCCCCTGCCGCTGGTCTCATCTCCTCACACAGATTTCCTGCCCCACTTACCTCCTTTCCCCCCCCCTGGTGTGCCCCGAGGGACACTGCCTCCTGCCCCCAGCCCGGTGCTGGTCTCCAGCCTTGCAGGGGCTCCTCAGGTTTCCTCTTCATCCCCCACCTCTCTCCGCCTCCCTTCCTTGTCTTCTTTCACTCATGATTCCTGCACACTGTCTGCTTTTCTCCACATTGTAGGTTCTTTTTGATTCCAAATTTCAGGCACTCTGCTTCTGTTGCTACCTTTCTGTTTTCTTTTTATTAGCTTCATGGTCTTGTGTTAAGTCCTTTTTTTTTCTTCTTCATCTTTATTTTCTTTGAGTGTGGTTACACAGTGTTACATTAGTTCCAGGTGTACATCATAGCGATTTGACAAGTTTATACGCCATGCTGTGTTCACCACAAGTGTAGCTACCATCTGTCCTGTTGCATCTCTATTACGATATTGCTGACTATATTCCTTATCCTGTGCTTTTTATTCCTGTGACTTACTTATTCTGTAACTGGAAGCCTCTAGCTCCTGCTTCTCTTCTTCCGGTTTGCCCATCCCCCACACCCCTTTCCCCTTTGGCCACCATCAGTTTGTTTTCTGTATTTATAGGTCTGATTCTGCTTTTTGTTTATTCTTTTTTTAGATTCCACTTATAAGTGGAATCTTATGGTGTTTGTCTTTCTCAGTCTGACTTATTTCACTTAGCGCAATACCCATTAGGTCTGTCCATGTTTCTCAAAAGGCATGATCTCATTCTTTTTTTATGGCCATGTACTATTCCATTACACACACACACACACACACACACACCACATTTTCCTTATCCATTCCTCTGTTGATGGACATTTAGGTTGCTTCCTTATCTTGGCTGTTGTAAATAGCACTGCAATAAACATATATCTTTTTAAATTAGTGTTTTTGTTTTCTTTGGATAAATACCCAATAGTGGAATCATATATGATATGTCTATTTTTCATTTTTTGAGGAGTCCCCAAGTATTCTACACAGTATCTGCTCCTTTTCTTTTCTCCATTTTTCTTTTTCTTTTTTTTCTTTCCCTTTCCCTTTTCTTTCCTTTCCTTTTCTTATGTCTCCTTTCTCTCTTTTGCCCAGCCCCCTTTCAGGCTGCTCTTAGTTCTTTCCTTTTCTTTTTCCAAGCTCTCTTTTTTTAAAAAAGTTGTCCCTTTTCTGTTTTTTTGCTTCCTCTACCTTTGAGGACCTGGCCCTTCCCTCCCACTGCTAACAAGGGCTGTGGAAACTCCACCCCCATTCTGACTAGCAGAGCCTGGGGGATGTCAGCTGCCTCAGCTATGAGGACTACTGGAAAACAGACTTGATGTGTGATGCAGGCCTCTTCTCCCAGAATTGGGTCTCCATGCACAGGCACTAATTAGATTATTCACTTTTCAATGAAGACATTGGGAAGGAGAGAAATAGGAAGCAAATATATTGAACATTCTGATGTTTGTGTATCAGGGTCATAAAATCACTGGGTGCTACCCACTGTTGTGCAGAAAAAAGGTAGTTTTGATGGGCTTTGGGGGTGTTGGTGGGGGTTCAGAGCCAACAGCCAAGAAAGAATTCTTAAAGACGTATTTGATGCAGAAAGGTGGTTTTATTAAAGCACGGGGACAGGACCCGTGGGCAGGAAGACCTGCTCTGGGGTTGTGCAGAGTGACTGCTTATATACTGCAGAGTTGGGGGAGGTAAAGTCGAGAGGAAGTTTCTTAAAGGGATCTCCACAGGCTAAAGAGGATTTACAGATTGCTGGAGGCCTAGCTATTGCTTTTCCCTCTAGTAAAGCATTATGATTAAGATAGTAGGGAGTTCATGGAGATTAGGCTATTGATGAGATACTTGTAAACTGATGGAGACTATCCCTTTAACCATTTGTTTCCTGTCCTTTGTTCTTGGGTAGCCAGGAGTGCCTGAGGAATATCACATATCCCACCTGGGGGTGCTCGTTTGCTGAGTCAGCTTGCCTTATGCTCCCTCGTCAGTTTCTTTGTTTTGTTTATATTTGTCCTGCTTGCATTTGCAACCCAGCATATCTTTCCTCTCCCCCATACACACACCAATTCCTTGCTGGGCAAAATTAACAGTTCAGTTGGACGAAATGTAGATAAACCCTGTAAATTAAACAGTGTCTTTTGCAAGTATTTAGGCTTTACTTTGGGTTGAAGGGTCCAGAGTCTCCCGAGGCTTTCGTCTCCTCTGCGTCTTCGTAATGTGGTAGGGGGTTGGGGGCAGGGAGGCTTAGGCGTTGTCCTTCAGGTGCTGGCTGGTGAGGATCATGGCACCTCTGCTTCTTCTGATCCCGGGGGTGTTCCCAGATGAAGCCTGAAGCTGCTAGAATTCATGATCTGGTCTCTCTGTTGGACCCATGTCTGTTTTCACTGGTAAGCTAGAGTCCTCTGAGCTATGGCTACAAACCCCACATCCTTGGCATAGAGAACCAGCCACAGGGAACCCCTCAGGCCAGACGTCCTGTGAAGTTGTCAGCTACTTCGGGGTCCTGGCTGTATCACTCAAGTATCAAGGTCACCCAGGAAAGCTAAAAAGCAGCCTCTCCATCTGCCCAACCAATGGCTCCACCTAGTTGAATTTGCCTATCAGCCTAAGACACTCCCTCTAGAGTCCTAAGTCCCCCACCTTATTTATCTAACACATATAATGACACTAGTCTATAATTACATGAAGCTGAGCACATGCTTTGCATGATTTAATTCTCACCACAGCCCTGTGAGGAAGATGTACTATTATCATTCATATTTTTTTAAGTAATCTCTACACCCAATGTGGGGCTCGAACTTACGTCCCCAAGATCAAGAGTCTCATGGTCTTCAGACTGAGCCAGTCAGGCTCCCCTAACAGGAGTGAGGCACAGAGTGGTGGACTGACTCACCTAGGATCACACAGACCTGTGGTGAAGGGTGGGAGCAGGTAGGCAGTCCTGGGCAGGCTGCTGGTCTTTGCTGCTTCCTTCCTCCTCTGAACTCCTCGGCTTCCTCCCTTCATTCCTCCTTGTTCCAGTCCCTGCCCCCTCCCAGGCCAGAAAAAGGCAGGATTTTATTTCACCCATGTCCTAAGCTCTCTCTACCAAGAAGCTGGTTTATTTACCATATAAAGAATGGAGTGGGTTCAGTTTGTTCTGCAAGCTTTTCTTCTGCATTTCCCGAGAAAGACTGTGTTGATGTTAGCTGTGAGGCAAAGGTTTCACTTCTTCCATTGTCCACTTTGGAAGTGTCAGTGAAAAGAAAAACAAAAAAAGCCAACCTCAAAGTAGGTTAGTAAATGCTTTATTCATTGTCCTACTGAGGACGATAGCCTGGTAGCCTCGGAGACTGCTTTTCAGATTGTTATGAGAAACAGCTCTGAAGTTTGTTTGCTTACAGCAAATTCTATGTGAAAGGGGAAGGGAGGTACATGCTTGCAAACAGTTCTCCAAAGTATAATCGCACATGGCAAAGTGTAATTTGTTTGGTTGTAAAAATTAAGGTTACCGATTTCTACTTAGACACATGAAAGACGCTTAGGTCTTCTGAATGAATAATTTCTATCATATCTGTTCAAAAATATTGCCTGTATGCCTCCACTTAACTGGTTTTCTGGTTCTTGTTTTTGGTTTCTCCTTGAGGTCACTCGAGATGGTCGTAGGAGGCTGACATCAGTCACCAACCACAGTTTTAGTGCAAGAAGACTTCTGGGAACTGCTGAGACTGGCTGGTGGCAGTCACCCAGCTCCCATATGGAGGTCCAGACTGTGTCCCGCGAGCCTTGCTCAGACATCAGTTCCGCCCTCAGTAACTAACACTACCCCTGAGGATATTGACAGCATGAAGACTTCCTCTGGCAGCAACAAAGACATTGTCCGGCGCTGGCCTCCTGCCTTCTCCCACCTGGGAAATCAGGAGTAGTGACCACCGTAAGCACCCTGAGCACCTGTTGCTGCCCAACATGTAGTGGCGGGCTGTCGTGACGCACATCTGTTGCTACAGACAAAGATCTTGTCCTTCTACTTTGGCACCTCAAGGTGACCTCAGACAAACAGGATGTGATCAGGACTCCTTGACAGTGTTCCCCACTGAGACCTAAGGTCCCCTCGAAATGCCTTACAAACAAGCCATGCGCACCTGGACCCAGTATCAAAACCTTTAAATACATAGTTTAACCCTGTGAAAGAATAAAAATTCATCTGTGTACATTTGAAGATCGAATTGGTTTTATTCAATGATTCCTGAATTGGGCAGCTAGAAAGGTCTAGCTATCCCATCTAGAAAGGTCTGAGGAGTTGTATACAGTTGTCCTATAGAAAAGAGGGTGGGGCAAGGAAGTTATTAGCAAAAGAAAAGAAAGGATGGTTTCAGGCAAGGTCACCTTCTCTTAGGGGCAGTAGCAGGAGATCTCTTCCTGAGATGACTTCACTGGGCTGATCAAAAAATTCCAGACAGACTGGTTTAAAACTCCACTCCCCTGGAGAGGCAGAAACTGAAGTTAAGTTAGATATTAAGTCTCGGTGGAGCTTAACATAAATCACTCTATTTGGGAAGTTTCCTTTTAACAAGGCTTAGTACAGGTATATTCTATTGCTCAATTAGCAGTCACTTTAAGTGCAAAAGACTGTAGCTTGGTAAAGATTTATCTTATAAAATGTAAAGTGGAATCTACTCCTTGCAGTTCTCTCCTTCAGTGATCATATTCCAAAATATTTCATAGATTTCACTCTTCAGTCATTTAACAAAGTATAGTTTGAGTAGGAGCTCTTCTTCCTTTTCATTTCCAAATAAATCTATTTCCTATTTATTCCAAATCCTGGATCAACAGTTATGCACCTGGTATCCTAGAATTCGTATGTGTCCTCCAGGGTTCTAAGAAAGTCCTTTCATCCATTTTCAGTATTTCCTACACAAATTGTACTTAAAATTTTTTTAGCTTTATTTATTTATTTTGAGAGAGAGAGAGAGAGAGAGAGAATCCCAAGCGGGCTCTGAGATGTCAGCCCAGAGCCTGATGCAGGGCTTGAACCCACAAACCCCAAGATCAAGACCTGGGCAGAAATCAAGAGTCAGACACTTAACCAACTGAGCCACTGAGGTGCCCCCAGAAATTGTACTTTTATGATAAGGTTGTACTCATTAACTAAAACAAAAAGCCTTTGCCTTCAAGTGAAATAATCTACGACCCAAGTGACATTTATGTGGATCAGAAGATCTCATTAGCATTCTTTAACTGAAATACATGGAAATGTAGTTTGATAAAAGAAATTTGTTTGGAAGATGGACACTTTCAAAATGTCAGGTTCCCATGGGCAAATAATGTTTAATGAGAAAACAGTCCTTTGGCTGCATTGTCACCATAGCTATGTCTACTGTCCCTTTGCTACTGATCCATCTATCACAGCCTCTAATTCAGGAAAGCTCGAGAAGCCCAGCACACTGCTGGGACCAACTGCTCCATTGGGGAATCCCCAGAGGGCTGGGCAAATCGAAAGCATACCTCCCTGCTGGGTTTGCCAACACTGCTGCCCAGAAAACTTGGATACACTCATCACAAGAGAATCCACTAACTCAAGAGCCAAGGGTGTGGAAAAGAGAAAGGGAGAAATTTATTTCAGGTGTCATCAGCTGTGATAGGCTCAAGCCTTAACAATTGACCTCTCTACGGGCAAGAGGGACACCTAGAGTATTATAAGAAGAGGTTGGGGTGGGGGGACATGCAAGAGGGTAGGCAGAGAGTTCAGTGATCATGGGTGGGGCTCACTATGTGTTCAGTCCATTATCATGGGTATAGTCTTCAAGGCCTTCCATTGCTATCAGGGCTTTTCTGGTGTGGTAATTGGAAAATGTCTTCCTCAATGCCTCAAGAAAGTGTGATGAGAAATAAACACAATGGGTTTCAGTTAGAGGATGAGTTAAGTGGTCTTGTCTATTTTTGGTCTTAACTATTGGGGTCTATAGTTGAGCAAGAGAGCTCACTGATGCTGTTGAGAGTTCAACACAGTTGGCAAGGAAAAAATTTCCTTTACCCTTTGAAGTTTCTTCTGGCTGGTTTAAGAATGAAATTGACAGGAGACACATTAACTAGAGAAAATCTAATTTAATTTTGTATGTACAGGAACCCTACATACATGAGAGATTCAAAGATAGAAAGGTAAAATGAAGTAAATGCCATCCTAAGCTAAGGAAAGAGAGAGGGGCCCGGGGATTCAAAAGCACAGAGGGCAATTCAGAGGCCAATATCAAGAGCAAAGGTTTGGAAATTTGATGTTTGCCTTGCCATACAGATGGGCCACTCAGATAACATGTATCTCTGGTATTAACTCTTATTCTGAAAAAGATTCCCAATTTAGATTTTTTTTGTAGAAAATCTAAATTTTTTGTTAAATGAGTACAAAGACAAAAAAATGTATCATCTGAAGTACTTTGAGGATTTCATCTCAATTTCACTTGTTCTGTTACAGAAACTGACCTAAGAGGTTAGAAATTCAAGAATACAACCTAAGAGGTTATAACGGAACAGACTGGTGAAACATGGTGGAAGGAATAAAACTAGTCAGAAGTACTTGTGTTAGTGGTTATATGTGTGGCTAGGATGTTTCCCAACAGGTTCCTTAAAGATATCAGAGTGAATTAATCTGGGTCCCTGTGGAGAATGAGTAGATGCCAGGATTTCTCAGAGAACTCTGTTTTTCGTTTCAAAGGGTATCCTTAGGTATCCTTGGCCCCTCAAGGGGTACATTTTACACTCAGCCCCAACCCTTTTCCTCCAGTGTTCCTCTACCTTCAAGCACCTACACACTGTCATCACACCCACCGGCTAGCTTACAGAAGATGTATATAGTGAAGGTAGGAACTGCAGGCCTAAACAGAGGGTCCCCATATACAGAAAGTTTTGGGGGGGGGGGCGGGTAAATGGTAATCTACAAATACCCTCTTGGTTAAGCTAATGCACCTTTTAAAATAAAGATCATAGTTTCTTCTGCTGGTGACAACTTGTAGTCTCACTATGGTCTGCTTCAAAAAAAGACCTGGTTCAGGTAAGTTTTAGAGAAGGAAAAAGACATTCATCAACACCCACTCCATGGTGGAAGAGGCACCAAGTTCTCTCCTACATTAATGAGAATTCCAAAGTGACATGTCATTTTCAGTGATGAGTATCGGCATCTCCAAACTGGCCAACAACTGTTGGTGTAGTAGCTACCTCCATCCCAGCTTCATAATCTCTTATCGAATCTTCTGTCCAGACTCCAGCCATGTTACATGGGCTGCCCACAGACTGAGAAAGACTTCTTTCTAATCTTTCCAATGTAGCTTGGCCTTCTGCTGTTATATGGGATAATCCTCCTTCATAGATATAAAATGTAGGGATGTCTCCTGCCCTTGTTCATGTGCTTCTACATTATATTCTTCTTCTTCATAATCATGCAAATCTTCATCCTCAGTATCTGGACACGAAGCCTGGCATTCACACACTGCAGTGAATGCTGCCTCTAAGCTGGTTTATGATGAGGCACAAATCTAAATTCAGCAAAGGATCAATGTCATCATCACTGTCTTCTTCTTCATCAGCAACAGATTGTTTTGATTCTTCTCCCAATTTGGCATTCACTGTAACATACAAATGCTCATCGTGGATAGACTTGTAGGTCCCTGGATATCATGCACACTAATGGTGGAGTATTCCAGTGAGAATCCTAATCCAGAGCCATCTAACCAAGATATGCAGCGTTATAACGGGTGCTAATGCATGGGGCTTTCTGGTTCATCATAGCCTGGGGAATCTGACTGCTGCTGCTGGAGTCCCCCAGCTGACCAGGGCTTCGGTAAACTTAAAAAAAATTTTTTTTAATGTTTATTTATTTTTGAGAGGGAAAGAGACAGAACACGAGCAGGAGAGGGGCAGAGAGAGAGAGGGAGACACAGAATCCAAAGCAGGCTCCAGGCTCTGAGCTGTCTGCACAGAGCCCAACGTAGGGCTCAAACTCACCAATGGTGAGATCATGACCTGAACCAAAGTCAGAAGCTCAACAGACTGACTGAGCCACCCTGGCACCCCAGGACTGTGGTAAATTTTCAGGAAGCTCATTGCAGCAAAGAGCTCAGAGACATAGGCTCAGAGGAATATAGCAGCCCCTCAATTTAGATTTTTCTAGGTAGTTAGGGGAGGGGAAAAATTTCTCTTGAGCCTGCAGGATCTCAGTTGCCTTCAGCTCAGAATAATTTTCATGCCACAGTGATTCATCTTGGGGTTGCCTAGCTCTGGCCTCTACAGTTTCTGAATTGTAACTTCCCTGAAGTTTCACACATTAAAATTTGAAATGGGAGGTTGTTTCATCTCATTGGACTAGTCTGCTAGTCCCGACAATAGGTTAGTTTAGTCAAACTCATTTCAGGTGTACTCTCAAAGTTAGGCCTGTGGTTCAAATAATCAGATACTAAATAAGAGGCATTTCTGTGGAAACAAAAGCAAAACACTGGCTAATGACTGGATCAAATGTTAAGCGAGTTTCTGAGCTCTTAGGTAACCGCTGGAGGAGGCTTTTAAGTGTCAGATTCAAGCATCTTCGGATAGAGCCAGGGCAGGTGCTGGCAATCTGACAGATCTGGTTTTTAGATCAAATGTCTCTGATGTTCTCTGAGCAACAGGCATGAAGATTGTCTATTCATGAGCTATTATGGCAATTTCTAAGAAGTTTACATCAAGTCATTTATATTTAGTTTGTAGGGCTTTAGGGAAAAGGGCAGTTTTAGTTTTCAAATGATTTCAAGTCAGGAAGGTGGGAGAAAAAGCAAAATTTAGTTTGGAGAGTTGTAGCCAGGCATTGGAGGACACTAGAAGAAATCTAGGATTTCTAGTCTAGTTTAAAATGAGTAGTATTAAAATGAAATATCTACAAGGATGTATTTTTGAAACATATTTTTTCTCTATAATCATTTCTATCATTTTTTACCAAAATGACAAACTATCAATAATTTGTTTGCAGACAGCACAAGTGCATGTGTGCGCGGCAGGGCTTTTTCCAGAGGAGCTGGCAGAGGGACCGGAGCGCTTCTCCGGAGTTCATGATTGATCAGTGGTGGTCCAACATGCAGAAGTGAGTGAGTGATGAAAGGCAGCAGAGCTGATGGGTTATGAGGATGTAAGTGTGTTTGAAGGCTCTCACACCCTCTACTCCAGACCCAGGAGGAGGCAAGATGGCAGAGAAATTGGGAGTTCTGTACTTCCTGCGAGCATCATTCAAACAAAGAAGGACTGAAACCAAAGGACACTGAACCACAAGAGTCTGGGAGGAAAAGAGACACAGTCCACCAAGAAGACAGCCTCATAGGGCTACCTCAAGAAACAAGCCAAAGTACACATGGTAGAGAGTCCCAACTATCACTACGAGTAGGGAAATAAAATAACTAAAGGCACAACAGAGAGACCAAGGGACATCATCAAAAGAACACTTCCTGAATGGACAGGCCATGGACAGTCAATGAGCCTCCTTTAATATAGCAGAACTCCCAGGTGCAGAGCACATAACAAGCTGTCAAAACTTATAAGAGACAGAAAGCTAGCCAAAATGACAAAACAGAAGAACTCTCCTCTAAAGAAATCCCAGGGAGAACTGACCGCTAAAGAGTTGCTCAAACCAGATAACAGCAATATAACTGAACAAGAATTTAGAACAATAGTCATAAAATTAATCGCCAGGCTTGAAAAAGGCATGGAAGACACCAGAGACGCTATTGCTACAAAGATTTTGGACTTTAAAAATAGTTGTGATGAATTAAAAAATGCTATAAATGAGGTGCATAATAAAATGGAGGCGGGCACTGAACGGATTGAAAGGAGAGAGGAGAATAGGTGAATTAGAAGAGACAATTAGAGCAAAAGAGGAAGCCGAGAAAAAGAGAGAGAAATTGATACAGGAGCATGAAAGGAGAATTCAAGAACTGAATGATACATTCAAATGCAACAATATCCGAATCATAGGAATTCAAGAAGAAGAAGGAGAGAGAGAGAAAGGGGCTGAAGGGGAACTTGAACAAATTATAGCTGAAACTTCCCCAATATGGGGAAGGAAACAGACAATGAAATTCAAGAGGCACAGAGAACTCCCCTCAGAAGTAACTTGAATCAATCTTCTGCATGACATATCACAGTGAAACTTGCAAAATATAAAGATAAGAGAGAATTCTGAAAGCAGCTAGCAATAAAGGGCCCTAACATACAAAGGGAGACCTATCAGAGTTGTTGCAGACCTATCTACTGAAACGTGGCAGGCCAGAAAGGAATGGCAGGAAATCTTCATGCGATGAACAGAAAAAATATTCAGCCGAGAATCCTCTATCCAGCAAGCCTGTCATTCAGAATAGAAGGAGAGATAAAGGTTTTCCCAAACAAACAAAAATTGAAGGAATTCATCACCACTAACCAGCCCTACAAGAAATCCTAAGGGGGACTCTATGAAGGAAATGTTGCAAGGAACGCAAAGTACCAGAGACACCACCACAAGCATGAATCCTACAGAGAACACAATGACTCTAAACCCATATTTTTCAATAATAACACTGAATGTAAATGGACTAAATGCTCCAATCAAAAGACACAGGGTATCAGAATGGATAAAAAAACAAAATCCATCTATTTGCTGTCTACAGAGACTAATTTTAGATGTGAGGACACCTTCAGATTGAAAGTGAGGGATGGAGAAATATCTATCATGCTACTAGAGGTCAAAAGAAAGCTGGAGTAGCCATACTTATATTGGAAAAATTGGACTTTAAAGTAAAGGCAGT
>CM053577.1:21644335-21666555 GCA_028646485.1 Cryptoprocta ferox
CAATATTTAACTATCCATTTAACCAAAGTGACAAGGAAAGATTTCAAAGGCAAAGGTCAAATAGTTGTGAGTGAAATTTAGTTTCTTTAATATAACAACTAGTTTTCTTAAGTAATCAAAGAGCTAATAAATAATGGAAATTATTTTGGCAAATGTAGAGTCACTGTCTGTCTAAAAATAAAAATACTTAAATGGTAAAGAAAAACTTTTGTTTACAATTTTTTATGAGGAGCAGATCAATGGTTCAAGAAAATTTTGTACTTATAACAAAGAGAAAACAAAACTTTGTACCAGTGTACTTTTGATGTTAAAACCCATCTACTCACTTAAATTATCCTAATCTTTTTTTAAAGTTTATTTATTTATTTTGAGGAGGAGGGAGAGGTCATTGGGGGAGAGGGCAGACAGACAGAATGCTGAGCTGAAATCAAGAGTCAGATGCTTGGGGTGCCTGTGTGGTTCAGTCCTTTAAGTGCCTGACTTCAACTCAGGTTATGAACTTGCGGTTCGTGGGTTTGAGGCTGTGCTTACAGCTCAGAGCCTGGAGCCTGCTTCGGATTCTGTGTGTCTCTCTCTCTCTCTCTCTGCCCCTCCCCTGCTCACGCTCTGTCTGTTTCTCTCTCTCAAAAATAAAGATTTTAAAAAAAGGAGTCAGATGCTTAGCCAACTGAGCCACCCAGGTGCCCTTAAATTATCCTAATCTTAGCCAGTACTGAGAACACATAAAATTTCTTTCTAAACATTCTTTCTCCATAAACCTACAACATTTTTTAAAAACACATTTTAGATTTTGTCCTAAATTTCCCCTCTTTAAAATAACCAGCCTTACTTTAGGACAAAACTATTTTTTCCCCCTCAACAAATATATATTTTTATTCCTCATACTTTTTCTTACAAAAAACATGTATCTTATTTTTCTTGCATAGAATTGTTTCCCTTATTATTTCTAGTAGTCTTAATTACATTTATTAGAATTCTTAATGCTTAGCAACCTTAATTGCTAGTGAAATCTACATGATAAGCAACTGTGAACCCTATTACAACAGAATTCTTTAGACTGACAAATTTGTTAACACATTTCATAATTTTTAGAAACATGTTGTTTGTATAGTACAATATTTTTTTTAAATGTTTATTTATTTTGAGAGAGAGAGAGTGCATGTGTGCATGTAAGCTGGAGAGGGGAGAGAAAGAGGGAGATAGGGAATCCTAAGCAGGCTCCACATTGTCAGGGCAGAGCCCAACACAGGGCTTAATCCCACAAACCTAACCATGAGATCATGACCTGATCTGAAATCAAGAGTTGGATGCCACCGAGGCGCCCCAGTACAATCTTTCAAAGAAGCATAAAATACGTTCACTAACAGACTCAAATTTGTCTTTAGTTTCTTTATAAGACAAAAGTAGATAAATATATATTCATTATTTTATCTTATTTGCACGTAAAATTATTTTTAATGTTTTATTTATTTTTGAGAGAGAGAGAGAGAGAGAGAGAAAGAGAGAGAGAGAGAGAATGTGAGCAGGTGATGGGCAGAGAGAGAGGGAGACACAGAATCCAGAGCAGGCTCCAGGCTCTGAGTTGTCAGCACAGAGCCTGATGCTGGGCTCAAACTCACGAACCAGACAGTAAAATCGTGACCTGAGCTGAAGTCAGACACTTAGCTGACTGAGCCACTCAGGCGCCCCTGTGCTATTAACTTACTTGATCTTAACAACTATGCTTAGACCACCCACAAAACTTAATGAGGCATTAGATAAAGTCAAACATTACATTGTTTTTGTTTTGTTTTGTTTTGTTGACAAATTTTGCAACAGAGATACTACGAATTTATGTGACTTTTTAAAACAACTGTTCATTTTGAGAGAGAGAGTGTGTGTGCATGGGTGCAGGTCAGGGAGGGACAGAGAGAGAGAATGGGAGAGAGGGAATCCTAAGAAGGCTCCACGCTGTCAGCAACATGCCTGCCTTGGGCTCAATCTCACAAACCACAAGATTATGACCTGAGCAGAAACCAAGAGTCAGCCACTTAACCCACTGAGCCGCCCAGGTGCCCTGAATTTACCTGACTTTTAATAAACACAAGCAGAATAAAAGTTTTATATTAATGCTGATAACTCTACAGATATGTCTATTTTAACTAAACCAACATCCTTACATTAGCTTTAATACTGAATATTTTCCCAGATCATGTGAACTCCAAAGACATTTCGGTTAGTTTTTATCTTTCTGAGTTTTAGAATGCTCAATCCTTATAAGTGTGTGCCTTCAAACCAACTAGATAAAAGCTCTTTTACAAATTAATTTTAGCAATACCATCCAGAGGTAGAGAAAATAGCTCACATTTATAGCATACGTGGACACACAGACAAAATACACAGACAAGATGTACACAAAATCTTAATTTTGTTTCTACTAATATTTGTGGAGAGAACATTGCAGGCCCAACTTTAAAATACTTTTCTCTATTTTTTTTTTCTTCAGTCTCAAGAGATCGTGGGCTGTAATTTATATTTCAAAGACATGATAAGATTTATAATTTCAAAGGACAGAGAAAGAATATAAAACCGTTTTTCTTGTGTTTGAGGGTAATTTTTATTTAAAACTTACTTTTTTTTAAACTACAGAACAATTTTGTTCCAATATCCTGATCTTTTATAATATCCACAAACATTTTGAGAGGAATAGGCAAGGTTTGGAGATAGGTAAAGATAGGTAGGCTTTAACTTGTTTCTATTTGTTGCATTTCTGATTTTATAGAGATTTGTGAGGTAAAGACAGCTATTCCTAATTCCCCAAAGACCTGGATTACAGCCTCACTATCAAGGGATTGCCTCATCTTTTTAAACTAAATTTTCTTCTTTATATCAGGGAGAATTTTAACTGAACTGGGAACCAATAGATTTATGCCTCTGTAAAATCTGTATAAGGCATTTTTAACAAAAGCCCTTTTTTTTTTTTCCTGGGTACACAACTTAACTTGGCTTCTATTAGCCCCTGAATATTGGCCTTTTGCAGACCATGTCTAGGAGGACCTTGGAGAAATTCTGGTCATCTATTTCTCAGTGAAGGGAAGGTTGTGAATATAGTCAAATAATCTTTCTAATTAGTCTCTAATTCAGGGTGATCTTTTGAAAGTAGAGGTAAAATGGCTTTATAACTTGAAAGATCTGGTGTTGTCCAGTAGACACAGATTTTTTTCACGGTGGTGGGGTGGGGGTGGGGATCTAGGATACACCTGTAACGGACATCGAGTAGGAATGTCTAAAGCAGGCAGAAACTGATTACAGAACCCTGGAGGGTAGGAGCAAAGCAAGCCTTATTGCCAGTCTTGGATGCTTTTGTTAAAGTTATTTTCTGGCTTTCAACATTTATATAAGCATCTTATATACTTAGAACCTAGAGATTAGACCAGAGTAATCTCTATAAATTTTATAGGAAAAGGAAGTTAAAATAGGCAGGTGATATTGGATTTTAAGGAGAATTAACATTGAATGTGGACATTTATTTTTGAGTTCTAAGTCTAATTTCTGTGCTTTTATCTTGTCAAGAGAGTCCCTAAGCCTAGCTTTTATGTTAATAAGACAATTGAGAGCTCTTTATAAAAAATATATATGTACATTAAAGTAGAGCCAATTTAAATGATCCATCAGCCAGCCATTGGCAAATAGGATCTATTGATAGCAACTCAAACCAATAAGGCTCTTAATGACTAAACCAAAGACGCAAGAGGTGTCCAAAGAGGGCATAGATGATGTAGCCCTCATGATCCAGAAGTTTATTTTAAGAAAGCAAAGGCCTTCATTGCATAGGCAGTGAGGATGGTGTGCTGAAAATGGTGTCTCTGGTCTTCCACAAAAATGTGAGATGCCTGCAGTCGCAGACCCATTAATCTGTGACACCATACAGATGCTTGTGGAATGAGACTTTCCAGCACTACCAAGCAACAAAGGTTGGGACGACAAAGGTTCCTATGAGCTACAATCTCTTATGATAAACACCCCTGAGAGCTGGCACAGCCAGACAGAGAGAGATTCTTGGATTCCCAGTCTATTTAACTGGCCACCAAGGTGCACCCTGGTCAGTACCCCTGGGTAAGTACACCTTCCAGGTGGTAGAGACCAAAGATAATATTCTTGCTGGTCACAAAGCCAAGCTCTCAGGACAAGAGAACAAGACTAATGGAAAAATCAGCTTTAGCTAAGCCTTGGATCCAAACTAATACCTTGGATCCAAAGTAATACCTAGGAGGGATATGGCACATATCCCTTCCTGGTTGGGGATTATTTGTTGCTTTACCATGTACCTCACTACATGGAAGTTTTCTTGAAGTTGGCGGGTGATCTAGTGTTGATCTAACCCATTCTGTGACCAATTTATCCTACCACAGGGGTCTTCTTGAGGGGGTGAGTGCTCTAACAGCTTCACCCCATGCCCACTGATTTTGCAGCTTTAATTTCCAAGATGTCCCTTAGCAACAGATGGCAAGCAACATAAAAGACACAACAGAGGAAAACAAAGACCATCTCTGGGAGGAAATAGACCAGTAACCAAACAGTATTCTAACAGATTTAACCAAAGAGTTGCCAGACCCAAGAAACTAGTTCCACAAATATTTTCTCCTGCTAATCTAAATGCAGAAAGAGAAAAAGGACTCTGACTACTCTTGCTCCATTGCCCTCCATAGATAGAGGTTCTGGGAGGCTGACCTTCTGCCGGCTCTTTGTCAGATGCCCCAGGATCTCTCAGCTGGAGGAGCATCAGGATGAGCTATGTCCAGTGAGTTAAAGTGTCCTGCTGACTATGCCAAATGTCAGGAAGCAAGACTTCCTGTCCCCTCAAGGTCTGTCTAACTGAACTAAGTAAGAAGCAAATTGACATGAGACAGGTTAATAGGAGAAAACTCAATCTAATAGTGTATGTATGGAGAATCCACAGAGACACAGAGGCAAAATGAAGTACATATATCGTTCTGAACCAAGGAGAAGGGAGCAGGGGTCTGGGACTTTAGGGGAAAGGAGTGCACTACTTCACAGGGCAGTAAGAAGAGGCACAGATATTTGGTAATTAGAAGTCTGAGCTGCCAGACAGATAGGTCACTCAGATAACATTAATCTCAGATAATGACCCTCATTCTGAGAAAGACCCCCGATTATGTAGAGAGGGGCAAAAATTTCTCCCCGATTATGTAGAGAGGCCCTTAGGGTCTCTACTGTCTTCAGCTCAGAATCATCTTCATGCCACAGTGGCCCATCTTGAGGAAGCCTGCCCTCTGCGCCTAGAATAAGAGGAATTATTACCCTACTTTATCACTAAGTGAGGCTATTGCAACTTGTAGTACATGTTCAGCAGATTCCCTGAACCCTCTCTTCCAGGAGCCCCTCATCCTGGGAAGCCTGGGGGCCTTCATGGGGGAGCTGTAATACTGGGGAGCCATTAACACTGCATCAAGAGGGTAACTGCCCTTTTCCCTGGGGTGCTGCTCCCATGTCTTTGCAGAGATAGGTTAGTGTCATTTCCTTCTCTGTTTTCTCATAACGCCCAATAATTAGAACCCCAGTTCACTGAAGGGCTTCAAGAAGTATGCTTTAAGTGCTGCTCCGTGCCAGGTGTCGCTTTATTTATTTATTTATCTATCTATTTATTTATTTATTTATTTTAATGTTTATTTAATTTGGGTGATGGGGAGAGGTAGAGAGAGGGAGACACAGAATCTGAAGCAGGCTCCAGGCTCTGAGCTGTCATCACACAAAGCTGGACGTGGCACTCACGTGGGATTGTGACCTGAGCTGAAGTTGGAGGCTTAGCCACCCTGGGGCCCCCAGGCTTTGCTTTAAATTCAGGGACTACAGAAATGGTTGCCACACCCACCCTCAGGAAGCTCACGGCCTAATGGGAAATATCTAACTACAGAATGATCAACAGAATCCTATAGTAATGGTTGGAGTAAGACGTTAACACATAGGAAGTGGTAAAACATTTGGGAGGGTAGGTGGTGACAGAAAGCTGGCAGGAGATGACCTTTGAACTGGTCCATTCATCGCTAAGAAGGGTAGGAGCAGAATGGATTCAGTTTTTATTCTAAAAGCATTTACGGAGGGGAGAGGCAAGCTTGTGATGATGTCCTTTGATTAATCATTCCAAGTTTTGGGCTGCTTTTCCTAAGCCCGCAGATTTCTTAAACATTCATGCCACTGGTTTCGCCTTCAGTCACCTTGTTCTCTGATGCGGTGGTTCCCAAAGTTTGGTGACCAGGGCCAGCAACATCAGCAGCATCTAGGACTGGGTTAGAAACGCAAATTCTGGGGCCCCTCACTGAACTGGAAACTGTTGGGATTTCACCTGACACAGACGCCAGCTTGACAGCCACAGCTGTAACACACCCACAAGTCTGAGGGGTGGAGGTGGGGGTCGATCCAGAGGCTGAGTACGCTCTGGGTTGTTTCTGGTGGTTGGACCTGGAAGGCACTGGATGACCCTGTCGAGGTTCTTGCCTCGGCCTCGGCGTGCAGGGATCCACAGCGATGGTCACGTCGCGCTCCGGGCCATTTCGTAAGGGCTGAGCTGTTCCAGCAAATAGGCGCTCCCACAGGTCCCTGAACTTGACTCACTTGCCCCCCACCAAGGCGGACAGGCCGCCTGGGAGCCTTAGCTAAGCTAAGCAGCCTCAGGGCCGCCTGAGGGCTACTTCTGGCCACGTGAGTTTCGCATTTGAGCGATGCGGCCCTCCTGGGGTCTCTGGAGCGCCGGGGACCGCAGCCACTCCCACGCCTACGGAGGGAGGGCGCCTTTTTCCAGACAGCGCGGTCAGGTGACAGTGGCCTAGCTTACTTACAGGGAGCCGCGGAAGGACGGGTGCCCAGAGGCCGCGCGGCGCGGCGACGGGACGGAGGGCGGCGCGCTGCCATGCGGTCCCCCGCGCCCCCCGCGCCCGGCCTGGCGTTCCCGCTGCTGCTGCTGCTGCTGCTGCTGCTGCTGCCGCTGCCGCCCGCGCCCCGCGCCGCCGCCCGCGCCCCGCGCTTCGACCCCACCTGGAAGTCCCTGGACGCCCGCCCGCTGCCCGCCTGGTTCGACCAGGCCAAGTTCGGCATCTTCGTCCACTGGGGGGTGTTCTCCGTGCCCAGTTTCGGGAGCGAGTGGTTCTGGTGAGCGCGCCCCCCTCCGTCGGCTCCGACTCCGCTTCCGTGCCCCGGCCCGCAGCCACCGCCCAGCCCGCGCGGCCCCCTGCCTGGTTGTCTGGTCCCGGGTCCGTTTCGCCTGCCGCTGTTTCAGCGGCGTCCAGCACTTCCGGGTGTTAACTGTGTAATCCACTGTGTCAGCGCTTGGATGAACTTGGGCTTTCTCTTCCGTGTGGCTGCGGGAGTCGTCAGACAAAGCAGATCTGGCCTCTCGGCTTCTTGGTGGTTGTACAGCCCAAGCTGTAATTTTCACGCTCTAACCGCGGAGAGACTAAGAGATTCATGCAGTCGGGTGGGTCTTGGGCCTAAACTGTTGTCCATGGAGACAGACTCGAGGTCCCAACACGGTTCTGCTCTAAAGTATGGTTAAAACACAAATTATGCGTATGTGAAACTTACGTTCATTTGGACATGCACTGGCTCTTTAATGTTAAAATGTTACCAGGTGTGGCTTGGCTCTAGGAATTAAAAAAAACAAGGTTCTAGAATGTCACCCTAAAAAAAAAAAATCCCTAATTATTAGTAGACTATTCTATAAAAAGTGCTGCACACAAAAAATTGCTCTTTAGATTTTACCTTGAGATCTGTGTAAAAATGTGCATGTAGTCTCTTACGGCTTTGAACTGTTTCGCATCTCTTTCCTGATTAAATTCTTCCGGTATTAAGTTCTTCAGGAGAGAAATGTTATCAAATGCATACATATATAATGCTGCACACACATATAGTGTATTCCTATGTAAAATAAGAAAATAAATGAGTGTTTAACTCTTATACTATATACCTAATATGCATCAAATTTAATATTACAATATGTAGTAGATACAGTAGAGTGTAAACTATATATTATATTGACATTACATTGTATGCATTGTAACACTTTCAACAAAGAGCTTGACTTTCTGCAAGCAGTAACCTTTTTTACGGGCATTTATTTCATTCATTCATTTATTTAGTCATTTCCTTTGCTGTTTTTTCATAATGCCCAATCATTAGAACCCTAGTTCATCGAAGGATTCAACAAATATGCTTTAAGTGCTGCTCCATGCACTTAGAGAGAGAGGGAGGACAGAGAGAGAGAGAGGGCCGAGAGAGAGAGAGTCCCAAGCAGGCTCCTCACTGCAAGTGCGGAGCCCAGCTTGGGGCTTGATCTCACTAACTGGGAGATCATAACCTGAGCTAGAATCAAGAGCCAGAGGCTTAACCAACCGAGCCACCAGGCGTCCCAAGCAGTAACCTTTCTTACTAAGTTAGGCAGATTGATGTAAAAGAACAGTGTAAGCTATGAAGTGCTATTCATATACTCTTCTGAAATCAACTTGTAAAACAAGGGACTCTTTTTCCCCATGTTGTGTCTTACCAGACACATTTACTTAAGGCTATTATATATCTTTGCAAGTTTTGTGCTTGTAAGGTATTTTGAGTTTATTTTTGAAATGTTTCCAATTAGCCAGGTACATAAACTAACAGATTTTCTTCCTCTCATATTAAGATCTAATAAATTATACTTTATCATTTTGTTCAACAAGGAATGTTAGGTAAATGTATATTTGGTGCTGGAAGAGGATTTGATGCTCTACCAAAAATACCTAGTTTTGATTCATATTGCTCTTTGCAGTGGTTAACTTTTCATTTTCTACAAACAAACACAGAATTGTTTGTTTTGACCTAGAACAATAAAGATACTGCTCATATAAAACTAACTAGAATGTGGGGCACCTGGATGGCTTAGTCGGCTGGTTAAGCGACCGACTTCAGCTCAGGTCATGATCTCGTGGTTCGTGAGTTTGAGCCCCATGTCGGGCTCTGTGCTGACGTGAGTTTGAGCCTGTAGCCGGCTTTGGATTCTGTGTCTCCCTTTCTCTCTGTCCCTCCCCGACTTGTGCTCTGTCTCTCTCTCTCAAAAATGAATAAACATTAAAAAAACTAACTAGAATATATTTTGGATGGTCTGGAAGTGCATGAACCCTGTAGAAGATTCTTTAGTTATCTATGTTATTCCCCTTTGTGTCCCCTCTAATCCTCTGCTCCCCACTCCAATTTGACTCAGGACAGTCAATGGTAGAGATGAATATATCTGATTGTCCTTAATGGTAATTCAACTCCAGATATAAATGATGGACTCTTTACAGTAAATGCCTCTTTTCACCTCTATTAGTATGAAATTTGAAAAGTAACTCTAGACTATAGTAGAAAATGCAGAATCAAATTAAACAGTAAAGGGAGAAGGTAGAGATCTCTTATCCATGTTCAACTTTCTGACTGTCCCAGTTTGTCTTTTATAGTTCAATTTGAAAAGCAAAAATGCATCATGGATCAATTAGGAAGCTTTCACTTCAAGGTACAGAAACCCCCCCGAAAATGATGTAATAACAGGAGCTTGTTACTTCAAATAATGAGAAACTTAGAGGCAGTTGTCTCATTGGTACAATCAAAGAACAAACCTATTTCTGTCATCCTCAGCCTGTTGACTTGTCCCTTCATGTCACCTGATGGCAGCCAGGCATTGCTTCACACAACCTTGTCCAAAGGCCAGGAAGGCCTTGCTCAGAATGAATGCATAAAACAAGTAATCCTTTAAGGCTGAGTCAATGTATTAAAATAACAGCATCTTAATGCAAACTGGTGCAGCCGCTCTGGAAAACAGTGTGGAAGTTCTTCAAAAAATTAAAAATAGAACTACCCTATGGCCCAGCAATAGCACTGCTAGGAATTTACCCAAGGGATACAGGAGTGCTGATGCATAGGGGCACATGTACCCCAATGTTCACAGCAGCACTTTCAACAATAGCCAAATCCTGGAAAGAGCCTAAATGTCCATCAACTGAAGAATGGATCAAGAAGATGTGGTTTATATATACAATGAAATACTACTTGGTGATGAGAAAGAATGAAATCTTGCCATTTGTAGCAAGGTGGATGGAACTGGAAGGTGTTATGCTGAGTGAAATATGTCAGGCAGAGAAGGACAGATATCATATGTTTTTACTCATATGTGGATCTTGAGAAACCTAACAGAAGACCACGGGGGAAGGGAACGGAAAAAAAATAGTTACAGAGAGGGAGGGAGGCAAACCACAAGAGACTCTTAAATACAGAGAACAAACTGAGGGTGGATGGGGATGTGGGAGAGAGGGGAAAATGGGTGATGGGCCTTGAGGAGGGCACTTGTTGGGATGAGCACTGGCTGTTGTATGTAAGCCAATTTGACAATAAATTATATTTATAAAAAATAAAATAAAATAAAATAAAATAAAATAAAATAACAGCATCTTCTTAATTTTAATGTTGCCAACTCCCCCACTTCTTCTTTGCTGGTGAATATAAAAGATTCATGTTGTTTTAGGCATGTGGTCTTCCTCTTGAAAACTGGCACTTATGTTGCAAAGGACTAACTTATCTAAAGATACAAACTACATGTTATGATTTAAAAATGGAGAATTAAGGGCAAATAGGTGGCTGGGTTGTCTAGAATGTTCTAATTTATGAGCTGAGGGGATTTCACAGAGGGATAGATGGAAAATGAGGAATGTTTACATAAGCTTTCTTTAAGGTAAAATCAAACTAATGGGGAAGTGAGAAAGAGAATCTGGGTAATATTTGAGTAAGGGGAAATTAATAAAGGGAGCTGGGGCAATTATTTCAAATGTTTATGGGTATACCATTTATGTGTTGTTTCTCTTCCTCCCTTTAGGTGGTATTGGCAAGAGAAAAAGATACCAATGTATGTGAAGTTTATGGAAAATAATTACCCTCCTAATTTCAAATATGAGGATTTTGGACCACTATTTACAGCCCAGTTTTTTAATGCGAGCCACTGGGCAGATGTTTTTCAGGCTTCTGGTGCCAAATACACTGTCTTAACTTCCAAACATCATGAAGGTAAATAAGTGCAACATTTTCAAACACTGACGATAGTTATGAAAGGCAAAGTAGTTCTTTGGAAGAGGAAACCAAAATACATCAAATCAGTTTTCTCTTAGGAGCAGTAGTTACGTGGCTACTGACATTTGCCTATAATTTAAGAGACCATATATTTCAACCAATTGAGAAGCATTAGGTCTGTAGAAATATCATACCCCCCCACACACATAAAAACAACAAAAAGAATGAAAGATGATCATATTTTGCTATGTACGTATTTAACAGTATTTCCAAGATTTCCTTGGAAGCTATTTGTAGTGAGATGTGAGTTGCAGCATGAAGTTTATAATTACATTTGCCTTCTTCCCTTTCCCTGCACCTCTGTAATGCATTCTGGGAAGGCTCCATCACCATGGGGATTGTGCTGCTGCGGTCTTGTGTCATTACCAAAACCTTGCTGCACTTTTGGCCAACTCTTAGATAGCCAAATGGTGGGCAATTTGCTGGTGATGAAAGTGATACAGGTCACCTGGAGGGAAAGGGGGATTATGGAACTGTAATCATGCCTATAAATGGCAGAGATGGTGGAAGAATATCTAAAAGGAAACAGTGTATGAGTCAAGGTTCTCCAGAGAAACAGAACCAATTGGAAGTCTGATGTATAGGGGCGCCTGGGTTGCTCAGTCAGTTGAGCGTCTGGCTTTGGCTCAGGTCATGATCTCACGGTTTGTGGGTTCGAGCCCTGCATCAGGCTCTGTGCTGACAGCTCAGAGCCTGGAGCCTGTTTTCAGATTCTGTGTCTCCCTCTCTCTCTGACCCTCCCCTGCTCATGCTGTCTCTCTCTCTCTCAAAAATAAATAAAAACATTGAAAAAATTAAAAGAAAAGGAAGTCTGATATATAAAAAGAGATTGGTTATAAGAAACCGGCTCCTGCAGTTACGGAGGCTAAGAAGTCTGGACCCAGGAAAGCCAGCAGTATAGTTGCAGTCTGAGTGCAAAGACGGGAGAAGGTATGAGCTCAGACTGGCTGCAAGGGAATTCTTACCCAGCCTTTTATTCTGTTTATCTCTTCAAGGGATTGACTGAGGCCCTCTCACACTGGGGAGAGCAATCTGCTTTACTCAGTCTACCTATTTACATTTTAAAAAATGTTTTATTTTATTTTTGAGAGAGAGAGAGAGAGAGAGAGCATGCAAGCAGGGAAGGGACAGAGAGAAAGAGGGAGACACAGAATCTGAAGCAGGCTTCGGGCTCTGAGCTGTCAGCACAGAGCCAGATGCAGGGTTCGAACCCATGAACCATGAGATCATGACCTGAGCTGAAGTTGGACACTCAACGAACTGACTGAGCCACCCAGGTGCCCTATTTTTTTTTAAGTTATTTTTTAAAATCAGTCTAGCTATTTAAATGTTAATCTCAGGGTACCTGGGTGGCTCACTTGATTCCAGCTCAGGTCATGACCCTGTGGCCCAGTCAAGTTGACACATAAAATTATCCATCACAGTGGGCCTACATTAATAGGATAATTTCCACCCATTACCATTCCGTATCCAAAAGATCAAGGAAGTGTTAACAAATTGTTACTGTCCCAACCACATGTTAATTCATTTGACGATTGCTTTGCATGACCATTTTTGCCTTGGCATAAGAAATTCTGCCTCAGTATTTTCTACAGCGGTGGGGAGGGAAATAGGAGGGAAGAACCAAAACCAAAAATCTGTAATCATCTTCGGATAATTTTCCCTTTGGCCACATTCAGGTGGCTTAATGATTTTCTCCTATAGATGTTTCTCCTACTGAGGTGGATATTTAGAAAGTGTATATGCTTGTGAACATGTTGATATCCTGGTGTCTAGGAACTCTCTAAGCTGTATGGCACAAAGCATTACATAGTATGCATTTTGTTTTAAAACAGTTTGTGTTAAAAATGAAACAAAAATAACTTTTTTTTAGATCTTTAAAAGCATTTGTAAAAACATAATTTATAATACTTCTCTTTTATCTTTTATGTAGTCACAAAGCTATGGTTATACATCTAGAAATTCCTCCGCTGTGTGTAATCTATAGCGTAATCTGTAGCGACCAATTCTCCAGCTTACAGTAGGGTCCCATCATGCCGACAAAAAAATTGTATATTGTCATGGATTCACGGATGAATGAGGCTACTGCCTAATCACATTTTGAAAAACAGTGTGCCTCCCGGGACACCCCTGAGTTGAATGTAGTCAAATGTAAACCAGGCCAGGCAATGACCCATGAGAAACACCATACTGTTCCATCTGAATTCATGGTGGGCTGCCCATCCAATAATTAAACTGGCAACAAAGCACTCTGAAATTGGCTCACAAATTATTGTAGCCGGAAGCACGTTAATTCGCAATTTGGTCCATCTGATCATTCTGGATCGAAACTGGGAAGTGGAATAAGAGCCAGTTTTGCATTGCAACCTGAGTGGACATCCCAAACCTCCGACCTCGGTCAGTGATGGCTTGGGCCATCAAGTAATCTTCAGCAGTGTATTGAGCAAAAGCTATAAGCCCTCCTGCTTGATTGAACACATCCTTTCTCATTAAACAAGACATTCCTGTCACACATTTGAAGCCAGTTACATTGGCAGAGATATAGGACCTTGGATGGGAAGTTCCAAAATATACCTCTTCTAATGTGGCAGCAAAGCCCTGTCTGTCTGCTACATAGGGCAAAAACAAAATGACTTTTAATCAAACTGTGAGGACAGAGACTGAAGCCCACATTTGTAAACTTTCTAGGACTCATATTTTCATATGTTTTCATTGCTTTATGGAAAAAGTCCCGCTGAGCTTGTTTAGGCAGAAAGATCTTTCTGTGAGCTTATGTGGTGATAATGAAGCCCCATGTGGTTTTAGTACTGTCTGGCGTTAGAGCCTGTCAACTTGATACATTTTGAATAGGACTTTAAATATTGCCGCTTTGAAGCTTACCACAAACACCTTTGACAAGAGTGAGTGGTTTTAGATGCTTATTTTTTTTAAGTTTATTTATTGAGAGAGAGACAGAGAGAGACACAGAGAGAGAGAGAGAGAGAATCCTGACGTGAATCCTGATGTGGGGCTCAATCCCACAAACTGTGAGATCATGACCTGAGCTGAAATCAAGAGTTGAACTCTTACCATACAGAGCCATCCCGAGGAGCTTATATTCTAAGAGGAAAAATCAGACTATGCAGACCTTAAGGGGTACCAGAATGTTACTTTAAAAAGCCTTAGTTCCACCTTGTTTAAATTCTCATTTGTTTCTCATATAAAAGCAGAATATATGCTATGGAAAAAAGTTCCATAAAGCAGTTGTAGAAGTGTTTGTGTGTCACGTGTACCATTTTGGCATTTGTATAGGTGGAAATGTACTAAAGCAGATTCACATTCTTACAAAGACTCTTACTATAATTGTACAGGCTTTACCCTGTGGGGCTCAAAGTATTCATGGAACTGGAATGCGGTAGATGTGGGGCCGAAGAGGGACCTTGTCAAGGAGCTTGAGGCAGCCATTAGGAACAGGACTGACCTTCGCTTTGGACTGTACTATTCCCTCTTTGAATGGTTTCATCCACTCTTCCTTGAGGATAAATCCAGGTCATTCCATCAGCAACAGTTTCCAGTTTCTAAGACGCTGCCAGAACTCTATGAGCTAGTGAACAAGTATCGGCCGGAGGTCCTGTGGTCAGATGGTGATGGAGATGCCCCTGATGACTACTGGAACAGCACAGTCTTCTTAGCCTGGCTGTATAACCAAAGGTGGATGTGCTATTAGATCACCATGGTGACCCCAAATGTCCCCCATACATACATAATGTTTGAATTCCCTTGTTTTGTGAAATATTCCCTTTCGGGCTTATCTATGGTGTGAGGCAGGGGGAAATCATTGTAAGTGATGCTTATTAGATATATCAGGTCTTTTTAATATTTATTTTTGAGAGAGAGAGGGAGATAGAGGGGGCAGAGGCAGGGAGAGGGGGACAGAGGGTCTGAAGTGGGCTCTGTGCTGGCAGCAGAGAGCCCAACGTGGGACTCGAACTCACGAACCATGAGATCATGACCTGAGCGTTATAAAGTTGGACACTTAACTGACTGAGCCACCCAGGTGCCCCTAGATATATCAGTTTTTACTCAAAGTAATCAGTCAGTAATCAAGACTTACAAATCAGGAGTCAAATACAACTCAAGAGTCTGATTTTGAAATCACTAAAAACCACCAAAAATTTGAAATCACTGGAAAAAAAAGATAAAATCACAGAATCAAGAACTTTGAAGATGTTAATTTTGCAGTTCCCCCCATTCCTCTTCTGAGACAACAATTCATCACTGTGATTATGTGCCTTTTGATTCCTCTAATTGCTTCTCTCCATCTTCTCTTTTGATATCTTTGCTACTCAGTCACTGTCACCCTTGTCTGCCTCCTCTTTTCCTGCATCAGCACCACATCAGTTTTTTTACCTGTTGCTTTCTAGCATGTTCCAGACTGCCCCATTAGAACAGGGGGTTCTGGCTGAGCTCCTCTATTAGGCTTGAACCTTGTGACCAAATTTGTATTTGTAACTAGAAAATACTTGGTGTTGTGCTATGAAGTCAGGGAGTGTTGTACTTGTGTTCCCTGAACACACGAGGGATGCGCATACAGATACTCTGGAAGCTCTTGATACGTAAGGCAGCAGTTTGCCCAGGTACGTCCAAAGGGGAAAGACTGGGAACCATCCACTTCAGTTTGTAAATCAAACTGTCTCTTCTAAGCGGAGAGGTGCAGGAGCTTCCCACCTGCTGTGATAATACCATTCTGGGGATTATTTCATGCCACCATGTATTCCATGATGGCAACAGTCAACTTTCCGGAGATTTTTCAACATCAGGCACAATTGTAAGAGACAGGGTAGAATATACATATGAGATTATTCAGTTATAGGTGAGAAGAATGTTTTTTTAAAAATTTTTTAATGTTTATTTATTTTTGAGAGAGAGAGCGTGTGGGCTGGGGAGAAACAGAGAGAGGGAGATGCAGAATCTGAAGCAGGCTCCAGGCTCTGAGCTGTCAGCCCAGAGCCCGATTCAGGGCTCGAACCCACAATCTGTGAGATAGTGGCCTGAGCCAAAGTCAGATGCTCAGCCGACTGAGCCACCCAGGAGCACACACCCCCACCTTTATTTATTTATATTTTTGAGAAGAATGTTTTGAGTGTAAATTCCATTCTGGCTATTATTCATAATACGTGGGAGAAGGAGCTCAAATAACAGTATGATACTCTTTTAAGTGCTGTTTGTGCTAGGTACTGGGCTAGGGCTAGGTGTTTTACATAAATTCTTTCTTCTTCCTTTTTTTTTAAACGTTTCTCAATATTTTAATATTTATTTTTGACAGAGAGAGGGAGATAGAGGGGGGAGGCAGAGAGGGGGACAGAGAGAGGGGGACATCTCAAAAATGAGATACAGAGAGAGAGAGAGAGAGAGAGAGAGAGAGAGAGCATGAGTGGGGGAGGGGTAGAGAGCGAGGGACTCAAAGGATCTGAAACAGGCTCCAGGCTCTGAGCTGTCAGCAAAGAGCCCAATGCGGGGCTCGAACCCACAAACCACAAGACCATGATCTGAGCCAAAGTCAGACCCTTAACCAACTGAGCCTCCCTGGTGTCCCTACATAAATTATTTCTGATCTAATAACAGATGAGGAGATTATTCAGAGAAGTTAGGTCATTCACTCTGGGGGCAGGGAGCTTAGAAAGTGATGGAGCCAGTGTTGCAGCCAACCCAGGTCTATTTGACTTCAAAGCTATGGGCTTTGCATTATATTATTCTGCTATGATTGTTTCTCAGGAGTAGATTTCAGTTAGACTTCTTTTCAGTGATATTTCCTTTTATGTAAAATATTTTATCTTTTGTTAAAAAAATTACATTTCAGCCCCGTTTGGGACACGGTTGTCACCAATGACCGTTGGGGACTTGGTACCATCTGTAAGCATGGCGGCTATTACACCTGCAGTGATCGTTACCACCCAGGACATCTTCTGCCTCATAAATGGGAAAACTGCATGACAATAGACAAGTTTTCCTGGGGTTACAGGAGAGATGCCAGACTCAGTGACTATCTTACAATTGAAGAACTAGTGAAGGTACAGTAAAATGTCAGGTGACTATTAAGGTAATAATATTCTTAATTGTGTGGATGTGTGAGAATTATGTCTTATAATTGTAGAGCTCAGGGGCCTATAAACACAGGACATTATTCTATGTTCTGTGTTTGATCTTCTGGACAGTGGTTACATATGTGTGTGTAAGCACACAAATACAACATATTATTAACACATTAACGATGGAATTGTTTCATCTACCTAAGAACTTTTATTTATTCTTAATTTTTTAGGAACTTGTGGAAACAGTTTCATGTGGAGGAAATCTTTTAATGAATATTGGGCCCACACACGATGGCACAATTCCTGTAATTTTTGAGGAGCGATTGAGGCAAATGGGGACCTGGCTAAAAGTCAATGGAGAAGCTATTTATGAAACCCACCCTTGGAGGTCCCAGAGTGACGTCACCCCAGACGTGTGGTAAGTTATTCTTGTTACCAACTACTATTTGATGGAAGAAAGCATCTAAAATTTCTGAGATACAAGGAGAAAAGTAGGATAAAAAAGGAAATTGGATGCATGCCTATTATACAAAGCACTTTCCAAACTTTATTTACTCTAGAAGAAATCAGCATGTGTTTAACACTTAGTTTATCCAGTCGAGCTTAAATCCTATCTAGGAACTTCCTAAGAGTGGGCAAATTTTGGTAAAAAATAGTCAGCTCTTATAAAAATCATAAGCCATTCAGAAAAATGAAAGAATGCTGAGTGGTTAATCCAAAAGGAAGACTTTGATTTAGTCATCTAGTTCTCATTTCTGCAGATGCTCCATTGTATGAAATTAGCAAGGAAGAGGTGCCAAAAAATATTTAAAATGAGCCCAAATAATAGCATTATTTTAATTGATAAAAAACTGATAATTTGTTCATATTATTCTAATAAATCTAAACCAGAAGGGTTTTTTTTTAAGAGTATTTTTTAAATGTTTGTTTTTGAGAGAGAGAGAGAGCACAAGCAGGGGAGGGGCAGAGAGAGGGAGACAGAGGATCCGAAGCAGGCTCTGGGTTGACAGCCCACAGCCCGATGTGGGGCTGAAACTCACAAACTGTGAGATCATGACCTGGGCCGAGGTCAGACGCCTAACCGACTGAGCCACCCAGGTACCCCTAAACCTGACGTTTCTTTACAATTAATTAATTTAGGGGCACCTGGGTGGCTCAGTCAGTTAAGTGTCTGACTCTTGGTTTTGGCTCAGGTTGTCATTTCGCGGTTTCATCTGTGTGAGCCCCGCATCAGTCTCTGCACTGTCAGCGGGGAGCCTGCTTGGGATTTTCTGTTTCTCCTTCTCTCTCTGTCCCTCCGCATTCACGCTGCCTCTGTCTCTCTCAAATAAATAAACTTAAAAAAATTAAAATTAATTATTTTAACTTGCTAATTGTTCTTTTAACTAGAATCTTCTTTAAAAGCTTTGCTTATGTCTGAGCTTTGAAAGGTACCACATGCCAATAAGTACCTGAATCACATTCTGCAAATATGATGGTTTCTGATGTTGGGTCTTAACATATATAAATAAGAGTAGTATTGGGAAGCTCTAAAAATTCACCTTTTGTTGTCACCAGGTGAATACAACCTCATCAAGTATAAATCAAAAATTAGACTAAATATTCTTTGACTTTACTTATGACTTCAAACTAATTGTCAACTCACTGAAGAAAATAAAGTAACGTAATCTAGATAGAAGCAACTAATTATAGAATTTTAGAATGTCTGGGACAAGCCATAGGCAGAACCCAGTCCCAATCCTTCATTTTACAGAGACTAGTTTATTTTTTAAAAAATTTTTAATGTTTTATTTATTTTTGAGAGAGAGAGAGAGAGAGAGAGAGAGCGCGCGAGGGTGAGCAGGAGAGGGGCAGAGAGAGAGGGAGACACGGAATCCAAAGCAGGCTCCAGGCTGTGAGCTGTCAGCACAGAGCCCGACGCGAGACTTGAACCCACAAAGCATGAGATCATGACCTGAGCCAAAGTGGGACACTTAACTGACTAAGCCACCCAGGCACCCCATACAGAGATTACTTTAAATCTGGTTTTGGGATTTGCATCTGGGCATATATTTGACGAGGGGGTCTGATTACGGATTTCACAATCATCAACTGTTTATTTCAATAAATAAAAATAAAAGCCAAAATATTTAACAAGGTCCGTGAAGCCCCTTGTCTGGCTCCTACTGACTGCACGAACCCCAAACCCCACGTGGCTCTGCTCTCTCCTCATTTCAGGAGCTCTTTGCTGCCCGTCCTTGCCACAGTCATCTGTAGACTCCCAGGTCCTTACAATCCTTCAGGATTTCAGCCCTAGCTCACTGTCACTATCCCCAGAACTACTCTTCACATCACTCTTAGTGATTTGAATACCTATATTCGTATTTTAAAAAATTTGCCGACCCAACAATTCTTATACTCTCTCTCTTCCGAGGATCTTGTCCACTCTACCTTTGCTACCCCGTTTGGGTCATGCCTTAAATCCTGCATTACCAAAAATTGTTCTTCCATGATATCCGTTTGAAGCATTCTGCTGTCTCCCAAACACCTTTTAAATTTCAGCTCACTCCACATAGCACTTCGGCTTCTGAAGGGATCTGTAATCCATGGATGATACCATCTGTAACCCTCTCACTTTTTCCCTGTCCCTCAGCCCTCTTCCTTATCCAGGTCAGATTCTATGGCTTGTCACTCTATTGCATACACTCTTTCTCTGTCATACTCACTTGACTTTGATTAAAACCTCAACTTTGGTTAAATTTAGCTCTACTCATTCCATGCCTGCTCATGGGTAGCTGAAATATGACTAGAAATACACAGACACACAGATGCGCACACACACACACACACACATATATAGACACACACACGTGCACACACACACACACACACACAATACCAAATTATTTTTCTTTTGGCTTTAAGGTCAACCCTTGAGTCCTGGATCCCATCCCAAATTATTCACTCAAGGATGGATATTATTCTAGAAATTCTCTCCTTTGCTCCTCATCTTCAGTTTTCCCTCTTTTTTAGATCCCTCCCATGAGCATACAAACGTGTTGCTTTCATCTTAAGAAAGTACTCTTTTGACACTTAGATTTCCAGCCACCTTCCCATTTCCTCCTTTCTTTTATAGTAAAACATTTTATAAAACATTATAGTAAGAGAATTTTTTTTTTTAAACTGGCTATCTTCAATATCTTGCTCCAGTTTTCTCCTGCACATACTCTGGTCAGGCTTCCACCCCCACACTTCAGAACACCGCTGTATCCAAGCCCTCCATAACCCGTCCTCCACCAAATCCAGGGTGATTTCATGGTCCTTGTTTTCTGAGTTTATGGCAGCATCTGACTCTGTTGATGCCACCTCTTCTTGTTGGCTGCTCCTTCCTAGTGTCTTTTGCTGATTCCACCTTCAGTTCCCAAACACTAAACCCTGAAGTGCCTGGGGCTTAGTCCTTGGACTTCTATTCTTCCTCTTTATGTTTATTCCCCAGGCAATCACATCCATTTTCACAGCCTTAAATGCCATACCTATAACGTCTACGGTGCTGACCTTTTCAGACTTACATTCACTTTCCTGGTCAGCATCTCCACTTGAAGTATAAATACCTTAAACTTGTTATGTCTAAAACCGAGGTCCAAACTAGCTCCACACAGTCTTCCCAAACTCAATTAATGGCAGCTTCATCCTTTTAGGTGCTTGTAAGACCAAAAATCTTGGAGTCCTTAACTCTCCTTTTATATTTCACAGTCATTCTATCTGCAAATATCATCTTTCTCTTTGAAGTATATCTAGAATCCAACCACGTCTCATCCTCTCTTGTGGCAAGTCTTGTTCTTTTAGTCTCTGTTGGGTCTCCCCTGAATTATAAGCTTCTTTTTAAAATGTTTTTTATGTTTATTTATTTTTGAGAGAGAGAGACAGAGAGTGAGCAGGGGAGGAACGGAGACGGGGGAGACACAGAATTGGAAGCAGGCTCCAGGCTCAGAGCTGTCAGAGCCTGATGCGGGGCTTGAACCCACAAACCATGAGACCATGACCTGAGCCAAAGTTGGACGCTCAACCAACTGAGCCACAGAGGCACCCTTTTAAGCTTCTTTTGACCCATCTGTTTACATCGATCCAAGCCTCTTTCATTTTTCTGCCACAAAACCTTTGAAATAATAAAGTCAGGTTATGTCACTTCTATGCTCAAATTCCTCCAATGGCTTCCAGTCTTAGAGAACAAGCCAGATCTTATAGAAGCTTTCAAGGTCCTATAAAAACTGGCTCCTTGAGGAGTGCGAGGAGCAGCAACTGCTGCCTCAGTTGCCTCAGACTCTGCCGCCCGGATCGCCTGGTCGTCATGAACCCTCAGCCCCACCCCGGGCTCTGCACGCCCTCCTCTGCAGACAGAAGCTTGTGTAGGTGTTTTGTTTTGAAAGTCCTGCTTCTGGAATCTACCAAGCTCATGAGCAAGTAACAGCAAACAAGTCACGTGTATAGGTAAAAATATAAGGAAATAGTTTCTTTGGGCAAATGCAGAGCTGAGAGAGTAAAGTCAAAGCATCTCTTTTATGTTTTAACATCACTCAATGTTTATATTTAAAAATAAGAAGACAGTACCTCAGAACTCCAAGGCAATTGAAAGTATATTGAAAAAGCAAACACTAAGAAATTTAAACTGTGGGAAGATGGCAGAGAAATAGGGAGTTCTGTACTTCCTGCCTGTATCTCTCAAAGAAGGGCTGAATGCAAAGGGCGCTGAACTGCAAGACTCTGGGAGGAAAAGAGAGTCCACTAAGAAGACAGCCTCATAGGTGCATGATTGTGAAATGGGGAAGGACATGGAAGCACGGAGGGGAGGGTGCCCCCTCTGTGGAGATGAGGGGAGGAGAAAGAGCGACTGAAACTGCTCATAGAACTGTCCCTGGAGAAGAGAAAAACCTCTGCTCTGGACGGAGAGAGATTCTATCATCACATCTCTAACTGCAGGGTGTTCGGAGAGAGATCTTAGCTCTAACTGCGGAGATTTCTTTGGGCTGGGTGTCCTGGTCCCAGAAACGT
>CM053577.1:21667055-21702106 GCA_028646485.1 Cryptoprocta ferox
CAACGTGTTTGGACCTCGAGGGTGTCATGCTAAGTGAAATAAGTCAGGCAGAGAAGGACAGATACCATATGTTTTCACTCATAAGTGGAACAGGAGAAACTTAACAGAAGACCATGTGGGAGGGGAAGGGGTGGAAAAGTTGGGGAGAGGGAGGGAGGTAAACCATGAGAGACTCTTGAATACTGAGAACAAACTGAGGACTGATGGAGTGGGGGAGAGGGGAATGGGGGTGATGGGCATGGAGGAGGGCACTTGTGGGGATGAGCACTGGGTGTTATATGGAAATCAACTTGACAATAAAGTGTAAAAGAAAAAAAAACTCTTGGAATTTCCTAACTGATGAGAAGGATAGAGATGTCTTTTGTTATGTTAATGAGGTGACTTTTCCACTTCACCAAGGGTGAGGGTGGTTGTCTGGAGACTTTCAGTCCCACCCTCCACCTCCAGGTTGAGGAGAGAGGCTGGAGGTTGAATCAGTCACCAATGACCAGTGAATTAATTAATCATAACCATGTAACAAAACCTCCATAAAACCAAAAAGAATGGGGTTCAGAGAGCTTCAGCGTTGTTGGGAGAGTGGGGTGCCTGGAAAGTTCATGGGAGCTCAATGCCCTTTCCCCATAGCTTGCCCTATGTGTCTCTTTCCTCTTGCTTTTCCTGAGTTTTATCCTGTTATGATATCTTGCCAGTAAGTAGGATGTTTGTGTGAGTTTTGTGAGCTGCTGTAGGAAATTAATTGAATCCAAGGAGGAGGTTGTTGGAACCTCCCATCTATAGCTGGTGGGTTAGAAGTTCAGGTGATACCTTGGACTTGTGATTGGTGTCTGAAGTTGAGTGGTGCAGGCAAGGAGTCTTGTAGGACTGAATCCTTGACCTGTGGCATCTGACACCATCTCCAGGTACATTGTGTCAGAATTGAGTTGAATTGTAGGACACCCAGCTGGTGTGGAGAATTGCTTGGTGAGGGTGGGGAACCCCCTGTAGCCCCTGAAAGACACATTGGAATTGGGTGCTTTTTACCATGGAGCTATTTTTCTTTCCTTCTATTAATGAAGACATGGGTAAATATTTACTGCATGGAAGTATCTCTGTAAAATAATTCCAAACCTGACACATGAGAAATATTACTATGCTTTTTCCCTCCCTTTTAACCAGGTACACATCCAAACCTAAACAGAAATTGATCTATGCCATATATCTTAAATGGCCCACATCAAGACATCTGTTTCTTGGCCAACCCATTGCTACTCTGGGGGCAACAGAGGTAAGGAAATTTTATCTTTATTGTCCCTTTCAATTGCTAGCTAGCACATCCTAATGAAAAACAGGATGAAAGTTTTAACTTCAAGGAGAGCCTTACATGTTCCTTTTACACCTCATGAGAGTATGGATTTTCCCCACTACATCTGAAAGCAGAGCAGTCCTATGAAATCTTTCATAAGCTGAAATGGTGTAAAGCAAAGAAGCAATTACCATTAATTTATGTGGAAATGTTTTTGAACAGTCCCAGACACCCACAGTAACCTCTCTTAGAAGAGATCTTCTGATACCTTAGAACACATCTTGCTAATGGATGCACAAAATGAATGGAGACAAAGCATAGATGTTCACAGACTCAGTGTAAAGCTATGGCGGCTGGATGCCGAGATGCTGAGTGGAGGAGGGAACTTGGAGTTACCACTCACTGCTGCTAGGGATGTGCACTACGTCTAAAACAGCTCTCTGCAAAACAAACACTAAATGCTATTTTTACTTTTTGCCTTTTTTTTTTTGGTAAAAGTGAAATCCTCTTTAGATTTCTTTCAGTTACAAAAACAGGTACTACTGTAGGCCTTTTATAAAAGTAAAGTGGTGTAACACAGACTAGTGTGGAATACCTATAATTTTAACATGAATTTCATCAATGGCAATGTTTGACCAAACCTTTGAAAATTTTCTTTCGTTTCCCAGAAAACTAAACTTATAAAACAGCTCTATTATCTCCATGCATATCAATGTAAAATAGATATTCTTTTTTATGGTTATTTTATGTTCTTCAAGTTCTGCAAGCATCCAAAATGATTCTGGAATTTATGCATAAATAAATGAATAAAGCAAATTCAGGTTCTTTCCCAGACATCTCATCCCAGGATACGTCTGAATAAAAGTAAGGTGTTCTAGTCATACTATTTTAAGGTCATTAAGAAAATCTGGAGGAAGTTAATCTGACAGTTATAGCAAACAGACCTGGCATTGAGTTCATTTTGATATATTTTATAGCTTGTTTTTAAGAAACAGTTTCCTTGGACGTAGATTGTCCATATGCTTCTCCTTGTATCATGTTTCCGTATTTCATTTCTAACACTGTGGTCAATCTGGCAGAAAGGAAGATGGAATTCAGATTTAATGTTTAATTACAGCTTAGTGGCCTGGGTATGACATGATCTTTTTATTTTATCTATATTTTGTTTGGCCCTCATTAATACTGTTATCTTAAAAGTTCATGGGTTTTGTTTTTGTGTTGCTCTACAGGATAGGCAAAGTTTTCTGGTTCAAAATAACCATAGATATGTACAAAACATATTTAAATCCATTTAGTGCAAGACTAAGTATATAAAACAATTACAGTAATAATTGATCAGGCTTATGTATTGTTGATCAGTTACTGGAAAATCTGGGGAGGAAGGGTAGCTTTCTAGATAAGGGACATTCTATGCAAGAACTACACAAGTCTTACATTGGGCAGATTGTTCCAGTCATTTTCCCCGATCCTGTCTTCAGTGTTTTCCCTACTCTAACACTATTCAACCTTTACAGTTCTTCTCTTCCAACTCTTGCACAGTTTTATTTGAAAGGAATATAGGAATAAGACACATATATGCACTTACTTGGATCAAAGGTTAAAATAGCTTGTGAACCACTAAATAAGACCAAAAGCTGAGTTTCCTGTCTACAGTGTTTTAAATACCAGCCACTCTTTCTGAATAAAGTGGATGAGTCAAAGAGATACATTTGAAGACATTTGTGTGTATGTTTTTAATTTCAGATCAAACTACTGGGACATGGACAGCCACTTAACTGGACTTCTTTGAAGCCAAATGGCATACTGGTAGAACTGCCACATCTCACCTTTGATCAGATGCCCTGTAAATGGGGCTGGGCTCTAGCACTAAGTAATGTGATCTAATTTGCCGCAGAGTCGTTCATGCTGCAGGTACATCGAAGACTAGAGAATATCAGGTTTCCATAATTGTAGCACATAGAGAAAGAAAATGGAAAATTGGTCAAGGAAAGTCAAGTATTTAGGCAATTCAGCCTTTTCCCCTTACTCCTTGTGTTTTTTCCTACATTACCCATGTAATTGTTTTACATCTCCAGTGTACTTTGCCATTGAAGTCTCTTCACACTGAATTTATTTCCATGTGTGATTAACAGGTGGAGATTTTTGTTTTACAGTAGCTAGGAACTGGTGGTGGTAAGGACTGAATTATGTCTCCTGAACTGTGTCTCAAATTACTATGCTGAAGCTGTAGCCCCCAATGTCACTGTATTGGAAGACAGAGCCTTTGAAGAGGTAACTAAGGTTAAATAAAGTCATAAAGAGTAAGAACCTAACCTTATATGGCTGGTGTCCTTATAAGAAGAGAGAGAGATGCCAAGGATGAAGCACACAGAGGAAAGGCCATGTGAGGACACAGGGAGAAGCACCATCTGCAAGCCAAGGAGAGAGGCCTTAAGACAAACCCGACCTGCAGACACACTGGGCTCTCAGCCTTCAAATTGTAAGAAAATAAATTACTGTGGTTTAAGCCACCCAGTCTATGGTATTTTGTTATGGTGGCCCTAGCAGACTAATACAGGTGGTAGGAAAATAATACATACTTCCGGTGCTCATAGTAATTGTCGTTTTATAAAAAAGTTTTTTTCCCTCTTGGTAATAAAACTGATACAGGTTTACTGCAGGTATTTTAAAACATATGAAAATGCTCAAAGCATTTTAGAAATGCTAAAGTCATTGTTTAGATCACCATTATTAATATTTTGGTACATATTCTTTCAGGTGTTTTGAGGGGGATGGAGAGGTGCAGGATTGGACGTATGGGCCAATTTTTGTAGGTGAGCTCATTTGAACTCCAATTTAAATTAATAAGTATGTTTCCTACATTTGTCTTCAAGCAAATTGAAGTTGAAAACCTAGTTGAAAATTAGGAATTCTACTCAAATCTTCCCTTAGAATGATGCAAAATAGTGAAGCAAAAATAATACTGATTTTGATGTAAATTTAAAGTAACACTGATTAGAGGACTCATTCTCCTCAACAAAAGAAGTTTAATACGACTGGATCTTTATCTGAAGTACTGCAGGTCCCCTTATGTCACATTAATCAAATGCAGACATCTCACTGTTTCCAAAAAAATGCTTCAAGTAGAGAATGAAATAAAGTACTATTCATATTTATTTCCTAAAATCACGCTAAAGTTGAAAACCTTTCAAAAAATTTCTCATTGTTGAAGTTCCTAAAACAAACCATCCTAAGGTATTTACATAAAAAATGTTAATAGTTCTAAATCCCAATTAATATTTTATTTGAGATCCAACTTGGACAGATTTATATGATCGCAAACACAAGACTAAGAAAAAACAAAAAAGGAGTAAAACCCAAACAAATCCAAGTATACAGTGTTACAAGAATCTTATCATAAAAGTAGGGTCATTTGTTTGAAGAGTGTAATTCTGGGACTGAACCCTCTCAACCACTTAAATTCCTACCTTGTCCATCTTTACCTTTACAAATTGATAATAAAGGGAAAAACAAATATTTAAGCAAATTATAGGATTTAGTGAGTTAGTAGTTATGAAGGAGCTACATGACAAAATACAGTTCAGTATTCTGAGGGGCTGATAAAATGCTTTCAACCCAATTCTAAGAAAAAATATGACCCCAAATTTATATTTATTTAAGGTATATCTTGCTTATGTATAAAATGTACTATATAGTAGAATTTCATAATAAGGATTTAAAAATATTCCAGCTAGTTCTTAGAATTATCTGTGGTATGAAGGCAAGAATTATAGTAAGAATAATTAAAAATCAGATCTCTCATTAACTATTTTAAGCCAATATTTTTTATCCTCCAATAAAATAATCCTTTTCCCAGCATTATTAAATAGGTACAAAATGGCCTGATTTGAATTTCAGTAATCTCTGACTTTCCTTTAATGACTAGAGAAATATTGAAGGCAAACCAGATTATTAGACTGTATAGTCTAGATGTTGATTTAAAAATTTTTTTTTAAATTATCTTTGAGAGAGAGAGAGAGAGAGCGAGCAAGCAGGGGAAGGACAGAGAAAGGGGGATAATTCAAAGCAGGTTCCAGGTTCCACACTGTCAGCACAGAACCTGATGTAGGGCTTGAACTCATGAACCGTGAGATCATGACCTGAGCTGAAGTCAGATGCTTTACCAACTGAGCCACCCAGATGCCTCTAGATGTTGCTATTTTAAATATGTGTATCACTTTAATAAGATTCTCTCTCATTTTCTTATGAGTGTCATATTCAAGCAACACAATTACTGCAAAAGTTCAGGCTATTCAAATAAATATGAATCAGGACAACAGAAGATAAGACAGATGTTTTGCCTTCTGTTCATTTCAAGTTTGTAAGTAAAGGATCTGGTTAGATAAAATCTTCCTATCTTCCAAGCAAATAAAATAAATGCTCATATAAAATGTTTATATATACACAATAACAAACACATTTATACAAGTTTGAAGGAGAAAAAAATAGAAGTAGTTTTAAGTAATCTCCATAGAATGAATTTACTGGATAAACTGATGCTCTCTATCTCCTTGGAAAAGCATACTGTTTGGTACCTAGGGCAGGCTGCAGGCCTTCAGTTGGTAAGGCTTCTGTCTGGTGCACCCTTCTACTTTGATTTCCACTTGCTGCAATCTATGTTTACCAAGTCAAGTAGCATTTGTTACTATAGTGGGTTGAAGAGTATTCTTCAACAATTCATGTCCATCTGGAAGCTCAGAAGGTGATCTTACTTGGAAATGGTGTCTTTGCAGATGTAATGAGAGTAAGTATTGAGACAAGATCATACTGTATGTGAGTGGGTCCCAAATGAGAGTAATCTTATAAGAGAGAAAGAACACAGACACACAGACAAGGCCACATGAAGGCAGAGGCAGAGACGGAAGTTTGCTGCTACAAGCCAAGGGCCACCGGAGCCACCAGAAGCTGGGAGAGCCAAGGAAGTATTGACAGGTCTTCCTTAGAGCCTTCGGAGGGAGCCTGGCCCTGCCGACACCTTGATTTTGGACGTCCAAAATCAAGAATGGTGAGATGATAAATTTCTGTTAAGTCACCCCATTAGCAATAATTTGTTATAGTGGCTCTAGGAAATTAATAGTTACCAAACAAGCTGATTATGCCAGTTGAACTTGTTATCATGAGTATATAAACTGATGACTTGAGTGTGAAGAGCTGTAGTTTCTGTGAAAACCAAGCTGAATTCTGAAAAGACTCGATAAAAATGTTTTCTTAGGGGCGCCCGGCTGGCTCAGTTGGTGGAGCACATGACTCCTGATCTCAGGGTTGTGAGTTTGAGCCCCGTGTTGGGGGTAGAGATTCCTTAAAAAGAAAATCTTAAAAAAAAGTGTTGCTTTTTAAAAATTAAAGGTATTGGTTAATTAATTGTGGGCAAAACAGTTCTAAAAGATTGGAGAAAAATATAGCAAAAACCTGCAAGAATTCTGTATCGGTGGCTCACAATTATATAATGTAATGAAGTGCACGTGATTTGCACAAGAAGGAGTTAGAGGGTGCCTACAAGCAGACTCACACAAAAAAGGTAGAAAAGGCCTGGTCCCTAGATTAAATAATTGGCAACTAAAGAATATTTATATTTTAAGTTAAAATATCTAAGAGTAAGTTTTTTGTGTGTGATAGATACCCTACTTTAAGTGACCTTTGGATTAACCAAACAACTATGGGTCCCAGACAAGTAGGCTCCTTTTGTACTAGCTGAACACAAATTTATAATATCTAAGGCCAATGAGCTTCAAATGCATGTGGGTTTTACCTTGTCATCTCTTCAACTGCCACAACTCCACAGATGCAGATGACTCCACGTGAAAATTTTCAGTTGATTGGATTGTGATCCTTTTTTTTTTTTTTTTTTTTTTTTTTTTTTTTAACAAGGCCACACCTGTTCAGTCTCAAATATTCCTTGGATGAAATCCTGGGTTAATACTGCTGGAAGAGATGCAGGCCCTATTACATACACATTCACTAATTTTTCGAAATGCAGTTTTTCTACCACTCTATTGGAAAATAACATCACTATTTTCTGTCAAATTTTGAAGAGAAATATTTGCGATCTTCAACACTTTTACATCTGTTTTTTCTTTTTTTAAACATTGTAGACATAGACTCCCTAGCAGTGGACTTTGGGCCCAGCCTGGCCTCAGAAGAGACTTCATTTTCGACCTTCTACTACACAGCTAGATGTTTTGTTGGACGAACATAAAGGGATGTCACTGACAATATTCTTATGATAATGAAAATATATCTAATACACTGATGATATGCAACGATTCATTTATTTCTGCCTAATTGCCCTTATAAATACATAATATAGCTTTACTAGAGACGATGAATTGTTTCTTTTCAGAAGGGAGTGCTATTCATTTTTTCTAAACAAAAAAGCTAAAGCATCAATTACTAGTTAAAATAAAACTTGAAAACTAGCATATTCTCCCAAAATAACAGCAAAAATGCTATAGGACAAATAATGGCTGTAAAGTATTAACTCAACAAAACCATATTTTACTAAAATATTTTATTGCAGTAAGATATTTACTGTGCTCAAAATCAATACAAAGTAAGTTATTAAAATTATTTACATACAAATGCTGAAACTATGTAGCTAATAATAGCCTCTGAGTAATAACAGCAGCACAATTTCAGCCTCTAAATCAAATACGTAATATTCTAAGGATTGTTAACAATGGTAAAGAAAAAAATTACTGATCATGGTTGTTAAATTCACTGATTTCCATAAAAACAAATGTCCTTCATCAGGGTTGTCTAAGGTAAATAATTTATTCCTTTGAAGAGTAACTGGAGAAAAGTCTGATTCATTCATGTATACTATAGTCCAGTGAACTTTATGATTAAATAGTACATTTTCTAAATTTCACACCTATTTCTCAAACAGATTTTTCTTCCGTATAAATGTCAATGTATGCTATATTTCATATTCTATATAAAAAAAGTATCTACATTAGTTTTTGTCAGTTTGGAACTAATATCCGTGGCATAACAAAGTATTAATAATTCTGATATCTGCACTGTGTACACTGGGATATGCCCACAAAAACTGGTCTGTTGATGACTTTTAAAAAAATATATTAAGATGCCAAATAAATCTATTTTATTTACGAAATGAAGACTTTGATTAAGAATATATTTTTATTAGGCAATTCGGTAACAAATCATTACCCTATATATAGTTGATTTATTCAGTGTATTTTTAAAAGTAAATGAATTCCATTGTAGTTTTTCTTGAAGGAAAATAAATCATTTCTCCAGTTGTTGAGGAGTACTAAAAGCTTCGTACACATTAGCAGCAAAGTCTTTCACTTGCTCCATCATCAATAGATCCTAGCAAAGAGGACAATAAAACATTACAGTTTGTAAGAAGTATCGATAATTTGAATCCATTTCTGCAATCAAGCAATAAATTTAGCTTTAAGTTTTGTGGTATTAAGGCCAAAAAGAAAATAGCTTAACGAAAGGAACATTTTTTCTTGCAATAAATTCTAGGAGATACTTATTGTTTAGGTTCTTATATAAGAAATGGTGGGTAGGGTAAGTATTCAAGTGTGACTTCGAGAAGAAGACCCAAAACAGTCTCCAAATGGACTCGTGTGTGCCATGTGCTGGGTAAGTATATGTTGAATAACCAATTACAATACTAAAGATACAAGTGTAAAGGTACCTTGTCTGGAAGCTGACATAACATGGTTGTAAGGTGTATTACTTTTTAGAAGACCTAACACAGAATATATGTAGCATGTCATATATTATGTATACACAAACATAAGCTACATATATATACTTTAGAACGAGGGTTCTTAAGGGATTTGTGAATATAAAAATAAGAATTACATTTTTATTCTCATGAACCTTTAAAATCTAGCGTTTCTTTCAATTATGAATTTGACAACCAACTGTGAGAGCAGTAGCATGGCTTATGCATTTGTCTTCAGTGGAAATCAGACATTTTCACATCATATGATACCTGTGGAAGTTACACGAACTACCATTACATCTTGTTATTTCATGCATGAACAAAGAGGCAATACTGCTACTTCATAAATTTGATATTAAAAAGTATTTTGAAAACTGTATATAATTGGCTTTCCTTAAAACCTATGTATTCTACAATATGCATTTATACACATTATTCTGAGAAGGGTCCACGGGCTTCACCAGATTGTGAAAAGATCCATGACACAGAAACACTGAAGTGCCCCTCTGAGCATCAGAGAAACAGTGAATCAATCTGTCCTTGTGTTCTCTGTTTCTTAAGTATCAGAAAACCCAAATGAAGTTTAGACCAGTCTTGACCTCAACAAATTCATGGCTAAATTCTCTAAAGGCAACTTGGCATTTTATAGTTAAATACGAGTTAACATAGAGATTATGGTTAAAAAAAACTGGTGGGAGTCTTGGCAACCAATAGTGTAGTATGTACATTTAACCCACATTCAGTCATACTAAAAAACTTAAACATTAATATCAATGATATTTTTATTAGATTGAAATATTTTGTTTTCATTATCAATTATACAGATTTTAATTAATGTAGTACATAAATTACTTAAGCCTTAAAGCGGCTGGTGGTGTATTATGCCTGGTTGTATTTCCCACTTGTCTGCCAAGATGAATAGCCTCCCGATGAAGCCAGAGACTGCTATGAAACTGGAGAAAGATAAAGTTACAAACTTTTTTCTCACAGTGATATACATGTGAAAATTAATTTAATATTAAATTAAAAATTTTAAACTAAGTTTTTATAAAAAAATATGAGCTTAAACGAAAGGAGATCAGCCTTATTCACTCTTCCTTCTGCAGTATGAATGCCTGTCGTGGGTGAGAGAGATGACAAAGATGACTGAAGAGAGCAGTGAGGCAAAATAAGCATGGACAGGACAAAGTAAGGACACCGTACACAGAGAGAAACAAGCACAATCTATAGTCTTAGTGCTGTTCATGTTCCCAAGCAGAAAGTACGCAGGAGATAATCTAACTTGTCTGAGACACATGGTTCCAAGGAGACGCCATCTTTACACTTAGGCTGCAGGGTCTCTTCGCTGGACATTAGTGCAGTAGTTTGGATTTGAGGTGTACTGCAAACAAGTTTTTAATTCTAATACAAGTTTTAGTCTTCTAATCCAAGTTGCAAGTGACTCATAAAAAACTGTGTGGATTCAGAGTTATTATTTCAATAATATTTGCCTTAATGCATTCAAAATGCTTTTCTAAGAAAGGACAGAGTTTAAGGTAGTACTGTCTATGGGACTTTTCATGAGCAGATTATTGGTGCATTATTAATAGTCATATTTATTAATACTAAAATGCTTTACTTCCCCAAGACAATTTTTTAGTTTTCCTCAAAATTTGAGGAACTGGATCACTGATTTGTCTCATAGCTCAATCTTATTACTAACATAGTTTAATGCAAAACATCAGCATGGTAAGTGCAACTGACCATCACAATGTATGTAAAATGCAGTCTAACTGGTGTTGGACTATACATGGGGAAAGGTATTCCAACCTCCTAAATTTGCCATGATATTTTTCTCCTCATGGGACATTCTACCACACTCTCTCTACATGTGATTTAAGTTTTTGGTTTCTTTGAACAAATATCATAGGAGAGAAATGTGATTTTATGTCAGACCAATATAACCACAACCAAAAATGCAATGTTTTTAATAATACCCCCAAGCTTTCTTCTTACCTGAACAAAGTGACTAGGTGTTTCACTGCAAACTGAATGGATCTGTCCATTTACTATTGGAATTATCTTAGCTAATGGCAGGCTGACACTGGAAAGACTGAAAAATCATCATAGTAATAATTATTTTTGAAATTATCTTATAGGATCTCAACATATTAATTATAACAAAATATAGTGACTGAAGAGTATTTACAAAATATATTAGGAAGAAAATAAAAATCACACATAATTCTACCCCTTAGAAATAACAACTACAACTGACATCATGGTTAATTTCTTCTAGTAATTTTTATACATATCTATGCTTTTTTTTTTTAAAGTTTATTTGTTTTTGAGAGAGAGAGAGAGAGTGAACATGTGCCCTTAGTAGGGGAGGAACAGAGAGAGGGAGAGAGAGAATCCCAAGCAGGCTCTATGCTGTCAGTGCAGAGCCCAGATGCAGGGCTCGATCCTTGGAACCATGAGATCATGACCTGAGCTGAAATCAAGAGTTGCTCAACTGACTGAGCCACCCAGGAACCCTTTTCGTTTGTTTTTTTAAATGCAAGACTGTAACTTCCCAGCATTATTGTTTTGTATTTCTGTTAATGTTATGAGCATTTTCCATCTTATTAAAAGATCTTCTCCAAAGTTTTAATCTTTTTTGTTAATGATTATAAAATGTAATTCATCCTCTAGCCGTGACAATTTATTTATTTATTTATTTATTTTCTAAACAAATTTTTTATGTTTATTTTTGAGAGAGAGAGAGAGAGAGAGAGAGAGAGAGAGAGAGAGAGGGAATGAGCGAACGAGTGTGGAAGGGACAGAGAGAGAGAGAGGGAGACACAGAATCCGAGGCAGGCTCCAGGCTCTGAGCTGTCAGCACAGAGCCCGAGGCAGGGCTTGAACTCACAAATTGCAAGCTATTTACCTGAGCCAAAGTTGGACACTTAGCTGACTTGCCCTATGTACTGAAGAACTGAATTGGACGGGGCGCCTGGGAGGCTCAGTCGGTTAAGCATCCGGCTCAGGCTCAGGTCATGATCTCACAGTTTGTGGGTTCAAGCCCCGCGTCGGGCTCTGTGCTGACAGATGGAGCCTGGAGCTGCTTCAGATTCTGTGTCTCCCTCTCTCTCTGCCCCTCCTCTGCTCATGCTCTGTCTCTCTCTCTCTCCCAAAAATAAATAAAAACATTAAAAAAAAAGAATTGAATTGGATATTGCACATATATACTTCATATCACGTACTGTTTCTCTTAATTTTAATGGACCAATTTATAGTCAGTTAACACTGATTTAGTACTTATTCTTTTCTAAGTTTAATATAAAAACTTGCAAGCAGGTTATTAAAGAGTATAAATTCCAACAGGAGAGCCAAGGTACTCATGCTGAGATAAGGATATAATGAAACCATATGATACACTTCAGCAGTATGAATGCATGACTTAGAAATAATTATGATTAAAATTACTAACAGTCGCACTAACTACTCCCAGTCTTACAGGAAGAGCTAAAAATGAATACATTATGTAGTTGTAAAAGTAGGCGATAATTCACGAAATAGGAAATCTGTAACAAGAATGCCTGGTTATCAGAATGACCAAACTACTGAATTATGTAGGCCAATTAAGGCTTGTAAAACTTAAATACATTTTCACTTTTATAAAGAGTTTAAAAAAAACCCCAACAATCTAACAATTAGGATTTGGCTTAAAGAAAGATAGCTTGACAACATAAATATTTCTATATGGTGGCAAAATTTGGGGAAGAAATGAAATTTTTATTATTGAATTCAGAAGGACTTTCTACTAATGAAGGAGTCATTAGTTTAAAGTAGTTTAGTTTGTTGAAAATGATCAATAAAATTTATCCTCTATGATTTTTTTATTACCTGGAAGAAAAACAGATCCAAAGCCCTCCTTTATTAGAGCCTTCATTACTCGTAACATTTTTATGCCATCTTACCTACTCATGGAGTTGCTATGTTGAAGGTCCTGTTCAGTAGGTCGAAAGAACTCAGCCATATTGTCTAGCAGTCGGCTAAAACCTCGGTTTAAACATGTATTCAAAACTGTACTAAAATCTGGACTATACAAAATAAAAAGGATAAATTGTTTTTTAGGTTCTCAATGGAAAAGGAAATAAATTCAAAAACTATGTTCTTATCTTTGACAGTCACCAACATTTCTAGTCACAATCTATTTTTTACAGCCTAAAATGCTGTTAAGAATATATCAAGAAGTTAATCTTTAAAAATTAAGCACAAAAAATAAGCTCATTATTTAGCACAACACAATGACAATTTTCATCCATTTTGCTAGATTTTCAGCACTTTATTATTCAGCACTTTGTACAATGTGTTTTCAAAAATATCAGTAACAGTATTAATTCTCTTCAGGAAACTCTTGAAGAAGAATCATCTTATAGTCACAGATACTGATTTGCTTCACATATTCTATCATGACATCTCAGTCAGAAAATTTTGTTATCATGTACAGATGAGAAACTGGATATTTAGGGATGAAAAAATTTGTCCAAAGGTATGTAATTAGTGAGTGGGGAGCTAGAATTTGAACCCAGGCCTTTCTGTTCTTAAGGTTCAAGCACTTTTTGTTATGCTATGTCAGTATCTCACAAAACCTCTTTGATAGAAAGAATAATATATATGTGCTATCAAAGTTAGAAAATGCCTAGTTCAACAGATTAATTATCAGAGAAAAGTTAAATAAGATAAACATTACAGCTTGATCAGATCTGGCCAAAGATCACTGATGACCTTTTCTAGAACTTTGTGGAGTGATGTGGTGAAAACCTGAGTAAGAAAAAATGCGGAAAAAAAAGAGAAAAAATGTGGAGAGGTCTATTGTAGAAAGTCTGAGTTAACCTTTAAATCTGTTGATTTTCGTCACATCATGAAAGTATCTTATAAGCAGAGGGTATAATTTCCTCAGAAAACAGAACTAGAGAAAATGGTCCTAAATTATCTTTAGGATAAAAGAAATTTCCAGATTCTACAGTGACAGAACCACCTCAAAGAGTTTAAGTGGCTCAACCAAGGTTGAATAGCTAACAAACAGCAAAGTCCATCTTGAATCTAGGTCTTCCAGTCTTCCAATGCATAGTCTGGTGTTTTCTCCATTTTTAACACCCAGGCTGTCTTCTGGGTGACTTAAAATAGTAATAGTCAATTTAGGGAAGATGTGAAATTTTTATCAAAGTTTTAGGAACATTATAGTCTATCCTGAGAAGGTTATAGGGAGTAATTCTCAAAAGGGAGTATGTGTGGGGGGGGAGAAGCAGTGTGTGCATGGTAGCATATGTACGCATGTGGTCTACACGGGATTAGCTACCTCCTGTTCACAAGTGCATTTCTCCCCAACTCAAGTCAGTATCAAGTGATTTCAAGTTGGCAGTCGGAATGGAGGTAGTTTCAGTTTCTATTTTGTTTTGTTTTTAAATGCTAGTTGTTAAACATTTCCTTACATACTGGGTATACCAGAATCACCTCTGAAAGCTTTTTTACAAAATATAAATGCTAACTATCTTCCAGTCCCTCAACTAGTGTTTCAGATTCTCTAGGCTAAGAAAGGATGAGGAAGGCATGGGCATCTTGAAAAAAATCCACTTTTCTCATTACCTTAATAAAAGAATCACGAGTTTAGGTAGGAAATCCTACCTAAATGCAGAGGAATAGATTCAAAATGTAATTTTAACAAGATACCGTGTTGCACATGCTGTTTAGGAAAAACTAAAAAATGACCATAAGTACATACAAACAGAAACACGTGTTTTCTGTTACATATAGTATACATACCTTTCCAACATGTCTCTAGTTTCATTGAGTAGTTTAATAGTGGTAACATCTCTAGGAGAAAGCCCACAGGCCTGTGAAATTAAAATGCCACACTTTAGGGTTTCAAATATTAGTACAGGTATGATGACAGTAATCATATTAATAAACCCCAAGAATTCAGAAAATCTAAAAGTCTATGTTCTATCAACAATCAAGAGATGTTAAACAAACAAAAAAAAAACCTGTAAAAGTTCATGTGTACAGGTAAGTACTGTTTAAAACATGAGTTAGCATCTTATTGTAAATAATGTTGCAATAAACATAGGGGTGCATATTATCTTTTCAAATTAGTGTTTTTATTTTCTTTGGGTAAATACCCAAAGTAGAATTATTTGCTCACACAATATTTCTATATATACACACAATGGAATATTACACAGCCATAAAAGGACGAGACTGTGCCACTTGAGACAGCACAGGTGGACCTAGAGGGTATTCTGTTAAGTGAAATAAGTCAGACTAAGAGAGATAAATACCATATGATTTCCCTCATATGTGGAATATAAAAAAATGACTAAATAAAAAGCAGAATCAGACCTTTATAGAGAATAAACTGATATAAACTGAGATCATATAGAGAACAAACTAATGGTTGCCAGAGGGGAGGGTGGTGAGGGGTTGGGCAATATGGGTGAAGGGCAGTGGGAGATACAGACTTCCAGATACGGAATGAGTAGTTATTCCATAAGTAGGTCACAGGAACAAAAAGCACAGCATAAAGAATATAGTCAATGATGCTCTCATAGGGATATCTGGGGACAGAAGGTAGTTACACGATGGTGATCACAACATAATTTATAAATTCATGGAATCACTATGTTGTACATGTGAAACTAATGTCACATTGTGTGCCAACTATACTAAAAAAATGAATCAAAGTAAAATATTTGTGAGATCCTTGTTTATGTGGACCCTCTTATACACATTTCTAGAATATATTTACAAAGAAAAAGATCATCTTTTAGGTTGCAGAGGCCTGGGATTTTTTTTTTCTTTTATTGGTAAAACATTTGATCAAAATGTGTATCTTTTTTCATCAAGTCTAGTCTAGTCTGGACCTCCATGTGCCCTTTCGATCTAAAGTTTCAGGGTTTAATTCAGTGCAGGTAAGATCTGGTCTGTCATTCCTTTCTTCACCTGTTCTTTTGAATCATTTGTTTTTTTTAGTTCCACTATTGAATTTTAAAAATTGTAAACAGTTTTCTCATTCCAGTTTAATACTTTTGTTTTAATACTCTCATTGCATCTCCTTGAGATTCTAATTTGTAAGTAAGTTTTCTCCCATTTCTTCCATTAATTCTGTTCTATCCATTCTGTTTGTTCAGTTTAGCCTCTATCCTGTAGGTCACAGAGTTCCCTTAAATGGCAACAACCTTTATTTGGCCTACTCATGAAGGTAGGGTCTCTGAACACCCAAACAGGTCTACCTTTAGGGTATCTAGGGGAGGGAAAAACAGCAGGCAAGGAAAACCATGGCAATATTCGTTCTAAGGAGGTCTCTAGGTTCAGGTATGGCTTAGGAGCCTCTATGGTTTGTCAAATAAGATATCCTTCTCTTAATTGTAAAGAATGGGCATAACCCACTTACATATGAAAAAAAATAATTATTTAAATATAAGATATGTAACCTGTAATCTTTGACATTTTTCTTATTTGTTTGTTTGTTTACTTTGATGCAAGCTGGGGAGGGGCAGAGGGAGAAGGAGAGAGAGAATCCCAAGCAAGCTCTATGCCCAGCGCATATCATGACCTGGGCTGAAAATCAAGAGTCAGATGCTTAACTGACTGAGCCACCCAGGCACACCTTTCTTATTCTTAATCAATGAATAATTTAAATCACAACTGCCCAGGGCACACCAGTGTGTAGCAACACCATAAATGATAACTGTTAGATTAGGCCTTTTTTCTCAACTGGATGACTAGAACTTCCTTCAGTCTATTTTGATACTGCCATCATTGATTTATTTTAAAAAGCAGATTGTGTAATTGTGGTACCGGCCTGGTTAAGATTTATCTTTGTCTATAAATTGAAGTTTGGACTCTTCATCTTGGCATTCAAAGCTCTTCATGACCTTGTCCCAGCTATCAGCTATATCTTCTTCTGCTAATGGATCTCCTATAAATACAGGTTGGCCACATGAACTGAAAATGTCTCCTGTATTCCCCAAGTGTAATGAACATATATGCCTTGTTCATATTATATATGAATCATACATTATGGTGTCTATCACATAACTAATACTCAAGAAAAATTTGCTGAATCTCTAAAATTATGTTTCTAAGTAGAAATTAGTCATAATTGCTGTTTGTTTTCTAAACTAATGAAGTTTTATTTAAGTCAATGAAATACAGGGCTTTATTTATTTATCTTTTAAAGTTTCTTATTTATTTTGAGAGAGACAGATATAGCGTGAGTAGGGGAAGGGCGGAGAGAGGAGAGACAATCCCAACGTGGCTCTGTGCTGTCAGTGCAGAGCCCCACGTGGGGCTCAAACCCATGAAACTGGGAGATCATGACCTGAGCTGAAACTAAGAGTTAAACACTTAACTGACTGAACCACCCAGGTGCCCGTAAAATACATGGTTTTAAATCAATTGCCTTTCAAGAGCCTCAGAATTCTAAATTTCAAGGGACAGTAAAAAACTTTTAGAAATATAGAGTAACTGGTTTAGTTATGAATTACTCACCTGAACTGCTAATGGAGTTTCTTCATCTGGCATCATATAATGGCATAACAAAGATTTGGATCCATCTTTATTAATCCAAGAAGAAGATTTATGCTGCTCCACGAGATTTCTGATTTCTTTTAGTTTTTGCTCCAAGTCCAAAAGGGACAAAGAGTGTTTAAGAGAAACACTAGAAACAGAGAAAAGGGAAATGGGATAAAATGAAACTATAGAACATAACCTATAAATACTCTTTCCTTAACAGGTTACTCTCTGAGATCCAGTTAAACCGGAAAGCGCTGACTGAAATCACTAGAGTAGATTACGAAATCAGCCAGAGTTAAGTGTCATTATTAGAGAGCCACACCAAATCTTGTCACAGATTTCACAAGAAAATTCCCACTGTAATTATAGATACTACTAAAATAAATGGAAGACAAAAAGCTCAGAGGCATATTTTAAAGTAGGTCTTTTATCTCAGAACCAAATATTTCTGGTCTGTTTGGAATTCAATCAATAAACAATGAAACATTAAAACTTTCCCCTTAGTATCAAAAGATTGACACTAACGAAGAAAGTGGATTCACAATGCAGTACCCCAGGGCTGTGTCTGCATTAAGTTACAAAGATTTTCACAAACCACCATTTGTCAAATCATCAGCTTCATTAGAACAATTTTAATTTTTCTTTTATTCACCAGACTCAGGAAGTCAGAGAAGCCAAATCAAAATGCCTTACCTTCCTAAAATCTTCTGTACAGCTTGTTTAATGACACTGATCAATTCTGTCAGGCCTATTAAAAGAAAAACAAACATAAAAGGCTTGTTCACTTTTTGAGGTCCTAAAAAATACAAATGAACAAATTAAAATTAGTTTCCAGGTCACAAATAAGAATCTTACCGTCTCCAAGGAGGTGTTGAATACTTGATAAATACTGCTGCTGGACATCTGGGGGAGCAAGAACTGTCTGTACAAATAGAAATAAGCTTAAATCACCCAATATTATTAGTAAATAAATATTTTCACTATAACTTGAGCAGAGATTTTTAGGACCTGGAATGATAGGAAAAATGATATTCTCTAACATAACAAAAAGTCTAGTTTCAAAAATATGAAAACTAATGCTTAAAAGTTTACAATCACATCAAATATAAAGATATATATCTTATAGGGGAGCCTGGGTGGCTTAGTCAGTCGAGTGTCCAACTCTTGATGTTGGCTCAGGTCATCATCTCGCTGTCATGGGATAGAGTCCTGCTTTAGGGTCCATTGTGCTGAGTGTGGGGCCTGCTTGGGATTTTCTCTCTCCCTCTCTGTCCCTCCCCCTCCAAAATAAACAAATAAACTTTTTTAAAAAGAAAAAATATATTTTATAGAAATTATCAAGATAAGTAATATTCAGTTAAATTTTGAATCTCTTGGGAAAAAGGGCAATATCTATGAAAGTTTATTAAACTTACAGTGCCATTTTTGCCAACTGCTGCATTATCCAAGTAAATATATCCACCAATTATGTTTAACTGGACTCGCAAAAGAACAACCAGCATGCAAGTACTGTATACTGCTACGATACTTCTTGTGAAACCTTCACAGAGAAAAGAAAACCATTTGGTACTATTATTAAAACAAACAAATGCGTAAAATAACAAACTCTCCCTATGGTTATTTTTTCACAAGATGACTTTAAAAATATACTTGTAAATGTTTTAAGTACAAAAATACATCAATTCAAAATATTCACAATCTATTTCCTTATAACCTGCTTAATGTAAATTAGGTACGATCTCTTAAAATGAAAGTTTGCATACAATATCAAAGTAAAGTTACTATCTGGGTGAGAGCAAAAACTTCCTTTAAAACATAATAGTGCATCCGACAGTACCTAATGTAGGCATATGTAGTCTAGGACAGGTTTACATACCATAACAATAACAATAGTAATACTACCACCACCACTAACACTTGCTGAATATTTCCTATAACCAGATATTGACCAACTTACTTTAGGAGAATTACTTAATATGGATAACTATTGGGTAAAAAAGAGTCATCCACACAATAGAGTATAAATATTTCCCTTTGTAAATATTTAGTAATGTGCTGTCACACAGACGGTAAGGTAGACTTACTTATTATCTTTAGATCTTCCCATATTTCTAACTTGTTTGAAGGCCTAAAGAAGTAAATCAGAAAATATGAAAATAGTAATCAGGTAATCTAATAGAAAACTTGGAACTTCATAGCTTTATATTTAATTGTATTTTATTACAGGATAACTACAGGAAACAAAGCCCACAAAATATAGTAAAAGAACAACTGTAATTCCAGTAACCAATGATAACAACCATTTTCACTAGGGTATATATCCTTCCAGTCTTCATCTTCCTTCTGAGCTTATGCATATATATATATATATATATATATATATATATATATATATATATGTGTGTGTGTGTGTATTATATATATATATATTATGAATTTATACAGGAAAATCAAGAATAATGTTTATTTCTTTCCCTTATTCACCATTTTACAAATAACAAAGTATGCCAGTAATTCTTCAAAGGTAAATAATGAAGAATTTTTTTTGATTTAAAGTCTCATTACTTTAAATATATATTTGATATTTCAGCCCACTATAGTTATTATTTTTCTTAATGTTCAAACTGCCCATCTTTGACCATTGGGGGTACTATTCAGGTTGGTTCCTGAATCCTTCTAACATCACCCTATTAGTCTTTGATAGCTTCACTGCTTACTGACAAGAAAAGCGATTCTGGGTTCATCTTGTCCAATTCTTGCTACGGACCTGAAAATCATCCATTTCTCCAAGAGTCCTGGTTTCTTACAGCAGAAGATGGTAGTTTGTGACTGGAATCTTCGATTAAGGATAATTCATTGCTAGGTCACCTGGGTGGCTCAGTTGGTTAAGCATTCGACTTTGGCTCAGGTCATGATCTCAGGGTTCATGAGTTCAAGCCTGACATCAGGTGAGCTCCAGCCCCAATTCAGGTGAGCTCGAGCCCTGCTTCAGGCTCCGTGCTGACAGTGCAGAGCCTGCGTGGGATTCTCTCTCTGTCCTTCTCTCTGTCACTCTCTCACACCCTCTCTCAAAAATTAAAAAAAAAAAAAAAAGGATATTCATTGCTACTGGAGAGGTCACTGTTTCTAAGTCTTTCTGGTAGATTAAGCTATGAAATATGTATTTATTTATATGTACACATATTCAAAGAGATAAAATATGTCATGACTTCGTACTGATACTTTTTTTTTTAATGTTATTTATTTTAAGACAGAGAGCGAGTGTTGGAGGCTGCAGAGACCAGAGAGAGAGAAAGAGTCCAAGCAGGTTCTGTGCTGATAGCGCAGAGCCTGATGTGGGGCTCGTACTCACAAACTGCAAGATCATGACCTAAGCCAAAATCAAGAGTCAGATGCTTAACTGACTGAACCACCGTAATGATACTTCCAATTCAAAATTAGGATCACAGGGTTTTTAACTACGTCTCCTTGATCTTATATCTGTATTTCTTTTTGCCCACACTAGCAATCAGTGAAACCAATGTAATTACTAATTTGCTTCATCCCTCACTCTATGCACAATAGTCTCAGACTAGCAATAGCAACATTGAAGAGTTTTAAGGGTTTTGTTCACCCGGCATAGTTTCTATCTTTGTGTTTAGAACACCAACTACATATTTAGGTGAATTTGATTTATTTTACCATCTCTTTTTAGACATTGCTTTTCAAACCCTATATATAGTTTTATAAATATGTAAAATACCTACATGGTTCCAAAGTCAAATTTACACAGTACAATATATTGGAAGAAGTCTGTTCCTATTCCCCTTTACTCTCCCCCCTTATTCATAGGTGACTATTAAAAAATTTTAACTTAGCATTGTTTTGCTTTATTTATTTTGAGAGAAAGCACGTGACCATGTGCACAAGTGGAGCAGGGGAAGAAATAGAAGGAGAGAGAGAGAATCTCAAGCAGGTTCCACACTGTCAGCCCAGACCCCAACTTGGGGCTCAAACTCATGAACCGTGAGATCATGACCTGAGCCAAAACCAAGAGCTGGATGCTTAACTGACTAAACCACCCAGGTGCCCCACCATTGTTTTGCTTTATATAAGCAAATATGCATAAATAATCCTATCTGCCCCCTTAGATAAATGGTAACATACTATACACATTTTTCTTTACTGTGTGTGTGTGTGTGTGTGTGTGTGTGTGTATAAAATCACATCCCGTCAAATCCTGGAAGTCATTCCACTGAAGTACACAAATAATAGCCATCTTTTTTTTTTTTCTTTTTTAGCCTTGGCATCATGCTCCATTGTGTGGAGGTACCACATAGATGGAATTCAGTTCTTTTCAATCCACCTATATGGAAGGGCCAGTTTTATTTTTCTTTCCTATTTCCAATCTATCACAGACTGATACTTTTGTAAAATACAATAAATTATGAGGAAAATAAAATTTAAAAATCACAAAGACATACAAACTACAATCCCATATTCTTTATTATTATATTCAGACATAAGTTTATATTTCAATAAGAAGTTGAGCTACCATTACAATTGTGGGATATTACTAACTTCTTATCTTTCTTTGCCACTGAACTGACCTTAGAGCTTCAGTTATCTCCTTCCTAGATGACACAGGTTCAAGACATACGGTGTAAATCTTACAAGGTACCGCTGCAACCTTAAGCTAATGTTCAAGCCTTGTGGTGGAATATTTATTCTGAATAAATTGGAAATTAAACAAAATTCAAAGGTCAGGTATTTTAATGCAAATAAACCGCTTTTTCTTTTGAATGTCACTTCAGAAAAATTTCTAAGTGCTTTTTATAGAAATCCAAATAAAACAACATAAGAAAACGGCAGTTCCAAAAATTTCACCTTAGGAAGTACTTAATTGCAGCAGTCTGTGGTGTGGCAAATTAGGTATGTGTCTTCAAACTGTATTTATTTGGGAGGACTGTGGTGGGACAGGGAAGAGTTTATAGTCACCCAGGACATTTCTTCATGTGGACATCACCATCAATAGATGTCAAAAGTAGATTTAAACTGAGAGTTATAAGATGAGTACTTTCTGGAGAGCTACTAGACAGCATGGAGAGTAGTTAATAACACTGTATGCTTGAAATTTGCTAAGGGTATATCTCTAGTCTTCCGGCTACAAAAAAGAAAATGGTAACTAGTTGAGGTGATGGATATGTGAATTAGCTTCACTGTGGTAACCATTTCATTTTCTTTTTTAATGTTTATTTTTGAGAGAGAGACAAAGAAAGAGAGCGAGAGAGCAAGACAGCTGAGAGTGAGAGAACACAAGTGGGAGACGTAGCTGGGTATTTCTCTCTCTCCGATGTACGTCCTCTGAGTAAATGGACACAGCTCCCCTTAGAAAAATGTTGAGGGACTCAATACTGCACACACTTGCTGAAATATTGCAGGGTTCCGTTCCCTGGGAACCCAACCGTCCCTTCAGTCTGTGAGTTTTGAGTCTGACAACAGGCTCAATTCTGGAAACTGGGCCAGGGATTACAGTTGTGGAGAAGGGGCCATCTCAGCCCCTTGCTCATCTATTCTTGCTCTCTTTTGATTATGTAGAAAGCATTACCCTGTTGGTTACCACATCTATTTCGTCTCTCCAGATGCCATGTTCCATTAACCATCTCCATAAGACTACAGGTTAGGTTCCCTTTGCTGCCCTTTCTTTTTTCTTTTTAATTTTTTTAAATGTTTATTTATTTCTGAGAGAGAGAGAGAGAGAGAGAGAGAGACAGAGTGAAAGTGGGGGAGGGGCAGAGAGACAGGGAGACACAGAATCCGAAGCAGCTCCAGGCTCTGAGCTGTCAGCACAGAGCCTGACACGGGACTAGAACCCACGAACTGTGAGATCATGACCTGAGCCGAAGTAGGATGCTTAACCAACTGAGTCACCCAGGTGCCTCTACAGTGGTAACCATTTCACAATGTATGCATTTTCAAAAAATGAAACAAAATTAGGTATGTGTCTTCAAATCTTTTTTAAAGATTCCAATTCCAAATCTATGTAGACAGAAATACTTTTAATGCAATGATTCCTTTCAAGTGAGTTGTCTGATGAAAATCAACCCTAAATTAAATATGAGACTCTTTAATGTCACTATAATATCTGTTTAAGAATTAAACCAGGGGTACTCAATGGGTTAAGCATCTGACTTGATCTCGGCTCAGGTCATGATCTCACGATTCCTGAGTTCGAGCCCCACGTCTGGGCTTTGTGCTGATAGCACAGAGGTCCTTGGGGTTCTCTCTCTCTCCCTCTCTGTTCCTGTCTCTCTCTCTCTCTCAAAATAAATAAATAAATAAAAATAAACTTAAAGAAAAAAAGGAATTAAACCAATCCTTGGGGCCTCTGGATGGCTCAGAAGGTTAAGCATTCGACTCTTGGTTTCAACTCAGGTCATAATCTTACTGTCCTGAGATCAAGCCTGTGCTGGTTAAGATTCTCTTCCTCTTTTTCTGCTCCTCCCCGGCTCTTTCTCTCTCTCTTAAAAGAAACAAAAAAAAGATTCTTTCCCGATGAAACTTCACTGCCATTATCAATCTTCAATAAGAATGCCAAGTGTTGGAAACACTGATGGATGTTTATTTGTGATTTATGAAACTGACAGAATAAAATTATCAAGTCATTTATTTATTTCTGATTATTATCATAATTAAAGAGAAAAGAAACTTGCCTGACAGGCTTATATAAGACGAAAGTTGACTGAAAACCAATACAAAAGCAGTCATAAGATTGGAGGCCTTATTTAAACACTTTGTAAGGGCTTAAGCTCCTGTTTACCCAAATATTTTTCAAATGGACATTTTCCCCCCAAAACTGCAAACAGTAATTTCAAATCAAAAGGCCAAGAAAAAATACTTAACTAAGATGCTTAAATGAGGAAACAGTGAATAAGGAGAACTATTTCCTATCATAAACTCTTAAGGAATTTAAGAAATTGTCTCTGTGTACTGAGTAAGAGGAATGACATCTCATCTTGAAAGCTGTCCAGGGTTATCCATCCAAATAAATCCCTTTCTTCTCTAGCCTCCCACATTTTCTCCCCACATTTTGTTTTTACTTTTTACCATAGACTAAATACAATATGGCTTGAATTATGATGATTTATGTCATATACTCCCTTCTTTAAATGACAAAGTCTTAAAGGGAAAGAAATCTTAATTATCCAGAATCCTCTAAAATATAGGGAACACAGGGTCTTGCAGGAAACAGTAACTAAGAAGGAAAAATGCTACTATATTGATTGTGTCTGTTATTATGTTGCTTTTATAAAAGTGCTATTTGCTTATTTCATTTGTGTTACTTCCCCAGTAACACCAAATCTTAAGGCAATTAAAACCTATTTCTCTGGGGTACCTGGGTGGCTCCGTCAATTAAGCATCTGACTCCTGTTCTCGGCTCAGGTCATGACTCACAGCACAGAGCCTGCTTGGGATTCTCTCTCTCCCTCTCTCTACCCTTCGCCACTTGTGCACGCGTGCTCTCTCTCTCTCTCTCTCTCTCAAAATAAGTGCTTTGTGCTCAGTGAATTGTCATAGTAAGGTAAATCATTATTGTATGCTCATGTTATATTTGCACTTCATTTTGTTAATAACATAAAATGTAAATTAATATGCCTTGTTTGAAATGTATGTCCACATGCTTTACCTATTATACTGTCAACTTTTTAAGAAGCTTCACAACATCTGGTTCAGGAACGCGTTCTATAAGCACTGAATAATTAAATTTCCGAATAAGGTCAAAGTGGTATAAGATCTATATAAATGAAAACCAAAATACACACAAATATTATTGACCTAAATACCTTGTGCATCAAGGTAGAGCAAAAATAAATGGACAAAATAGGAAGAATTCAATGACAGCTACTAAATATTTTTCTCAAGAAATCTATATATTATGAGCTTTAATTAGAAAACTAAGGAAACAAAGATGTTTTAAAAAATATTTTAGTGCATTCTATAGATTTAAGTGCCCCATATAAACAAAAAATGATGTTAACTTGCAGTTACCTGTTTTTTAGCAGAGCTGTGAGGCTCTCGGAATGGAGCTGCTGCATTAAGGCCTCCTTCAGCGTTGGAAGCATGGACAGCACTGCAGTGCAAACAGGAGATAAAACAGGTTGCAGCTGATAGGACCGCCTTCATGAGAAATGCACACTGTTTTAGGCCCTATGACAGGACTAGCAAGGGTTGGGAGGGAATGTCAAGGCTAGAGTTTACTTGTTATTATTTTTAATAATAAAAACTAATTATATACTAACAAATCATTTATATGCTTATGTTAAATGAACATTAATTATATATATCACAATAACAGCAATGTAAACAAGTACACATACAAGAAAGAATGGGAAGAATTATTCTGAGATGTTAACAGTGGTGACCTGTGGGCTACAGATTATTAATAACTGTCTTTTTTTCTCTTCTTTTCTGTACTCTCCAAATGTTTTTTACAATGAATTTATTTCTAATATAATAAAATGATGAAAAACATTTTTATCTTTAGCTATACTTTTTGTGTCATATTTTATTTCTAATTCTAGAAAAGTTTATTTATTAAATATTGCAAAGCAATAAACGCTAATTGTAACTGAGACAAAAGTGTGTCAGGCTGGGAATTAAGAGCTGCTGGGTTGTAGTTCTGGTTTTGCCAGTGGTTATTGCCTGTAACTCCCAAGAAGTTACATGAAGATTAAATAAGACACAGTACTCCATGGAAAAAGACTGCATTAATGTATACAAGCTTATTTATGGCTCTAAGTATGATATAAGAAATGCTGCAGAAATGCACATATACAAGTTAAAATTAGTTTCTAACTCTAAATAAGTAATAATAAAATGAAAAAAATATCAAGAGATCACAAATACCACATTCTAAAAGGGTAAACTTCAGTGTATGATTTTCATTTCTTGAGTAGGTAAGACATGTTAATTATAAAATACGTAGCTTTTAGCCTACTCTAGACATTTATTTCAGTGCTGCACTACGTAGCTTCAGCACAGTTCCTCAAATTGTATGATTCAATCACCTAAGTCACTGAGACCATTAACTAAAGTCGCAGCTCAGAGCCAACATAAAAGGTGGCTTATCTCTTAGTGGACTTGATAGATATTCCTAGCCCAAATTCGAGATGCTACCCTACCAAGAAAAATCAAGGCAAGACTCCTACATTCAGAAAATGGAGTTAGTATGGAACTAGTTTAAAGATCATGTGGTAAAACAACATGATTTAACAGGAGTCTCTTCAACAATTCTCCTGATAAGAGACTTTTACTTTCCCTTTAAGCCTATTCAATTCTACTCTTCCAGGCACTTTTTTTTTTAACAGTGAACAAATATATTTCTGTATCTAGTTGAATACAGCATTCATATTTTTATTTAGCCATCTGGTCTCCATGATAAACACCCCCCAGCCCAACCACAGATCACAAAACAACCCTTCACCAGTTATGAATCTGTGTGACCCTGAGGAAGTTATTTAACCTCTCAGTGCCTCAGTTTTTTCCGTAAACCGAGGATTACATTGGATCTACCTTACAGAATTGTTGTAAGGACTGATTGAGACAAATAAAGGATTTAGAACAGTACTTCTTTGCACATGAGAATGCTCAGTAAGTGTTAGCTCTTATTATTATTCTTATTTGGCCTCTTCTGACACATTCCAGTTTGTATATTCTTAGCATGAGAGAGAGTCAGAAATGGACCTGTACATTTACTACTCCAGAGCATACATACTGTAACTACCTTTGACCTGAACCACGATTTTATTACTGTAGTCTAAGATTAATTTAGTATTTCTAGAAGTCATATCAAACTGTTTATAACAAAGTTTATACTCAACTAGAATTTCCAACCCTTACTCATGTGTCTTGCAAGCAAACTTAGATAATTCTGTTAACTGTACAATAGACTTTTAATGCAGAACAATTAATTTATCCCATTCTAGCACTGTGTCATGTATAAATTTCATAAGCATCACTCCTAAATCTTTAGTAAAATCATGAAGAAGATAAAGCCACTGGGAAGAAAACAGAAGCACTTTATTAGATACTATCTTTCAAGCTGGGGCCAACTTTTTGGGTGAAAAAAACCAGCTGTATTTACCTGAAAGTACTAAACTTTTCTAGTGTATCCATTACGTCTTACTCAAAAGGAGAGAAACTTAATCATATGATTTGCAACCCCCTTATCAATGCATACCAGGAAGCTAATTTGGAAACTTTTTCAGTGAACCTATATATGGCTCCTATCCTATTTTATTTTTTTGATTACCTACATGTAGCTATTTATTCATCTGAGGGTTGTGATGGTCATGGAAATGTGCCACCAAATCCAAACCTGCTAGGAGTGTGGATCCATTACCAGATCTGCACCACTGCCAGACAATGAGAGTGCTCCATGGAGATATTAACACAAATCCATTCCTGTAGGTCTTGTCTGCCAGAGAACTTTGGCTTAAGGACTCCCCACTGGCCTGCCAAAACTTTCTTGAAACTATGCTGTAGACTGAGACTTTTCTTACCTCATCTTCCTTCCTTCTCGCTACCCTATGACCCAGCAATAGCACTGCTAGGAATTTACCCAAGGGATACAGAAGTGCTGATGCATAGGGGCACATGTGGCCCAATGTTCATAGCAGCACTTTCAACAATAGTCAAATCATGGAAAGAGCCTAAATGTCCATCAACTGACAAATAGATCAAGAAGATGTGGTTTATATACACAATGGAATACTACTTGGCAATGAGAAAGAATGAAATCTGGCCATTTGCAGCAACATGGATGGAACTGTAGGGTATTATGCTAAGTGAAATAAGTCAGTCAGGAAAAGACAGATACAATATGTTTTCACTCATATGTGGATCTTGAGAAACTTAACAGAAGAATATGGGGAAGGGAATGGGGAAAAAAAAGTTACAGAGAGGGAGGGAGGCAAACCATAAGAGACTCTTAAATACAGAGAACAAACTGAGGGTTGATAGGGGGTAGGGGAGAGGGGAAAATGGGTGATGGGCATTGAGGAGGGCACTTGTTGGGATGAGCACTAGGTGTTTTATGGAATCCAATTTGACAATAAATTATATTTTAAAAAAAGTAAGTAGGTAAGTAGATAAATAAATGTTAAAAAAAAAAAAAAGGAAGACCTGCACTACGATCTAAAGGCTTTCCTTGTCTCCTTCTGCTCCCTCTCCTTTATCCTTCACAGCTTTTTCCCCTAATACATCTCTTGACCATCTAATCCCATCTTAGCATCTGTTTCCCAGAGGACCCAAACTGGCACAAGGGTCCATGTCAAATTGAAATATATTTTGAGACTCCAGACTGCCTTATTCAATTTAAAGAATTATGTAATTTTTAAAAGCACCAAGCACTTTATATGCATTATTTCATCACATTCTATAAAACATTTATGAAGTGGGTTTTATGAAGATCATTTTACAGAAAAGAGAACTGAGATTTAGATTTGCCCAAAGACACCGATATTACAAGGGAAAATTGGGAACCAAACTCACTGGGCTTTATCCGAGTTGTCATCACACAAAGTGTTTATGAAACTCAGGAAAAGAATTCTACTTTCAAAAGTAAACAAAGAGAACCTACTTTTATAAATTCCCTCTAAATTAGCTGTCCTTGAAAGAAGTATTAGAGAAAAAGTTTGAAACAATAAACAAGAAAGAGGTTTGACATGGATTTAAGAACTAATTCTTGAAGGGTTATGCCAGTTATAACGTAACACCTGTTCTCTTCAAATGTGGGCAGTTGACTGTTACGGCATTTTCCCAGTAGGCTTCCACGTTAAATTAGTACCATCAATTCATGCTGCTTAGTATATACTACTGTGCTAGACTCACAAATCTGTAGCTGTCTATTGTGCATTTAACATACTTAGAACTCTTGACTACAGCATCGGAGGCCCCGTGAAATCAGGCCTATCCTTGTAGCCTCACTTCCCACAGTTCTTCCATTGCTCATTCTGCTCTAGCTAGAACGTGCCAAGCTTGTTTCCACCATAGCATTTCGCTCCCTCCATTGTATCATTTGGTTCTCAAGGAGGTCGGACTCTCCTGATTGTCATTTCTTAAAGAACATCCCCACCTCTCACACACGGGAGCCATCACTACCTGAAGTTATTTATTTATTTTATTATAGTTTGTTACTCTTACTAGCATATAAATTCCAAAGGTCAGGGATTTTTTTTTTTATTGTTCACCTTCTTTTTTCCCAGTACTGGGTACCCCAAGTATTTGCCGAATAAATAAGTAAAATCAATGAACATTTACCGTATATTGTATTCATTGATTTTTAAAATTCACATTAAATGATGTATTTCAATTAAATCATATATAAATATTTGATAGATTTATCATTCTTCTTTTGCCTTTTCCTCTAACTTTGGTCCTGGAGGCATGCAAATTAATATAAATCATCAAGGAACTTTACACATGTATAAATATTTCTCTTTGCCTTACCTGTCATATTGCAAGTCCTCTGGTTACTTTCAAAATGGTATTGTCGCCGTGCTTGAGCAATGTATTCTGCAGCCTCTCTTTCTTGTATTTCTCTGATTTTCTTCTGTCCATATTTTCCCAGTATATATACTCCTAAAATTATTTTTTTAAAACAAGCAAGTGTGTTAATCTAATTAATTAGAGTATTATATATTCCAAATAGTATTTTTAACCTGCTTCATTGCTATAAGGTTTATAGCAATAAAAAACTAAAAATCACAATGTTTAAAAACCTAAGTTAAAGAATTTGTATAAGAATTGTGACCTAAATAGAAGGAAAAGGAGACTGGCATTTTCACAGCCAATGATGGGCTGACAGCCAATAAGGAATAGGCCTGAAGAAACAGAAAGGAGTTAAATGTATAAATCTAGCAATGCCTTTAATACTGAACTGGAGATATTTTAAGTGTCCAGCAAAAGGGGATTGTTTAAATAAATTACAGTCTATCCATACAATAATCTTATGAAATCTTTTGTAGCTATTAAAAACCACATTACTAAATAGTTAATAACTCAAGGAAATATTCATATTGCATTGTTAGATTTATAAAATAAGATCCTGGATGTTTCCCTTTTTAACATAAGTAGATACACAGAAAAATGGATGGGTTTTAACATACAATAAACAATGATCATTGTTGAATAGTGGGATAGCAGCTGATCTTTTTCTTCTATTTGCTTCTTTGTATTTTCCATATTTTCTTCAGTCAACATATTTTTTTAAACTTAAGATACAATATTTATTCATTTGTTTATTTATTTATTTTAAGTTAAAATTTTAAAAGAATTCAAGAAAGGTAGGTTGTCAGGCAGGCATCTAGAACTAGTAACTTCAGTGGAAAAAGGAGAGCGAGGAAGGTACAGAAATTCCTAAATTACAACACTACAGGATAAAAATATAGGAGGGATCATGAGGCGTCTAATTTTGTTCAGCACATTTCAGCACAGACTCTATGATATAAATGTGCACATTTTGTTCTATGCCCCAGGGGCAGTTAAGTATCCCAACTGTGAATGTGAATACTCCAGAGTGGCATCTGACCAAAAGCCACATTCCAAGATTTAAGTACGTCTACTTTTATCTAGCATAATGAATATCAGAAATGGATTGTCATAGATTAAATTAGTAGTGTTTAAGATACTGGATTAACTAAAACTATTTTAGTAATACTCATTTGAAGAAGAATATACGAATCTAGAAAGTCCTTCTTCCTTAGGAATGGTTTAGCCTGAATCCTCAACTGCTAGTTAGGAGGATTCTTCGTAGTCAAAGGAGTTACCCAAATGTCAAAGTTAACCAAACGGCCAACTGGAATAGTGCTGCGTTTGCTTCAGGCTAATATTTTATGCATGGTTCTGTTACAGTACTGAGAGAAGACACTGGAACTTCAAAAAGCTCATATAATGTAGTTATGATACTGCTTTATTTATACTGGCTAATAGACTGTTTTTATGTGTGTCAGAATTTGTTTCATATAATCTGGCCACAAATTTGTAAGGGAGTAACTAATCCTCACCTATCTCCAACTGTCTGTGGCCCCCAATATCTGCCAAAAAGAACCTAAGAGCTTTGCAGGACCTAAATCATTGGTTTGGTCTATTTGTCATGAGGTGGGATGGGGCAGACTTTAAGGACTGCAAAGCAAGCACACAGCCTGAAATACTGTCACTAATATAAGCATCATAGATGAACTGATAACAGATATATTCTAAAAAATAATAGTTCAGTAAAAGGTATATTCTGCAAATATTTAGAAATAAAGTAGGACTGTTATGTTTGTATGCAAATAAATGTATTATAATTATGTTTAAAGAGCAAATAAATGTCATATAAGTGGCTTCATAACTACCTTTCTTGTAATCCTTTCTCAATAAACAGACAACAGTGCCATAATAACAACAGAATGAAGAAACTGACTTATGTTTCACAAAGTAACTCTTTGACAGGCAATTCTTAGGTAACAGCTACTTCTCAACGAATTGCTTGTATTTTATTTGCACAACAGATTATGTTTAAAGTTACGTGTACAATGATAATTATTTCTCAAATAATAATAACAAAGTAAAATGAAACACTGCAATGATGCCCTTTGTGTAGCTAAGAATTTTCTGGAATAACAGCAAATGACTAGTAGATGTTTTTTTCTGGGAGAAAAGGTACACTGCTTTCATTAGATTCTCAGCAGAGTCTGATAAAATTTTTCAGAACTACTTACCATATTTGTTTGGTAAGTGTCATATATTCTTTTTTTTTTTTAAGTGTCGTATATTCTAACTAAAGCTAAAAGAAAACGAACTGTTGTGGATTGAACTGTACCACACCCTTCCTCCCCAGTTCATATGCTGAAGTCCCCTTACTTCAGAATGTGACCTTATTTGGAGATAAGGTCTTTATAAAGAGGTAATCAAGTTAAAAGAAGGTCCTTAGGGTGGGCTCTAATCCAACGTGACTGGTATTCTGATAAGAGGAAATTTGGACACAGATGTGTGCAGAGGAGGAGGATGTAAAGACACAGAGATGGCCATCTACAAACCAAGGAGAAGGGCCTGTAAAAGATCCTTGTCTTCCAGGCCTCAGAAGAAACAAATCCTGCCAACACACTGATCTTGGATTTCTGGCCTCCAGAACTCTGAGACAATACATTTCTGTTGCTCAAGCCACTCTGTTTGTGGTACTTAGTTATGCCAACACCAGCAAACGAATACACGGAATTAGGATAAAATGCCACAACTCATTATTATTATTATTATTATTATTTGAGTTGGCACTGAAGTCAGTTCCCATACACGGTGAAATTTAGCCAGGCTCTCATTCCTAAAATTAATATATTCTGATTTTTTTTCTTCCCTCAGAAAATAAAAACGAAGGCAGAGACTTCATTAGCTAAAATATGGGGCTCAGGATCAACTATATATTTGAGTGGCTGCCTGAATCTGATCTGAAGACAGTAGATATTGATGGTTGTGGCACCAACTAGGTAGGTAATTTTGAGCAAGATTCTTCCTCTCTCTCAATTTCTTCATCCATAAAATGAAAGGCTGGGTTTATAAGGTGCTTTAAAAATTTCTTTTGTGCTATGACTTTATGAACAATGAAAACATTCATGAAATACCTCAAAAATAAATATAAAATGTTTTGAGGTTTCCTTTCAGAACACTGCTGGTAAAGCAAAATATCTTCTAGTCTTTCCACATCATAAATTCAGTTTTGCGGTGCCTGCGTGGCTTAGTTGGTTAAGTGTCTGACTCTTGATTTCGGCTCAGGTCCCGATCTCACCATTTGTGAGATCAGGCCCGGATATGGGCTCCGTGCTGACGTGTATCCTGCTTGGGATTCTCTCTCTCTCTCTCTCTCTCTCTCTCGCCCCCCTCCCTCCCTCCCTCCCTCTCTCTGCTCCTCTCCTGCTCATGCTTGCTCTCTTTCTCTCTCTTTGAAAACAATAAGCTTAAAAAAATAACTACTCTTGTCATGCTCACTGAATAGAAGAGTTTGGCACAGTGCCCACTGGGCACCCAGCAAATGGTAGCTATTACTATTAAAAACCTGTAACTCTTGTATTTCCAATCATATTACCTTCAATACTACAGGCACTTGATAACTACTTCTTAGATTAACTGGAATGTAACATGTTGTAGAACCTCTCCCTTGAAGATAAAACACTAGGATTATTTTCTTTCTGTCCCTGTGGACTTTTTTTCCCCTTTCTCATTTCTCTTAATCTGTAATTATAAAGCTCTCAACAGATTTTTGAAAAAATCTTTACTACTCTTAAGGATACTCTTTAGCTTCCCCTACCATTACGGCTGCTCTACCATTAGGTTATTCCGTAAACCTGAAGGGGTATGCTGTTCTGAGATTGCTAAAGAGAGATCATTTTCCTTCCTTTTGTAGTGCCAAAAATATTTTATTTATATTTCTTCCATTATCCATATGTCTTTAACTTCTACAAATAAAATAGATTCAGTAGTCTTAGCATAACAGAAATATGCAGTCCCTGAATTATGAAAATTTCAACTTTATGAAGATATGAAAGTGATACGCATTTGAATTTTGACCTTTTCCTGGGCTAGCAGATATGCGGCAACAATACTCTCTGGTGAGGCTGGGTGGCAGCGAGCCCCGCTCCCAGCCAGCCATTCCATCACTGAGGGCCAACAACTCTTTCGGTCATTCTGTCCTCATTCACCCATTCTGTTTTTCACTTTCAGTACAGTACTCGAAAAATTACACGAGGTATTAACACTTCATTATTAAGGAGGCTTTTGCCCAACTGTCGCCTAAAGTAAGTATTCTTTAGATAGACCAGGATAAGCTATGACGTTTGGTAGGTTAGCTCTATTAAATGTACTTTTGACTTGTGGTATTTTCAGCTTAAGATGAATTTATATGGGGTCATAACCCCATTGTAAGTTGAGGGAGATCTGTACATTAGATGTTAGTGGCTGAAGATACTGGAAAATATACTTTATTGGTAAAGGATTTCTCAAAGAATGCTGCAAAAATTTACCTAAAAATTTACTGATTTGTGATAGAACTCAGAGCTGAGGAAAAGTCTCTCCACGCCATGAAGAAGCCGATTTCAAACTTTCAAGAATGAACAGATCTGAGTTACTGATGTCAAAAGCACTGTTAATTTCAAATTGTTTGGGGGCCACAGAATATAATCTAATAGGAAGAGAGAAGCAACCAAATTGTTTAGGAAACTGCTGTTCTTGTTTTTTAGGTACTTCTGTAACCAAAGCATGTAATTAGTGATAATTGCTCAAAAAAAATCAAATTCTAAAAATTCCCTCTTAACATTCTTACATTTCCTTCTCCTATGTCTCACATGGCCTTTTATTCTCTCCTTCGAATCCATGCATATTATGACATAACTGTCATATGGGGCAAAAGGTTATTTTACCTGTTTCTAAATCGCCTCTCAGCCTGTGCAACTCAGTTACACCAGCTGGGTGGGC
>CM053577.1:21702206-21785466 GCA_028646485.1 Cryptoprocta ferox
AGAGAGAGCCCACGCACAAAAGCTGGGGAGAGGGGCAGAGGGAGGGGCGGGGGGGGCGAGAGAGAGAGAAAGAAAGAGGGGGAGGAAGATGGGGGGAGAGAGAGAGAGAGAGAGAGAGAGAGAGAGAGAGAGAGAGAGAGAATCCCAAGCTGGCTCCAGGATCACTGACTAAGCCTCCCACGCGCCCCTAACTTTAAACAACACTCAAGGGCAGGCTTTAGGTAACTCTCCTAGAACATTATGAAAACTTCTGCGAAGGATGAAAGCCAAACAAAGCACCGAGAGTGCCAACGAGAAACGAAGAATCTCACAGGAAAACAATTTAAAAATATGTGTTCGTAAGAGAATGATGATCTTGAAACAGAACTTAATTGTGGTGGGTTCTCCCCAGGTCCAGGAGAAGGAAGGACAGGAGAGAAAACAGAGTAAGGGGCAGCGTCAGGACAAAAGACACAAATCCCACAACCTAAGGGTTAGTCACCCGGCTCCCCGTCCCCGTCCGACCGGCGAGCGAAAGCCCCTCCACGTATCCGGGACTATGGTCGCCCGGCCTCTATTTTCGAAGACCAGTCACCTCTCTTCCGCCCCCTTCTCCCAATGTCCCTTTCCGAGGACGCTGTCACCCACCTCCGAGCACTGTGCCCAGGAAGATGCATTTCTTTTTGTGACGTTTTAGAAAATTCCACATAGATCTCAGCATCTTCAGACCCTGAAGGTGCGGGCTGTCTAGGGGCGGCCGGGGTCGGGGAGGCTGTTCGCCAGGAAACCGCTTCCTCGTCACTTGGCCCCAACGACCAGGCAGCACCGCCGTGGTGCCGCTCGGTGCTCTCCAGAAATCACAAACGCGACTTTCCGCAGAGCCTGTCACCGGGGCGGGGAGGGGGCGTGGACTCCAGACGAGCAGCTGCGCTTTCTGTTGCTGCCGCCGCGCCGCGGTCCCAGCTCACTGGTCCGGGCCACCCGGGTCCGTCCGGAATTCGCTCCCGGGTGCATCGCCGTTCGACTTCCCTGGAAACCGCGGCCCGCGTCTGCCGCGTTCCGTTGCCAGCGCTCCGCTGCTGCTGCTGCTGCTGCTGCTGCTGCTGCTGCTCCTGCTCCTGCTGCTGCTGCTGCTGCTGCTCCTGCTCCTGCTGCTGCTCCTGCTGCTGCTCCTGCTCCAGCTTCGGGCGCTGAGCGCCGCGGCCCGGGTGCAGGATGGAGGCAAAGGCGGCTTCCACGCCGGCTGCTGGCGGCGCCGGGTGCTCGGTGACGGCGGAGGAGACCGAAAAATGGATGGAGGAAGCGATGCAAATGGTGAGGAGCCCAGGAGGTGGGTGCCGTGGGTGGGAACTTTTCTTTGGCCCTCTTACCTACCCAAGCATTTGAGCAAACGTCCTGCGTGTGCTTTCTCGTCACCATAATCTCGATGGCGGTCACATTTCTGGATAAACAGCTGGCTTTACTCTCCTGAAGTTTTCTTTAGTCCATTCTCACAGTGCTGTGGGGGAAGGAGGAGAGGAAGGACAGAAATCATTTCTTTTTTTTCACTGGCATCAAGTATGAGCCAAACATCCCCATGCAGCGGCTGCTGGTACGTACTTGGTGCATCCCCTTTCCCCGAGGACACGCTCGCAAATCCGGAAAGTCACATTATTTTGTATTTATGACCTCTTGAACCTGTCTAGTAGGAGAAAGGACGCTGAAGATGTGTCTGAATGAAAGCAAGGTAAAAACAAACCCCTGTACAGTCAGATCTACCATTCATTAATTCATCCATACTACTGACCTCTTGTCTTTTTCACTTCCTTCCCTAGCTCCGTTCAGGACTGCTGGTTAAGAAGTGCTCTAATCAGATTTGTATATAATCTTAGCTTTACTCATACTTATGAGTGCCAGTAAGCTCTTTAATAGGGATAAAAGTGTGTTTGGCATATATACGTATATGTATATAAATATATGTACTCGCACACATATACATGTGTAAAATGGCCTTCCGTTTTACATTTCTCTAAATGTAAATGTAAATTTCTCTAACAAATCTTTTTTTCATACATGCTTTTGATTATATTCTTTTTTTTTTTTTTTATCATATTCCTATCCTTAGTGGCTTCTGGTCTCCAGTAGTTAATTAGTTCCATAATTATGTATTCATTCACTCCAGAGATATTTATTGAGTACACTATGGTTGGCATTGGGAATTTAGAACTGCAACTGATTTTGGTATATTCTTTGTTCTCTACTTATACTATTTCCCCTGCATTCATTCACTATTACAGCTATTTTTCTCTAAGCCAGGATGTATTACAGCATCTATCCATTTGTTTCTGTTACTTACATACTGTTCTTTTAAACTTGTTTCTCATACTTTTTTGGAAGTGACTCACAGTAAAAAAAAGTCTACTTTATATTACAACCCAATAAACACACACATAGCTATACCTGAAACAAAAGTTTCACAGAACAGTACTTAACCTTCCTATGTACAGTTTTCCTGGTACTTCAATTTCATTGAATATTTTTTTGGGGGGGTTGCTATTTATGACAAATATTCCACATGTGTAAGCCTCTCCAGTCAGAAGTTCTTTTCAAACGATGCCGTTGGTCTTGGCTAGTAGGAAGATGGAGTCATCTGACTTCCTCCTCCTGTTAACTGGTCCACAGATAGTATAGGTTTTAAACTGACCATTGAACCTGTCACCTGGTCAACCTCAGCCAGGTTCATCTGGATGGGCACGTGGTACTTGGCACAGATGATATCCTTGCTGGTCGAGCATCTCCATGTCACGCACACATCCACGAACTGACCAGCATAGTACTGCTGTTTCTGATTCACTAACTTGATTTTAGGACCCATTCTTTAAGCACATTTCATAATTTATTTCTTCCATTAAAGTTACACAATACATAGTGTTCTGATACTTTAATTACTGTTCACATACACATATAAAAATTAATTTGTAACTTGTAATATGGACTTCCTTTATGTTACTAAATATTCTAAGTTGGAGACAAGGAGTTTTCACTTGATATCTGTGAGAAATAAGCCCACTGACCCAATCAAAGGAAGGACACCGAGACTCCAGCACAGTGAAGCAAGGCTTCAATCAACCAAGAGTGGGTGTCTGAGGGACAGGCACACTGGAGACAGTCACAGCAGGCGATTTATCTCCTAGCGCACAGGTCCTTCCCCTGATTCCTTATTGGCTGAGTACTATAGAGGTTACAGCCTTTCCCTTTCCCGGAGGTTGCCTATGCCCATATAAGGCAAAAAGTAGTCTGATTCGAACAGACGTATTCCCTGCGGTGAGGCAGAGACTCAGTCCTTCTTCCCTTTATTCTATGGCGCATGCTCATTGCAAAGCCTGTAAAAATAAGCCCACCAAACAGAGGGGAAGAAGAACCAGGAAGTGAAGTGTCTAAAGGTTGGGACTCCATTGTAGGGGGGTGGGGGGTGAGGATTGAACATATTTCCAGTAGGTTGTAGACCTACTGTTAACTGGACAGCCCAGATTTTATTTAGTATTTCTGAAAATGAACCATCTCCCTTACTTCTCACAATATCAAAATTTCACTCTTCTCCCAAATAATTTCAGTAATATCTTAGGCAGCTTCTTACAGGGAGGATGATAATATATACAAAGGAAGACTAACATATCTTAAAGTAAGCTCTGACCCCTCCATGGGTGAGTGCTCCACAGGGCAGGCAGATGATGCCTGAATGCAAGGAAGTCAGAATTTGTGGGCCCTTCTGTTTATTTTCATTTGCTTCAGGAGCTCTTCTCAAAGTATTTATGTCTGGATCTTGCTTAGATGAGATTTTCAGAGATGCTACCAGAGAAGACTTAATCAAGGTTTTCAGAAACAGCTGACTCTAATAAGTCATCGAGCTTTTTCACTCATGTTATCAGAGCTGTTTCTTTTTTTTTTTTTTTCATCCTTTCAGCTTTTGGGTCTTTATTTTCCTTTAAGCATCATTTGGTCATAATATACTGGGGCATTTCATCCACATACCTCTGCATTATTCTCTAGACTTCTGGACTAAACATTTAAGTCCTTTTACTGTCTTTTTCTGCCTACCCCTGGGGTTTCCCTTCCTACTCTTTAAAAGAAGATGCATCCAAATAGTTTCCAGAGCTCTCTGGCCTTGACATGTTTGTCTCTTAATTGGATTATAAGCACGTAGGGGATTTGATTGCCTACTTTACCTATTCCTACAAAGGGTCTAGGAGGCCCTTGTGGTTTGGGCTGGTACATGTTCTTGCAGGCCTTAAACAAAGGGGGAGATGTGCTTGTCATAAATCTTATGTTTTGTTCAGTCATTCCCTCCCAACTACAGAGACTTCAAATCTTAAATCACTTCGAAGACTGTTGAGGTGATTCAAAATACTCTACGTACTTATGAGAAGAGTGTAAGATTAGGCCAGAAACATATCTAGGGCCAAATCTGTTAAGCTCTGAGGAATTTGAAAGTGAAATATGCAGTTTTCATGTAATAGGTAGGACACTAGCATCTTCATAACATTTGTACGGAGTAGACGTATTTATATGGCCAATACAGATGGCAGGAATGTCTGGCTCTGATGATCTTCGTCTTACTCTCTTCATGTTTAAAATAAAGTTGGTTGCCCTAGAAAATGTCTATCCTAGTCTGTGGTTTTAATATACCAACATAAGTCTGGGTTATAAAAGAAAGGAAAATGATTTTGAGAGAGCTTAAAAATGTATTTTTTTAAAATGTCATCTAAAATTAGTGAGTTTGTACAAAATTCAGTGCAACCCTACCAGTCTAACAGGTACAAGAGTTTTGGAAGGCAACCTGGCATAATGTAATTAACAGCCTCAAAAAATAAATGTTCATATCATTTGACCTTGTAATATAGTTGTGTGGCATTTATCTCAAGGACATAGTTTAGAAGCATAAAAGCAATCATCGTCATTTCAAGGTTCTATTTAATAGGGAAAACTAGGAAGCATTTAAAACTTCCAATGAAGGGAAATGGTTAAATTGTGATTTATGACTGTGTTGAATAATGTGCTGTCATCAAAATGATTATGAATATTAGGTACAAACATGACATTAACTATTACGGCTATATGTGATATTTAAAATTAGGCAAACAAATACAAATTACTTTATACTATATATGTACATTTAGAGTTTGGATAGGCATATATTTAAGCCCCAGAATGGCTACTGACAGCCAGCTAACCTTGACAGGGTCTTAACCTTTCAGCCACAGAGGCCTCTTCTATAAAATGGGTATATAGTATTTAGCTCACAGGGTTGTGTAGATTAAAAGAGATCATGTTTGTAAAGCCCCTGACATACTATGTTCAATAAATAAAAGCTGTTTTTTTAATCAAATAAAGACCGAAGGAGAAGGAGAACACAGACAAATAATTAGTTAACATGGTAAAGATATGGGTTTTTTGTTTGTTTTGTTTTTGTTTTTTGTTTTGAGAGAGAGAGAGAGAGAGAGAGAGAGAGAGAATCCCAAGCAGGCCCCACACCTACTGAGCCACCCAGTCGTCCCAAAGATATGGGTCATCTTAAAGAAATTTATTACTATGCTTTTGTAAGTTAAAATGTAAGTTTAATTGAAGAGATAGCATAAGAAGACTAAACCCAGAAAGGAGACACTGGTAAATAAATGTTAGTGTTTATTAGGAGAAGATCTGGAAGACGTGGAATGAAGATAAGTTCTTTATACCATCAAAGGGAGAAAGCAGAAGAGAAAAATGGATGGGTTTTATTTACATAAATATTTAAAACTTCTTCATGTTAAAAGGACAAGGTACGAAGTAACACAGCAAATAGGTAAAGAGATGATCGGACCTGACAGAAGAGTTGGTGGGAGAGTTTGAAAGTAGGAGATGGGATGAGTTGAAGATTATGTGAATTATATAATTAGCTTAGTTAACTCTGTTTTGAACTTGACAGCAAAACAAATATGTATTTTATTGAAAAGCATTTCACCTAAACTCATTTCTGTGGGGTTTTTGGGTTATTCTCTCCACCTCCTCCCTAACCCACCCTTCACAGCTTCTCACCCACTGACCCTCAGCATGGTGGGCTGGGCTATTCCTCCTCAATAATGTGATTTGCCCTTTTAAATACTCCCACCACTCATGTTTTTCTCTCTCACTTGGACAGCACTTAAGACTTTTCACAAGAAACAAGTTACTCTAAGTAAATAGGAAGATAACATTGAGAGGTAGGACATGGAATAAAGGAGGTAAGTGTGCTGGAAGGAAAAAGAGGAGCCAAAGGAAAGAATGGAAGGCACAGGCCCAGCCACCTGGAGGCCTGGGTGGAGAGAGGGACCGCCCTGTGCAGCAGGGCAGTCCGGGCTCCCTTCCAGGTGAGCAGGACTTGGAACCCCGTTGGGAAACACTCCGTGGACTCTGCCACTGCTTCTTCACCCCGTGGTCTTGAACTCACTTCTACATGCTTGAAATAGCTACCTGGCCACACATAGAATTCTTCCGGAGATAGTTTTACCAAAGATCTTCGTCACGTGGCTCCCTCCATCATTTATTCTCTTGCAGTTTTTTTATCCTTACACTTTATATGGCTCACTCTCTTAAGTGTTCCTTCTCCTTCTGTCCCTTGAACTAGACCTATTTGGAACCCCAAAAGTGATAAAGTAGCCGATTGGTGGTGACTAAAGTAAAAATTTGAAGCTAAATGGCCAGAAACCTGACACCTGGTAGGTGTTCCATAAATATTTGTTGCAGAACTGAATGCATGGAAGAGACTCTCTGGATTCTGGTCCCAGACTCAAGTGAGCAAATTCCCTAATTACCCCACGTCTCTGTTTACCCATCTGTAACATGGAGAAGCTCACTGAGTCTATCTCAGGGTTGTAAACTAAATGCGTTAGTACTTATAAAGTACTTAAAATAGTCCTGGGTCAAAGTAAGTGTTTCAACAAGTTGTAAGCTCTTGCATTTGCAAGCTCAAAATCAGAACACTTTTTATTACATAACAGTCTTTTGTAATATATGGGAGCTAGAAATTTAACCTACAGGTAGCTTACTCTTCAAGCCACTGGTTTCCATTTCCCTCATTCCACCAAAATTGCCTCTGTGTCACTGACCTTTTCTTCTTGGCACATTTTTTTCTGGGATCTTCCTTAATACCAGACACTCCTGGTTTTCTTTCCTGGTTTTCGGCATTTCTTCTTAATCTCCATCACAAGCTATTTCTAGTTTACTCCACCTTTATTATAACTTTTTTAACTTCTCCTTTTGAAATAAGTATAAATTCATAGGCAGTTGCAAAAAAGTATAGCAGGAAGGCTCATGTACCCTTCACCCAGCTTTCCTCAGTGGAAGCATCTTACATAACTTTGGTTGCAATATCCAAACAAGGAACATGACATTGATGCAATTTGCAGAGCTATTCAGATTTCCTCAGCTCCGTATGGACACATTTAGTTCTGTGCACATGATATCACATTTAGTTTTGTTTACCCACCACCAGGACTGCTGAGTCACCACAAGGCTCCCTGATGCTACCCTTTATGGCCACCGTTCCCTCTCAAGCCCTTAAACCCTGGAAGGCACAATCTGTCCTTTTGCATTCAGGATCTGTAATTTTGCATTCAGGAATGTCATATATGTAAATATGTAACCTTCTGGGGGTTGGTTGTTTTCATTCAGCATGATTTCCTTGAGGTCCATCCAAGTGTTGAGTGGGTCAGTAGTTTATTCCTTTTATTGCTGTGTAGTATTCCATGGGATGGATATATCACACGTTTGCTTAACTGTTCATCCTTTGAAGGACATTTGGGTCATTTGCAGTTTTTGCCTATTACGAATAAAACTCCCGTGAACATTTGTGACTGTATATGAATGTATGTACTGTATGAACATAAGTCTTCAGTGCCTTGGGAGAATGCCTAAGAGTGCCGAGGCTGGGTCATATGTTAACAGTCTAGAGTGATACTGTTCTTCCTCAGCCTCACCAGCATTTGGTGTTTTTACTTTTTATCTTAGCCAGTCTGATAGGTGTGTAGTGACAACTCATTGTGGTTGTAACATGCATTTCCCTAATGGCTAATGATACGTGTATCTTTTCATGTACTTATTTGCCATCTGTATGCCCTCTTTGGTGAAGTGTCTGTAAATTTTGTCCATTCTCTAGTGGGATTTTGATTTCTTCTTTTTTTTTTTTTTTTTTACCATTGGACTTCGAGAGTTCTTTATATAGTCTTGATAATAGACCTTTGTTGGATATGTGGTTTGCAAATATTTTCTTCCAGTTTTAGCCTGTCTTTTCTTCTTAACAGAGTGTATTAGTTCCTGTGGCTTCTGTAACAAAGTACTACAAACTTGGTAACTTAAAACACCACAAGTTTATTCTCTTACAGTTCTGGTAACTACAAACTTCGTAACTTAAAACACCACAAGTTTATTCTCTTACAGTTCTGGAGGCCAGGTGTTTGTTCTAAATGCATTTCATCAGGCTAAAGCCACATGCATCAGCAGGGCTGTGTGCCCTCTGGAGGCTCTAGAGAATATGTTTCCTCACCTTTTCCAGCTTCTGGAGCAACATTCCTTGATTGGCTCGTGGCCGCTTCATCCATCTTCAAAGCCAACAGTGTAACATCTTCAAACCTCTGCCTCTCCCTTAGAAGGACACTTGTGATTGTATTTAGAGCCACCCTAATAATTCAGAATAATTTCCCTATCTCAAGATCTTCAACAAATGTTTGTTGGATGATTAAATGATTTCTCTCTCGTGTACCTGGGGTTATGTGTACTCCTAATCTTTTTTTTTTTTTTAAGTTTTTATTTTAAGTAATCTCTAGACTCTACATGGGGCTTGAACTCATGACCCGGAGATCAAGAGTCTCATGTTCTTCTGACTGAGCCAGCCAGGAGCCCTGTAATCTTATTTATTTATTTTTTCTCTTTTTAAAATTTTTATTTATTTTTTTAATGTTTAATCATTTAGTTTGAGAGAGAGAGAGGGAGCGTGAGTGGGAGAGGGGTAGAGAGAGAGAGGGAGAGAGAGAGAATCCCAAACAGACTCTGTGCTGTCAGCACAGAGCCCAGGCGTGGGGCTCAATCCTTGGAACACCTGGGAACTGTGAGATCATGACCTGAGCCGAAATCAGGAGTCAGATGCTCAACCGACTGAGCCCCTGAGGTGCTCCCTACCCCCAATCTTACTTTAAATAACATTCTTTGTGTGCTGATTGCCTTAACTGCATGGGTGCTCAGCATCTCCATCCTCCCTAGTTGTATATTCATTTGTGTGTATTCACCAAACCTTGGAACTCTTCAGACTTTCAAACTTTGTATAAACTGGGCACACTTTAACCATTGTTACAGAACTAGGCAGTACTAGCCTGTGGGTGGTTCATGATGCAGTTCTGAAGAATGCAGTCTTCCTGCTTCAAATACTGTGCCCTTATATCTATGCAGGCCGCAGCTCTATCCCACCACCCTGAAGGAGGAAGGAAAGGTACAGTTTTCTACCACTGTGTGCCTCTCCTTTCACCATTCTTGGCCCAGTGAAAAGTTAAGGGTCAGTTGAGCATGGTTGAAGTGACTAAAGAACCCTTGTTGGCATTATGATGGGAAGTTATTGCTACTCTAAATTAAGTAGAGCCCGGAATAGGGGGCTAGTGCAGGAGATAGAACATGCTGTTTTAAAGCGATGTCTTCAACTTTGCACTATCTGCTATGTATGAATACCTACACTTAATTGGTCATCTAGTCTTCCAGAGGGTCTTCAGGCCTGCCAAATATAAGAAATTCTATGGTTTCTAGAAGCAGCCATACTTGGATTTTCTTGACTGCAGTACATGGAAATGATTGTACAGTAGGTTCAAGGGTTCTGTTCTTCCTTTGTTCTCTCTCAGCAGCAGGATCAAGGAATACTCAGATATGACCTGCTTGCTTCTGCTGTCTGCTCAAAAAAGTATTCTTTTACTGTCTTGGGCCCCAAATGGCTCAATCAGTGACAGGGCTAGAAGAAAAATAAACAGCCTGTGATGGGGGAGACTTTGCAAAGATAACCATTGGTTTGCCATTTCCAGGATGGTGGTGGTGGAAGTGTTCTTAAGCTTATTTTTCTAATTTATGTCTTTCAATTGAGGTGTACTTTACATGCAATGAAATGCACAGGTCTTAATGCATTGTCTATTCTGTTTTGACTGATGCAAACATCTGTGTAACCCATACCCTTTGCAAGATCATTTTTAGCAACCTGGGAAAGTTCCTTGTGTCCCTTTCTAATCAGTCTACACATGCCCTACCGTGAAGAAACTGCTATCATTGGTGTTTAGTTTTGTCTGTTCTAGTCCTAAACCCGAAGGGAATCAAATAGCATGTGTGTTTCTTTTACTCAGCATGTCTGAGATTCACCCATGTTGTTGTGTGTATCCTAGCGTTTTTCTTTTTATTGCGCAATAGTATTCCATTGTGTTATTATGCCACAGTTTGTTTATCCATTCTTTTATTGAAGGACACCTGCGCTGTTTCAAGATTTGGGTATTACAAATCAAGCTATTATGAACATTCTTTCACAAGGGCTTTTTTTGTGTGTGTGTGTGAACATATATTCTCTCCTCTTAAATAAATACTTAGAAGTGGAATTTGTTCATAGGCTCTATGCATGTTTACTTTTTAAAGAAATTTCCAAGGTGTTCTCCAAAGTGGTTGTGCCATTTTAACACAGAACGCTCCTAAACTTTTCCTGTGTCGAAGCAGAAATTGTGAGCTCAGAGAGACAGTCTGGTTACCTTTATGCTATTGGAACTCAAGAGGATATTTTCTATACTATTTAGAGAAACAAAAACCAAGTAAGCAAGTAGAATTTCAACAAGAAATGGATTTCAGTAAAGTATTTATACATGTTATTCTCTTCCTTTGCAAATCTATATATGATCTGAAAAGCTGCACAGACCCTGCCAACTTAAGAACAAGAGTCAATAGGAGTCTTTTGCTCACTTCTGCTTCCAATGAGAAGAAAAAATCAGGGAGCTCAGAACCTGCAAAGGGAGTTTGTTCTTGAGTCTCCTTTCATATGGAAACAATGGAGAACAAAGGCACTAAGTACTGAACTATATTTGAGGAGAGGGAGAGCTCAGCGTATTTCTTTGTTCAGTGTTTATACGTGTGTGTTCACCTTGCATCTATTTCTTTCCTGTAGTCTTTTCAAGTATTGAACATTAGATCTTAATTTTTCCACTTTGTCTTTCAGGCCAAAGAAGCCCTAGAAAACACTGAAGTTCCCGTAGGCTGCCTCATGGTCTACAACGATGAAGTTGTGGGGAAGGGACGAAATGAAGTTAATCAAACCAAAAATGTATGTCAGTTGAATAGTTATAATTACAAATATAGCAGTAAAGGAAGGAGTGCCCTGAACTTCATCACAGTTGGTGAGAAGATGGGTCTGTTTAGAGACCTGTAGGGATCAATGGGAGGGTAGTTTCTCTTAACATTTCTTTTTCTGAATGCCTTTTTTTTCTGATTATAAAAGTGATATATGTTGGTTTTTTAAAATTTGGAAAATTCAGAAAAACTTAATGGAGCAATAAAATCTTTGCAGCTAATTTTCTATTTCACGGAGGTTTACTTTAACACTTGAGTGAAACTCAAGAGGGGGTTTTATTACATTGGAGTTTCAATACTAAAGAAATGAATCTAATCTCCATCTTAAGCGTATCTAATACATGAAAATTCCACTTTACAAAACATCAGTTTAACTCGTATCACATTTTTTATTACCTTTAAACAATGTATTCCTCCTGGTAAGTTAAAAACACCTTCAGTTTATATCTTTGAAGGTATAAAAGGATTGTATAAAGGAAACTGTGTCTTAGAGAATTCAATGGGATAGTCTCTACCACCTGCTGTCTCTATAACTACATGTGGTATCACACCTTAATAGCTTGTGTGCCTTTATATTATTGTGGTTAGGTTGAGGAGTTCATGAATTAAGGCAATACTCCTTGATGTCACAACAGTGTGTCACAATTTTATGATTATAAGAAGTACTACCTGGACTCATGGACATATAATCATAACACCACTTCCGCAGACTTTGATCGTGTCATTTGATCTTGGGAGTTAGAGAATAAGCCAGTACTGGTAATGGTGCTGTGAGAAATTTAAAGTTTATCCATCATATCTATCAAAAAAAAAAAAAAAAGAAAGAAAGAAAGAAAGAAAGAAAGCACATGCAAAGTAGGAACCCAGATTCACAAAGCAATTATTATGTGGATATCAAAACATTTGTGAGATAAGTAATAAACATAATGTAGCAATTAGTGAGTATACAGATACTTGTCTGGAAGTAGAATTCTGTATTTTAAATAATTGTCCTCTATCTCCCTAATTACATTTTGTGGTTCAGTATGATATCTTTAATATGAGAACTTTGTATGCCCTAACATCATCCATCTAATCCTCCAATGACCTGGGTTTCTTCTGTATCTTGAAATTAGCCTGCATTTATTTTGATATTGTGTCTTATGGAAGATTACCCTATAAAATAGTGGAGAAAGACTCTTGACCCCAAATGAGGAGACCCGAGTCCTACTCTTGGCTCTGATATTCCCACCACGCCTTTCACTACCATCACCTTGTCCAGCGGTGTGTTTTTCACATATCCTGACTTAGCTTCTGGCTCTTCACACTAAAAGAGAGGTTGATTGCAGTGATTCAGTTCAACAGTTACTTCTGGAGAATTCTGGGGAGATTTGATTCAGTAATTCTGAATCTGATTTTTTAAAAAGGATCGAGTTGGGGAAATTTTTTAAGCTCCACAGTTAGGTCTGGTGTGCAGGCAGCTTTGGGAACCTGTTCTCTAAGGTGCCTTACAGCTCTGAGTTCATAATTCTGGACCAGCCCTGCTTCCACCTGCCTCTAGCCGCCGTGGCACCTAGGGCCACAGTCCCAGCACTTTTCACACTGTACTCTATGTCACAGGTTAGCAACTTTCTGTTTGCCTCACCAGATTTTATACTTGTTGAGGACAGACTCCTTAACTTCACATAGGATTTAGCAATATGACTTGTTCTTAGTTAGCAATCAGTATGAGTTTATTGATAAATGTGATCATCCTGAACATTATTAATAATTACTGCATAGCAGAGTACGTATATAGCATGCAACATATGCTTCATATAATTCAGTGTTTTATGAGGTGTACGTTACATTCCAGCATACCCCGTTTTACACATGGGGGACCCAGGTTTAGAGAAGTTATGTAACTTGCCCCAAGGCCACATAATGAGGGAGGCCACAGTCAGGATTCAAAATTAAGTATGGGTGTTTCCAACTGCTGTGTGATTTCTCCTATATTCTGCTGCCAGCCATGAGGTATCCAAGGCTGATACCAAATCTCTGGTTTTCTCTTGAGTCTGCCACAATATTAAATCTCATTCCCCCCCAAAATAGAGGTGATGACATTCCAGTAAACTAAATATGGATTCGCTTAGAGCGAGGTGAGGACGGCCTTGAAAACATCTGAAACTGGAGCACATGCTTATGAAGACTACAGATTTCCCCTGGAATATTCACACACCTTCGACTCTTTTGTTGTAGTTGTTGTTTTGTTTTGAGACTTCTATTCTCTATGGCATTTAATTGAAAGAGTGTCCCCTGACGTTCTTAGGTACTTAACTAAAAATGTAGCATAATTCACGCGGCATCTCAGATGAGCTGTCTTTCGTTGGTGAGGTTATGGTACTTGAGGCGGGGAATACATTGTCAAGTGCTAAAGGTGTCCCTGAAACCCATATTCATTAAAATGTTGGCAGAAACATTAGGCCCACTTTGGGTGTTTATTTTTGAGCGTTTGTAAAATACAGTTGCGTGTTGATGCCAGCACCTTTCTTTTTCCAGGCGACTCGACATGCAGAAATGGTGGCCATCGATCAGGCCCTAGACTGGTGCCACCAACGTGGCAAGAGTCCTTCTGAAGTATTTGAACACACCGTGCTGTATGTCACTGTGGAGCCGTGTATTATGTGTGCGGCTGCTCTCCGCCTCATGAGTATCCTTTGACTTTGTAAGTTAATGTCTCAGGCCCTTTCCTATAAACTTGAACATGGCCAGACACATAACCTCCTTTCTAATATGTGAAAGCAGACTTATGAAGCAAGTTATAAAATATCGTGCCCCTTGGCCAAAAAATATTTAGGAAAGATTTTTAAATAATAAAATTACTTCGTTTCATATCAATAGATGTAAAACTATTAACCAAATGAACTGGAGAAAGAAAAACTAAGAGCTAACAAACTGCAATGGGAGGATAAAACACAAATTAAAGTAGATTATGAAACTGTGCAGAGAAAAGAACTAAAGAATATGTACCTTTGGGTAATAGATTATTGGTACCTTTGGATAATAGATTATAGGTGATTTAAATTTTTTCTTTCTCTGTTTATATGTTTTTTTTAATTTTTGCCATGAATACCTATTTTACCTGAGCAAATATCAGGTAAAAAACACATCACGTATGATATGATAACTGTAAATAAATGGGAAATGGAAAAAGTTATAGCTCTTTGAACTCTTTCATAGAGTAAGCAACATGGATATTGAGTGTAGCAAGTTTGTGTCTAAGATCTTTAAAAATTATTTGCTAGTTCAAAACCTACCCTGGTTTTGTCACTATACACACTTGAACTGCACATCTGCTTCAGGACCTTAATTCTTTCTCATAAATTCCGCTAGTGGTATATGGCTGTCAGAACGAACGATTTGGTGGTTGTGGCTCCGTTCTAAATATTGCGTCTGCTGATTTACCAAATACTGGGAGACCATTTCAGGTAATATGACCTGCTTATGCTTTTTCTTTCTTTCATATTCCTTTGATCTCCTTATGAGCTTGGGATTTGTTCAAGTGTGGTCAGTATACCAAAGAGCTGTGCTAGAACCAGGCAGACTCTGGGACCTCTGGTCAAGTTCATTTATGCCTCAGTGTAAGATGATAGGTAATCATTTCCAGGTAGGTGCTTGACTCTCTTAATTAACAAAATCTTTCCAGAAGGAAAGTCCCCAACCTTCCAATGTATCTCTCCTGACGGTCTTCACCATTGGCATTTTCACTCAGTGAGTGTCGCCAGCTGTGTGCTGTACTGAGTTTGGGTGAAGCTTGGACTCTGTCAGTAACAGTAGATGCTATTTACAGTGCATACACGATATTTTTGCACGAAGCTAATCATTTTGCTTTATCGCTATGTACTATTTTTGGTGTGTAGCAGTTAATACCTGTATTTTCATTATTTTTCCCCCCTGCCTTTTCAATATTGAAATTTCCTCCAGACCCAAGAATCCACATTGCTTTTGTCTTCCCTTAAAAATTCTACTTTCCCTTTAATCTTGCCACCTCTCCCCAAGTTTTTATGTTTAAGACTATGAGCAGTAGGAATTTCCATTTCATAGTTTGGCCTGTAGATACATATCATTTTTCATAAACTGGTGCGATTTTTTTTTTCTCTCCAAAGTTAATCCTGAAGTATTATGTTTTAAAAGGAAAAGGCTTGACACGGTGGGCAGTTAACTTCAAAGACCTCAGATACTCTTAGGAGAAAACCAAGTACCTATGAAGGGCCCAGTTTGGCTGAATCCCACTGAGAACAAATTTTGGAAAACATTCTATTGTGAGTTTTTCAAGCTGAACGTTAGCTTTCCTAACAACTTCCATACATTTGAGAATAAATGACTTTTAACATCACATCGGAAAAGAAATTGTAATAGAATGACGGAGAGTAAACAATGCTATCAGCTTGACTGTTAAAAAATCTTCAGGGTGCCTGGGTGGCTCAGTTGTTAAGTATCTGACTTCGGCTCAGGTCATGACCTCACGGTTCCTGAGTTTAAGCCCTGCATGGAGTGAGCTCGAGCCCCACTTTGATTGAACATGAAATCTGCAAAGTGATTTGATTTTTCCGGTCACTTCTGTTAGTGGCTCAGATTTTACTTACATAACTCTTTGCAAGTGAATTGCTGACCCTGTACTTTATTTATGAGAAAGATCTAAAGAATTTCTCAAAGCTTCGAGGTAGAACCAAGATGAGCCCTTGGTATCAGATATGGGTAGAAAATTTCTCTCCAACACATCAATGACACTGAGTGCATAAACAGCCCTCTCCTACACGTCTCTGCACAGAGTTGATCTCGCTGAACCAAAGAATAAGATTGTAGTGTGTACCTGGACAAATTGGCTCCAGTGAAATGAATCACCATCATTTGAAGCCATATCTCCAGGTTTGATGCCAAATTATGTTTGTTTGTTGTTTAAGTGTTTTAGATTCTAAAGAAAACATTGACACCCCAGGCTTCTGGATCTGTGTTTTCTTCCTTTATGTGGTTGGTTCAGATTGGGGGCGGGGCGGGGGGTAGTGTGGGAGGTAGGATGCTGTTTTTGTACTGCAGAATCATAGATTCCTTTAATGCTATATTATAAGCTGAATTAACCTCATAGAGGAGACCTACAGAACTCCCGCAACCCCCAACCCAACTCTAAAAAGAACTATTCTTTTCAGAGAAGATAGTGATTAATTTATAATACATTCCCACCCATTTTTAAAAGTTTATTTTTATAAGAATGCATGCTTTTTATTAAAGCCACAATTTATTGCTATAATGAGTAGTTGAAAATACTGTCTTGGTATCTTAGAGCGATGCAGTTTCCTTCTGCATCTGTAACTCAGTGGGTCTCATCCCACACTTCATATTATAGAGACTTTTAAGTGTGCCTGTGGGAGGTCCCTGCCCCAGACCAATTGTATAAGAAGGTGAGAGGGTGGAGGAGGAGGAATATTAGTGTTTTCTTAAGAGAGTTCCCAGGTGATTCCACTGAGCAGCCAAGGTGGAGGACCGTTGCTGTGACTTCACAGGAGGGGAGAGTGCTTTGTGCTTGTTTGGTGCTCATGAGAGCATGAGGAAAGGCGGGAGCTCTGAGGAGCACAAACTGTAATGCGAGGAGAAGGGGACTGACCCACCATGGTTGGGATGGTCTGAGAAGGTTGTGAAAACGGAGAAGCTAAGGGAGGAGAGAGCTTTAAAAGGAAGGGAGAATGGTCAGTAGTCCACCATTGCAGACAGTTGAGGAAAATGGAAAGGAAACCAGTGTTTTGTTCAGTAGGGGCCCTTGGGAGATCTGGGAGCACAAGCCAGCATGGATGAGGTTGAGGAAGAAATGAGAGCCACACAAGTGACAGCCAGGAGTCTGAAATGTTCTCAGGGAGCAGCAGAGTAGTAGCTTGCCTGGGGGGCAGGGTCGAAGGAAAGTTATTGGGATTTTTTTCCCCCAGCTTTACTGAGATATAATTGACAAATAACATTGTGTAAGTTTAAGGTGTACAATGAGATGATTTGATAGATGTATAGATTGTGAAATGTTTACCACAATAAAGTTAGTTAACATACCATTCACCTCACATAATTACCATTTCATTGTTATGGTGAGAACATTTAAGCTCTACTCTCTTCACAGCGTTTAAGTACACAATACAGTATTGTTAACTATAGTCACCATGCTGTTCCTTAGATCCTCAGAACTTACCTTACAACTGAAAGTTCATACCCTTTGCACTGTCTCTTCATTTCCCGCAACCCCCAACCCTCTACCCCTGGCAACTAACGTTCTACTCTCTGCTTCTATAACAAGAATGTTCCACATATATAAATATATATTTTATTACATATATGCAATAGAATAGTGTTCATCCATTAAAAAAAGAGGGAAATCCTGCCATTTAGGACAACATGGACAGACCTTGAGGGCATTCATTATGCCAAGTGAAATAAACAGAGAAAGACAAGTACTCTTATGATCTCTTTTTTTAAAGTTTATTTATTTATTTTGAGAGAGATTGTGTGTGTGTGTGTGTGTGTGTGTGTGTGCATGAGCAGGAGGGGCAAAGAGAGAGGGAGAGAGGAAATCCCAAGCAGGCTCCATGTTGTCGGGACAGCCCAACAACGGGCTTGAATTCACAAATGCGAGATCATGACCTGAGTCGATGTCAAGAGTTGGACACTTAACCCAGGTGCCCCTGATGATCTCTCTTATATGTGCAATCTAAAAGCATTGAACTTGTAAAGGTTTTCTTTTGATGGGAAGGTTTATTCAGGCTTCATAGGTCCAGGTAAGAGCTGACTAAAGGCGCAAGAGAAAGGGGGGTTCATTCTGAACAACAGACCACACTCGCCAGGCCCGTGTGCTGGTGCTCACTGGCTGCTGCCCCTCCTGTGGCTGCTTCCAGATGAGCCTCCCTGGAGTCTCTGTTCATTTTTTCATTTCATGCATCTTAGAAGGATGCAACGTATCAAGTTCAAACTCCTGTAACACACCTTCAAAGCCCTGTATATTTTGACCTCATTTTATCTCTTTAATTTCTTTACCTATAGTCCCCCTACCCCCCATTAGTTGGATTCTTCACACAACCCAAGCTCATTCTTACTCTTTCCCTGAAATGCTATGTTCAGACTCTTTATATATTTGCGATCTTTTTTTTTTAATGTTGATTTATTTTTGAAAGAGAGAGAGATACAGAGTACGAGTAAGGGAAGGGCAGAGAGAAGGGGAGACACAGAATCTGAAACAGTCTCCAAGCTCTCAGCTGTCAGCACAGAGCCTGACACGGGGCTTGAACCCACAAACTGCGAGATTATGACCTGAGCCGAAGTCGGATGCTTAACCGACTGAGCCACCCAGGTGCCCCTATATTTGCTATCTTTAAGGCAAGTTCAAGTTGCATTCTCATGTAATATTTTATATATAATTTCACTCCTTACCATTATCATAATTTCTTATTCTTTCACTTAATCTTTCCTCGAGTTAGATACCAAAGATAGATCAAACTAAATCCTTTTATTTATTTATTTATTTATTTATTTTAATTTTTAAATTTTTTTTAAATTTATTATTGAGACAGAGAGAAACAGAGCATGAGTGGGGGAGGGGCAGAGAGAGAGGAAGACACAATCTGAAGCAGGCTCCAGGCTCTGAGCTGTCAGCACAGAGCCTGATGTGGGGCTCGAACCCACCAACCGTGAGATCATGACCTGAGCTGAAGTCAGCAGCCCAACCGACTGAGCCACCCAGACACCCCAAACTAAACCCTTTTAAAAACATCTACTACAGGGGCACCTGGGTGGCTCAGTCGGTTAAGCGTCGACTTTGGCTCAGGTCATGATCTCACGGTTCATGGGTTCGAGCCCCGCATCGGGCTCTGTGCTGACAGCTAGCTCAGAGCCTGGAGTCTGCTTCGGATTCTGTGTCTCCCTCTCTCTCTCTGACCCTCCCCTGCTCGCGCTGTCTCTCTCTCTCAAAAATAAATAAAAAACATAAAAAATAAAAACATCCACTACAGTAAAGAGCCTAATAGTAAATATCTTAGCCTTTGTGAGTCACTCACATGTGTGTCACATCTTCTTCTTTTTTTTTTTTTTACAACCATTTAAAATTATAAAAATCATGCTTGGGGTACCTGGGTGGCTCAGTCGGTTGAGCGTCCAGCTTCGGCTCAGGTCATGATCTCGCCGTTCGTGGGTTTGGGCCCCGCGTCGGGCTCTGTGCTGACAGCTAGCTCAGAGCCTGGAGCCTGCTTCGGATTCTGTGTCTCCCTCTCTCTCTCTGACCCTCCCCTGCTTGCGCTGTCTCTCTCTGTCTCTCAAAAATAAATTAAAAAAAAAACATTAAAAAAATCATGCTTAGCTGATCATTTTTAGCTGTGGACTACCAACTGTAGTTTAGCATCAAACACTTAACAGACCACCAATGAATAACAGTACATAAACATAGCAGATGCTTAACAAACACTTACGATGTGTCAGGTATTTAACAGGTGTTATTTTATGTAATCTTATTTAATCTTCATGAAATCCCTCTGAGGTAAGTGCTATAATTACATACATTTTATACATGAGGAGGCTGAGGCACAGAGAGTTTAACTATCTTACCCACATATCTAGTAACTTCAATAGTAGTTGGTTGAGAAATAATAGTTGACTAGATTGACGTTTGAGTCTGTATGTCTGTTCTCTTGGAAATGTTCTTCTTTACCCGCATCACTGCTGTCCCCAGTGTATTAACATTATCTGAAGGAAGTTTACGTAATTATGTATACGTTGCTGTTTTTACGGGATACAGGCCGCATTTTCATCGGGCAACAATCATCCTCAATCTTCTCATTTCAACAGTGCATTCCCGGATATCGGGCCGAGGAAGCAGTGGAAATGTTGAAGACCTTCTACAAACAGGAAAATCCAAACGGTCAGTTTTCCCCTGCTGTACGGAACGTAACCTCACTTGAGATGAAGCGGTGTCAAGAGCGTCTGACGTGGGCCCTCTTCTTCATCTTCTCTTTTTTCTTTGCTATTCTTTTCACAGCACCAAAATCAAAAGTTCGGAAAAAGGAATGTCAGAAACCTTGAACTTGTTCTGAGGGAAGGCTGATGGCCCCTCGACGAAATTCTTGGACTGAAAGTTGTTGACATCATTGAATCATATGTTCTTACGTGTCCTTATCCCCTGAGAAAATCATCTCCCACTGTTTGCTGTGTTAAGGGGACAAATTAGCACTTTTTAAAAGTCTGACAGTTGTAAACAATGGTTAGCTTTTCCATAAGCTTAAAGAACATTTTAAGAAGGGGGGGAAAATAAAGATGGAAGTTTTAGAAATTAGTAAGCAGTCCATGCTCTTCCTGCCAAAATCATTGTGCCCGGGCCAGGAGACTGCTGAGTTTCAGCGAATGTGTATCCAGACCCAGTTACCTGGCGTGTGTCCTGACTGGAGTGTGCCACGCCGTGCCACAGTGGGGACACCTGCTTTAGGCCTGGCTTTCCAGAATCGGGTCCTTTATTCTTTGCAGCCACTGTGTCTTTCCAGGGTGTTGAGGGCCCGTGACTTTCTTGGAATTTGTATATGAATTATATACGTATAGATTACGATTGTGTGTGCCTCAGAACAGATTTCCTTTTGCTTTTATAAAGCAGGTCGAGAAAATGCATACTTTTAAAACAAGTACTTAAGTGTCATTTTTAAATTATAGCATATTGCTATAATAAAAGCTTACTTATGCCTTCTTTGAAGATGAAGGTGAATATTTTCTTAAAAGATAAAAGCAGAAATGAGACAATTCCTTTATTACCGAGCAGCTATCCTATGTCAGGCTCCATTTGGTCATCGAATCAGTGAACCAAACAGTGAATCCTGCCCTGCTGGAGCTGATATTCTAGCAGGGGGAGACAGATACTACGCCTGATAGATTATGCAGTGTGTTAGACGGTGTTAAGGATCATGGCAGCAAGAAAGGAGAAGGGGGTAAAGAGGATGGGCGCGTCATTTGGTGTTGGGGCTGCTGGTTTGCACAAGTAAATGGAATGGCTTTACCTACTCTGAAATCAAATTGGTATTTCTTTTTATAAAAGTCCAGATTTATACTTTAAAATCTAAAATCGAAAAATGGGCACACAACCCCGGGAAGGGTCTCCGCAGCCTGAAGTCCCGGATACCCACGCTTTCTGACCGCACTGAGGGTTGGCGCCCACGGAAGAAGAGCTCAGTGGAACCTCACTGGGGTGCGCTGCGTCTGCCCAGAAGGGGGCCTCGCCGTTCCACCAGAAGCCCTGCTCCAGGCCCCTGCTGCATTTCTTCGGTGGATTCGTTTCCTTGATGCAAAGCATCTGTATTTGTTGGTTCTGCCATTTGAGCGATGTCTGACTTGTTTGTTTTGAATTACATTACAGGCTGGAATGTAATTGTGGTGAAAGTATTTTTATATTGCTGAGAGTAGCAGCTAATCACAGTTACATGCTTCAGAAGATTTATAATTGCTTGGTTTTGTACGTGTGTGTTTTTAACTGCGTTTGAAAAATTTGACGGAGAAGAATATGCATGATTTTTAAATTTATAATAATGTTACATGTAACTTCTCTTCAATTTCACCTACTTTAAAAATTATCTTCTCATTAAATTTTAGTGCTTTGACTAGTTTATTCCTTTCTGCAGTTGGTCATGATTCATTTCTGGCTCCTTGTGCTTTCCTGCAAACAGACTTTATTGCAATTACTGTCTTCATATCATCATTTTCTCAGGGATTATTTGTAGGCAAAAAAACCTGGAATCTTTCCTCTGGTACCAGTGAGTACCAGTAAGTCTGGCTATCAAGTAGGTTCTTGGTAAATATTTGTTAAATAAGAATATTGATTGAAATTTGGAGAAAAATGAATAATAAGGGGAATATCTAGCATAAAAAGTCAAAGCTAAAACTAGTATATGGGGATATTAACTTACAGGTAGTCAGTACTAAAGGTTCCAAGAAAGTAATAAAATGGAACCAGGAAGGATAGGAAAGACTCACCAATATATGTATGTTCTGTTTCTGCTGTGTTGTGGAGAATGGTTATTTCCTAATTCCTAAGCATGGCTGGGAATTATAATTTTGGTTATGACCTTTTTGATTCTACCTCCAGTGATGGACTTACAGAAAAGTCTTTCCTATATTTTTGGTCTTAGGCATAGTTCCCTCTACCGCTTTTCGAGAAATAATCGTTTAAGACGGCACATTGCAGGTTGGAGGTCAGCACCCCCAGTGCTGACAGAGGAGCATTGTCAGGTCATAGACACTGAGGCTGTGGGATTCTGATGGCAGTTTCGAAGTGGTGGCAAGTGTGGATACATGGTGAGGTAATGCTGCCTCCTGAGATGCATATTCTCCAGCTACTTAGACATGGCTTAAAATGTTAGGATGATCCAGTTCAAAAGATTGAATCCAATTGATTGACATCGACAGTGCCTATCTCAAAGACTACCTGAGAGACTTGTTTTGTTCATGGGATGATTCTGGAAGTTGTAGGATATGAGAAGGTTTCAGAATCAAGGCCCTGTTTGGAGGAATTAGCAGGAAATGATTGCATCTAAGTTGCTAGAGTATCCAGTGTTTGCTGGTCTTTGCAATGGCCTCGGCTGAGAATGGATGGTGTGTAATGCTTTGGCAAGCTTCCATCACTGATTAAAAAAAATATGTTAAAATATCTTTGCACTTTCTTGTTCCTTGGCACAAGCATCTCTTCCTGTGTTGAATTTGGAATATTATGGAGGGAAACAGATAGCCAAGAATGCCAATTTAGGCGTAGGCAAGAACCGTTCATTTTTCTTGAAATTTTCTATTTGCAAATAATCTCAAACTTACCAACTAATAATTTGTTAACAATTTTTACCTTTAGCTTTATCATTTGTTCTGCTTATTCTTGCTCTTTCCCTATCTATCTATATGTGTGTATGAATGTATATAATTGTTCTTCTGAACCATTTGATAGAAAGTTACATCACCCATCATGACCCTTTGCCCGGAAATATTTCTGTATTTCCTAAGCATAGGATATTTATTACCTTATATAATCATAGTATAGTTATTGGCTTCAGTGTATTTAACAGTAATACAATACTTTTTAAAAAAATTTACATCCAAGTTAGTTAGCATATAGTGCAACAATGACTTCAGGAGTAGAGTCCAGTGATTCATCCCTTATGTCTAACACCCAGTACTCATCCCAACAAGCATCTTCCTTAATGTCCCTTACCCATTTAGCCCATCACCCCTCCAGCAACCCTCAGTTTGTTCTTTATACTTAAGAGTCTCTTATGTTTTGTCCCCCTCCCTGTTTTTATATTATTTTTGCTTCGCTTCCCTTATGTTCATCTGTTTTGTATCTTAAATTCCACTTATGAGTGAAGTCGTATGATATTTGTCTTTCTCTAATTTCGCTTAGCATATACCTTCTAGTTCCATCCACGTTGTTGCAAATGGCAAGATTCCATTCTTTTTGATTGCTGAGTAATACTCCATTGTCCATATATACTACATCTTCTTTATCCATTTGTATGTTGATGGACATTTGGGCTCCTTTTATACTTTGGCTATTGTCGATAGCCTACTATAAACATTGGGGTGCATGTGCCTGTTTGGAACAGCACACCTGTATCCCTTGAATAAATATCTAGTAGTGCAATTGCTGGCTCATAGGGTCATCTATTTTTTAACATTAATATAATACATTTATCTAATATACTGTTTGTATTCTAATATTGTCAGTTGACCCCATAGTGTCCTTTAGAGAATTCTCCCCACCTACCCTGCCATATTGGAAGATTCTAGGGTCAGGGATCTTATTTAATTGTCATGTACCTTCAGCTTATTTGAATCTAGAACACTTCCATGGCTTCTCTTGGCCTTTTATGACGCTGACATTTTTAAAATCATTCTGCCCCGCCCCTGTCAACTTTTCTCTTTTTTTTTAACAATGGTGTTTTCTCATGATTAGATTCAGGTTATGTGTTTTAGGTGATGTAATATTCTCAGAATATCACATCTGAAGGCACCTAAAGGCCATGGAGCCCTCACTGGTGATGTTAATTTTGGTCACCTGATTTCTGCACTCTATAATTATTTGTTTTTTTTTTTCTCCCTTGCAATGAATAAGCAGTCTGAGGAGAGAAACTTAAATTTTTAAAAGAAAATGTATTTGACATTAGTGGAAAGGAAGAGATGAAATCAGTGATCTAAATTTTAAAGCAACTGTTAGGTTATTTGATTGCAATCTTTCTTTTTTATTAAGTCTGCTGAAATTCACAAAATTCTTTTTGTAATATTTTATTTTTTTTAAAGTTTTATTTATTTATTTATTTATTTATTTATTTATTTATTTAATGTAATCTCTATACCCAACGTGGGGTTCAAACTCATGACTCCAAGATCAAGAGTCACATGCTCTACTAACTGAGCCAGCCAGGCACCCCAAGAATACTTTAAATGAGGATGTCTTACTAAAAATTAAAAAGAAGCCTCAAATAAGTTCTTTCTCTCCTGATCTTAGCAAAACTAATACTTACATCAATTTAATTATATCTGATAAGGGATCTGATTTGGAAAAATAGGTCTGAGATATTTCTGGAATCAAGGATGACCCATAGTGATCCAATAGGGTGTATAATCTAGGTGGGTTGTCACTGGCCATAAAAGCAGAATTCTCTTGGGTTTCCATAGAGACATCTAGACTTAAAATGGTTTAAGCACTGCTGCTTTTAAAATGGGTGTCAGTAAAAATAGCAAAAACCACGGCTTTTAAAAAAAGTCATTAAAAAATTTTTAAAGTGGTAAAGTTCCTGGTTAAAAATCCACATTGAAGCCAAAGCTTGTCCTCAGTCATTCTGTATCAACTGGCCTTGAATAGCGTAGGAAGAAGAGGCATCAAGAGCTGATTTCCTGCCTTTTGGCAAAGGAATGAGACCACACTGACTTCATCTGTGAAGACAACTGCCAACTATTTTCTTATTCTGTAAATTGTTAATTGTGTGTGGTGAAGAAAGGGGTGATGGGTGACGTTATTTTTATGGGTAAGACTGGCATTAAGTTTTGGTGAAAGTTTGACATCTTTAGAATCATATGTTTTTTCAAGTTGAGCTAATAAAAACAGGCTCATGGGATTGTTTCACACCTTATTTTTAAGTGAATATTGAGCTAAACACCATGTGTTGATGATTATTAGGGAGATTTGTTGTGTGGTTGAAGAAGCATGAACTTATGAGTCTAGAACAGGAGTCAGCAAAATATGGCCTGTGGGCCAGACCCAGCCTGCTGCCTCTTTTGGTACCACTAACAAGTTAAAAATGGTTTTATGTTTTGAAATGGTTGGGGGAAAAAATCAAAAGAAGAGTGTAGTGACCTGTGAACATTGTATGAAATTCAAATTTTAGTGTTCACCAATTAAGTTTTATTGGAACATAGCCATGCCCATTTGTTTTCGTGTTGTTCGGAGCTGCCTCTGTGCTACATTGGCAGAGTTGAGTGGTGGTGACAGACACCTATGGCTCCCAAAGCCTAAAGCATTTAAATATGTCTGACTCTTTAGGAAAATGTTTGCTACCTTCTGGTCTAGAAAATATAAAATGTTGAGGTTCAGTCTCTAAGATGCTTGTTGAAATCCTCTGACTTTGGAACTGAATAATGTGGCTCATTGTGCAGCGGTGGTTAATTGCTTTAGTACCATGATTTTTAAAAATAGTTTTTTTATTTTTTAATTTACATCCAAGTTAGTTAGCATATAGTGCAACAATGATTTCAGGAGTAGATTCCTTAATGCCCCTTACCCATTTAGCCCATCCCCCTCCCACAACCCCTTCAGTAACCCTCTGTTTGTTCTCCATATTTAAGAGTCTCTTATGTTTTGTATCTTAAAGTCCTCATATGAGTGAAGTCATATGATATTTGTCTTTTCTGACTAATTTCGCTTAGCATAATACCTTCTAGTTCCATCCACATTGTTGCAAATGGCAAGATTTCATTCTTTTTGATTGCTGAGTAATACTCCATTGTACATATATACCACATCTTCTTTATCCATTCATCCATCAATGGACATTTGGGCTCTTTCCATACTTTGGCTATTGTCGATAGTGGTGCTATAAACATTGGGGTGCCTGTGCCCCTTTGAAACATCATAATTGTATCCCTTGGATAAATACCTAGTAGTGCAATTGCTGGGTCTTAGGGTGGTTCTATTTTTAATTTTTTGAGGAATCTCCATACTGTTTTCCAGAGTGACTGCACCAGTTTGCACTCCCACCAGCAGTGCAAAAGAGATCCTCTTTCTTGCCATCCTTGCCAAATTTCTGTTGTTGCCTGAGTTGTTGATGTTAGCCATTCTGACAGGTGTGAGGTGGTATCTCATTGTGGTTTTGATTTGTATTTCCCTGATGATGAGTGATGTTGAGCATTTTTTCACATGTCAGTTGGCCATCTGATGTCTTCTTTGGAGAAGTATCTATTCATGTCTTTTGCTGATTTCTTCACTGGATTATTTGTGTCTTGGGTGTTTACTTTGATAAATTCTTTATAGATTTTGGATACTAACCCTTTATCTGATATGTCGTTTGCAGATATCTTCTCCCATTCTGTCGGTTGCCTTTTAGTTTTGCTGATTGTTTCCTTCGCTGTGCAGAAGCTTTTTATTTTGATGAGGTCTCAGTGGTTCATTTCTGTTTCTGTTTCCCTTGCCTTTGGTTGAGTAAGAAGTTGCTGCGGCCAAGGTCAAAGAGTTTTTTGTCTGCTTTCTCCTCGAGGATTTTGATGGCTTCTTGTCTTACATTTAGGTCTTTCATCCATTTTGAGTTTATTTTTGTGTATGATGTAAGAAAATTAGTACCATGACTTTTTGAAAAGGTCAGTTTATAAATAAGAAAGAGAAATCCAAGACTTAAAATATTTATTCTGACTTAGAATATTTTGTGTGTGTGTGTGTGTGTGTGTTTAGTTTATTTATTTTTAGTTAGAGACTAAGTGCAAGTGGAGCAGGGGCAGAGAAGGAGAGAGAAAATCCCAGGCAGGTTCCACACTATCAGTGTGGAGTCCAACATGGGGCTAGAACTCATGAACCATGAGATCATGAATTGAGCCAAAGTCCAACGCTTAACTGACTGAGCCATCCAGGTGCCTCTGACTTAGAATATTTTGTTTCCTTACATATACTTTAAGAGAATGGCAAGGAGAAAAGACAATTTATCAATTTTGTGGGGTAATAATAAATATTTTATTTATGATTGTCATATTAAAAATACTACCAAGTAGTTATCATCTGTAAGAAGTTACTCTAATGACAGAAATCTATTGAACCCTTTTAAGTATTTGTTTTTGAGAGAAAGAGAGCTCAAGTGGATGAGAGAGAGAGAGAGAGAGAGAGAGAGAGAGACTTTCAAGCAGACTCCACGCTGTCAGCACAGAGCCCAATGTGGGCGTGATCTCACGAACCATGAGATCATGACCTGAGCTGAAATTGAGTCCAGTACTTAACCAACTGAACCACCCAGGCACCCCAGACCCTTTTAAAAAACAAAGACTCTAAACAGAAACTATCTTCATACAATCCCCATCACTGTGCCTTCCCCAGTTTTCTCTGTAACAGGTTCGGTAACCCTTTGGTACTAGAATTACATACACTGAGTTTGAAGAAAATACAAAAAATAAACATTTATTAGGAATTTTGGTTTTTTACTCAGCATTGAGTTCAGGACAAAGCCTTTCATGTAGTAAACAAATACTATGTATAAAGTCTACGTTGCAGGGGAAAGGAGACCTGGGGAAGGAGGAGAGGCTGGTGGGGTTTGGAAGGTAGGTAGGAGGGTGAGGGGCGGCATACGCAGTGTTAGAATAGAAGATGACAATCATGTGAAGACACAGGGAAGGGATGCTTGGGCTGAGTTGTCATGAGTAAGATCTACTTTTCTCTGAGAAGGGAGTAATTTTTCCTTTCGTTTTGATATGTGGTTTCATACCTGTTCCTAGAGTATGTGTGTTTTGGGGTGGGGCATTGCCAGCAACAAAGGTCCTAATACTATATTCACTGAGGTAGGGAGACTGGAATTACATCACTAGGTCAGATTTGAGCTGTGGTGATGGAGTATGTCAATAATAGAAGCTAATATTCACTTAGAACTTGTCAAGTTCTATTCACATGTTCCCGTATTAATCCTTGTAACAACCCTATGAGTCAGTACTGTTAATCATCTCTGCTTTACATCAAGGAAACTGAGGCACAGGGAGATTATGAAACTTGCCCAGGGTCACAGAGAACTAAGTGATGGTGTCAGTTAGAATGGGCTAGGTTATGCCAAGCTAATGGCCCTCAACAAAGTTTTAATTCTTTTATGCTTCTCTTGTATGTCTCCGGTCAGGTCAGGGGTCTAGTTTATACTGCGCCATCTGGAACCTCATTGAATGTCCTCAGTCACTGTGGTGGGAAGAAGAGAAGATGGTGAATAATGCTCTATGTCTTCTGTCAGGGCTTAGCCAACTTGAATGCGCATGTGAATGACCCAAGGAACTCATTAAATGTACATTATTATTCAGGAGGTCTGGGATGGCATTTCTAGCAAGCCCCCAGGTGATTCTTATACTGCGGGACCAGGGACCACTCTTGAGTAAAGAGTCTTACTGGCTTTTGCCCAGAAGTGACACATCATTTCTGCTTATGTAAGTCACATAGCCATGCCTAATGTCAAGGTGGCAGGAGATGTAATCTACCAGCTACCTCAGGAGGAGGAGAATTGAAATATTTGTGAATAATCTCAGTGCAGAGCAGAAAATTTGAAGCGAGGATTCGAAATCAGACAGGCTGTTCCCGGAGTGTGTGTTCTTAATCATCATACCATACAGTCCTAGGTGTTGGTCACTTCTCTATCGAAAAAGGACAGCATGATGGCACCTGCCCTACTTGGTGGCCACCAGTCAGGGTAGCCCTCAAGACTGACCAGTTGCAGTTGACTTGTGTGACACCGATGCTGGGTGTCCCAGGCGGCTAAGTGTCAAAAATGTTTTAATTCTTTTTTTTCTTAAAAAATTGCTGACATCTATGACTTATTTATTTTTGTTCAAAGCATACCTTAGTGCAGCTTCAAGCTTTTCCCTGTTACTCTCTCTTTCATTGATTATTCTGCCATGCTTTCTTGTTTTGGACAAGGGGTGTGGTTAAAGCCAGCATTCAGGGAATTGTGCATGATCCTGGGAACACCCATGGGTGTGTGTCCGCACATGCACACCATTCATCATGTATGTTTGCCGCAAAGCACTGGAGTGGCCGCCCTGGAAGTGTCCTCGGCTTGTGGTCAGCATAACAAACACAGTTCCCGGAGGGCGGTGGCTGAAAAGCAGCTTCTTTAAGACTACGGCCTATGCACTTAACTGGGAACTTCTGATGTATCATAAACAATTGAGAACTGGGGGAGTGAGTGTTAGATTCCAGGCTTAGGTTAGCATCTCTGAACAGAGCAGGGTGGACTGGGTTATGCACATCCTCTGACTGACCTTCCAGCGCCCGCTCTCGTTCCTACCATAGCCCACTTTGCTGTCGGTTTCTAGGCTGAAGTAGAGACAAACCTTTCAGAAACATCGGTTTAGGGGCGCCTGGGTGGCTGGGTCGGTTAAGCATTGGGCTCTTGGTTTCAGCTCAGGTCACGATCTCACAGTTCATGAGATCAAGTCCTGTGTCAGGCTCTGTGCTGACAGCATAAAGCCTGCCTGTGATTCTCCCTCTTTCTCTACCCCTTTCCTGCTAATGTGCATGTGCCCTCTAAATAAACAAACAAATGAATAAGATCGGTTTAAGCAAGACTTCTCTCCCCTTTATGGAAAACCTGATCCGCAAATGATACTTGGAATGATAAAAGTTGTCCTTCCATTTAAAGAAAAATCTTCCCCAAAAGGACAGACTGAAATAAAGGTACATTTCAGTTTTACATAATAATTACAGTTACGATTTCAGAATTAACCCACTATACTAGTTGCTTCAGTCAGCAATTAGTTAAACATGAGGGAGAAAATGGGCCTTGACAGTTTTTACTCTGGAAAAATCATGTTTGCCATGTTGAAAGATGCTTGCACCCCTGTCCCCATGTCCTGTAGTTCATCTTGCCCAGAGCTGGATAAACCTGGTTGTTCCTCCAGGGACACTTTTGTCATGTAATGCATGTAGTTCAATTAAACTATGCAGATGAATGCCAAGTTAATAAGGGAAAATGATAAAACAAAGTATTGTGATTTTTATTAACTTCTTGAACTGGAACCTACAGAACGCCTTTTTTCGATTTAATGGACTGGAATTCTACTGCTTGTTGTAATCCTAAACCCAGGAGGTGTTGCCGATGCTCCTTCTCGGCCGTGAGTGCCCTTTGGAGAGGTCCTGTCACTCCACCAGTCATCCTGACTCCACATGAAAGTGCTTTCAGCTTTTTTTTTTCTTTTTCTTTAGCTTTTAATCTAGCCCGTACTGGCATTGATAGAAAGTCATTCCTCTCAATGGCATTTCTATATTGGAGGGCTAAATAAGTTAAGGATGTCAGCTGAGTTTTTATATGGGCAATGTCACCATCCTGATTCAAATGCTAAACAATTTCAGGAAAGATTAAATTTCTTCTTGACCTGAGAGAAATCCCATCTTCTTAGTGAGAAACTGTGCTGGCAGGAAGCCAAGGGGAACGCAGCTCACCACTTTGAGGATCTTCTCGTCAGGTAAACCCACTACTCTGCATCGCGTTCTTTTATCCTAAGCACACTTTGTCAACTTCGTAAGCCTCAAGCATTATTTTACTCTTCCCTTCAAAGTCCTGCATTCTCCATGAAATCTTTTCCAACTACTCCAGCCCACAATGATCATTTTCTTCAAACTCTGACTTAGTGTCACATCGTTTAATCTCAATTGATCTCTAATTATAGTAATTAGATTGTAAACTCCTCCAGAGAAAGGATTTAGCCCAATGCTGGGCCCAGAGGCGGTGTCAGTAAAGCCTTGCTGAGGGATGGCTTTGCGGTTCTGGATGGTTTCCAGTGAGCAGGACAAACGGGGGAATTAGCACTATCATGAGAACGCTGTCTGGGCTTCCTGAACCAAGCAGACCTCTGTCTGCAGGCACTTTTGCCAAGGGCTGTCACTGCCAGACAGCAGGGCAGCCAAGGGAGCATGACTTAGAGCCCCTAGGTTTTCCTCCAGCTCATCTTTGCTCATTCGGAAACCTCCGTTTTGGATTTGGGCTTTGTGATTTCCCATTTTCAGGTTTGAGAAATCAGGAGGCAGGAGATGGGCAGAGAGGCAAACATTTTGTATGTGCTTTGCTAGAACCTAACTTTCTTGTGGCGGCGGAACAAATAAAAGAGAGGACACGTTGCATAGTTCAGAGCAACTAAAACACTGTGTGGACATTGATTTATAGAACTTTCTTGCTAGATTAGTCCAGAAACTGGATTGATATTTTAATCATATTCCCTTGAGAGGAAAAAGCAGCTGGTGAAATTGTTGGAGGTGACATGCCAATCTGTAGAGAAACCGAATGTGGTTTGGAGACCACCATGGAAATAGTAACTTCAGTCATTAAGTGGGGAATGAAAGGAAGAAAGAAACCAGATAAGTTTTCCAGGATCAAGAAGTTATTTTTATTATAAACTAACCTTAGAGAGACCATAAGATTTATTATTATTTTAACATTTAAATTCGAATACTGATAGCTTTATCTTTTCACTGCTGATTACTCTTGGCAACAGAGGGGTGCAACGGGTGCATAGAACATCCTTCATCTTTTTATTTTGCCATTTGTGTATACAAGCTCCATTATGCAGGCAAAACATGGCAATGAGCACACGGTGGCACAATTCATGTCTTGATACAGAATTTCTCTCTCCCTGTGAACTCGACTTCCCAAGACCTGAATTCTATGATTTGGTGCAAATTCACCGGCCTCCTGAAATCCAAAGGAAGAGGTTTTTTTTCTTCTTTTTCTTTTTTTTCTTCTTTTGCTCCCTTGCAGACCTGGATAACACCAAATCTTTACAATGGTCTCTAGCTCTCGGTAGCAACAAACATCTGGTGTATAATGCATTGGGCTCTGGGAAATGCAGTCTTCTGCTTGGGAACTGCCCCCAAAAGGAAACTGATGTTTAGATTATTACTGGGAATTTGTTTGTGCTTCCGAATTCTGTGGGATTAAGGCTGGTGCTGTGATATTCTCATGTGTTCTGTTGACCCTTAGGTATTTTTAAAAAAGAGGGAAATGAGAGTCTCAGGGTTGAAATAATCAAACTTCGGAGGTGCTAAGGCTCTACTCCGATTGTATTGGCAGACGGCCCAGGGTGCAGCTGCCGACGAAGAATCCCAGATTCCACACGAAGGCCCAAATACCACCTCCTCTGTCTGGAACTGAGTCAGTAAGAGGAAATAGGGTAGGGCAGCGTGTTGGACTGAAATTTCTCTGTGGGAGCAACAGATTGAATTGATAATGGGAGAAAGTTTGTATTGTTAACTTTTATAAGGTGGCCCAGTAAATTTCATGAATTTTATAGGGCCGGTATATTATTCGGCCCATATTTTCATCTGGTGCTCATTGTTCACCCTGCTTGGTTGGATAGCATAGCGGAGCAGGGTCCAAGATGAGAAAGAGAAGTGGGGCTGACTGACCGTGGCATTGGGGCTAACATGAGTAATGTCCTGACCTATTTCAGCCACTTCTGGAGGCCACAGCAGAGAGGCATTCATAAAAGCCCAGAGGGGATGAGGTAGCCATCTCTTTGACACCAGGAAAATACGGGGAAAGAGAAGGTAAGAGAAAGTATGGAGGAAGTGGCCCCGTGAAGGAGAGGGTTCTCTCCCATTCTCCCTTCGTGATGAAGACAGCATCACTGTGGCTCTGATGATTCATTTTACCAGGTTAATAAGCGAAATAGACAAAAAGGGAGAAATTCTGGTGTCTAAGGGAGGGTGAGTCACTTCTCTATTGTTACTTTTGGTTAGTTAGGTGAAGAGTGTTGATGCATGTCAGCGCTAATGGACAAAACTACAGTGCGAAGTTAGAAGGTGCTTTGAACCCTCATAAAGGGCTGGGGAAGATGGCTTGGAAGCAGCTGAGAAACATCACTCTGGGCATTTGCTTGAACCCTGTGTCCTCTCTCTCTTGAGTGACTTTTCCTCCCATTGGAATGAAACATCTGAGATTCGGTTTTTGATTTACACTGAGATTGGATATGGGTAGTTCAGTATCGAAGGGCGGTTTTGAATCAAGGCCTGTAAGCTCACCTTACTTAGATGGTGTTCTGTATGGTCTAGCGTAGTTAGAAATGAAGCCGACAGAACACATGCTCAGTCATTAGACTAACCAGTAATGGCTAATATTCGTTGACGCTTTATTGCGCGCCAGGCACATCTGTAAAGGCTTTGCACCTGTTATGTGATCCTCGCAGCAAACTTAGGAGGTTACTGTTCTTTTTCCCCACTTAAGGAGTGTGTTAATAGAGATTTATAAGGTTTAATTTGCTCAAGATCACAGAGCTAGTCAGGGGCAGAAGCAGAATTTAAACTCTGGTTTAAATTCCAAATAGGAAAAGAACCAGAAGGATGATGATTGTTGTTCCCTGCTCATCCTTACACACCGTAACTTGGGTTTATTCGTGAGGCAAGCCTTTGGCTTCCTTCAGTAGGTAGTGAATTGAATGTCTTTTTCTACCCTGTGTGTATGTGTTTGTTTTATATTTAAAAAAATTTAACAAAGTGAATCTTTTAGAAGGAAAAGAACTGTTTTTCTTGTGAGAACGGATCCCAGGGTACTTAGAAGATTAAAAAATAGAATTAGACATCCGCTTTGTTCTTTACAAAAACTGGAAATAAAATTGCGTGAATTTGTAAAAAAACTTCAGTTAGACACGTCCTGTGTAGGATCCACAGATGAGTTACCAATGCCTTTGCATATTCTGTATTGTTCCTTCAAAATAACAGCACACGGTTTCCCTACTGTTGTTATTATTATCATTAGGTATTGTGCTAAGTGATTTACATGTATTTTCTCAAATGAATATGTATGTGATAGGTTTTACCATCATGTATCACTTACCTACTATCACAGCAATTCTCCTGAACAAAACTCCGCAAAAGCTCAGTGGCATACAAAAATAACGATTTATTGTTTATACATCTAGAGCGATTGGCTAAACAGGTCTGCCAATCTTGGGTGGACTGGCTCACGACCCATAGGGTTTGGCTAACTGAAGACTGATCCCTCCCGGCCCTGGCTCAGATGAATGGGGGCAGTGCAGCTCCTCCATTTGTCTCTTAACCTCCAACAGGCTGGGCTGGGGTGGGCATGTTCTGGTGGTGATTACAGAGCTGCATGCTCTGAACAAGCCTGACTGCATAAATCCATTTCAACCTTTTGCCTGCAATGTGTCTGTTAATATCTCATTGGTCAAGGCAAGTCATGTAGCTGAATGTAAGGATGTGGAGTTCTGCACTCCGTCCCTTGGAGAGGGGGAGCCCTGGAAAACAGCATGGCAGAAGGCATGGGTATAGGCAATGCTGCACAATTGGGCCCAGTTTTGCAATCAATCACATATTGCTTTTTTTGTGGGCGAAGAACCTGAGACACGGAAAGTAAGTGGCTTACCTAGGGTCACATAGCTATTAAATGACAGAGCTTAAATTTGAACATGAGTTTATCTTTTCTCTTAGCCAGAGCTCTTAATGATGGTCTATAATTGCAAGATTTAGAACCCAGTTTTGCCTCTACCTTCTTTCCAGATATGAACAGTCTTTTCACTCCCTTTTAATGTATCTTCACCAATGAAGATAACATGCAGCTCTTGATATTATAGAATGAGAATGCTGTGAGGAGTAATTAACATGAGCAAATTCTCTGAACAAGTGCTAGGTATTCTGATCAAAGAAATACATAGACTTTTAAATCAGTGCTTGACCTCATTTTGTAGTCTTTCAGATCTCTCTCACCTGCCAGAGTTTGGGAATGTAGTGAGTATAGAATCTCTTAATCCTCTTACTCCTCTCCCTCGCAAACCATCCTAGCAGCACCTCAGTCGGCCTAGATTAGCAGTAACTGTAGTATGACACCCTATACAGATTTCTTTTTTCAAAAATGACAGGTGACGGTAGAATCTTTAAGATTGTCCAGAAAGTTGTACATTTTAGCAACTGGCAAATGTGGACTCTCAGCTGATAGACAATCCAGTCTTTGTATCAACTTCCCTTTCTTTTTTTAAAAGTTTTTTAAAAGTTTATTTATTTTTGAGAGAGAGAGAGACAGAGCATGAGCAGGGGAGGGGCAGAGACAGAGGGAGACACAGATTCTGAAACAGGCTCCAGGTTCCAAGCTGTCAGCACAGAGCCTGACTCAGGGCTCGAACTTATGAACTATCAGATCATGACCTGAGCTGAAGTCGGATGCTCAACTGACTGAGCCACCCGGGCATCCCGTCAACTGCCCTTTTAATAGACATGTCCTAGCCTAGTTTTTCTTTGTAACTTGCTGCTACTATTGTTATTCCTTTCATTAAGTCAATTTCATGGCAGGCATTTTGAAGAAAGTTGAAAACTTTAATATACTTCTGTTGACCCTAGAAACAAAATAGCAGATGGGCACATTCAGACAGGCTGCTTGCCAAAAATGCATTCCTAAATAAGAAATTCCATGGTGTACCCTTTGGCTCTTGACCTCCTGGTCCTGTCTTAGAGCATTGACAATATAACAGAGACAACTTTCTGCTTTCAAAAAATTGAAAGCAAATCTTCTCTGGAGCTCTGAGGACCACTGAGCGTCCATCAAGATCTTTGTGAATGCCCCGTGCATCAGAAAGGTGTTGGGATCTCTTTAGAAATTCAGAATTTGGAAGGCAGACCATAAATAAGAAAGGGGAAAATTTGGAGAGAGGCGATACCGTGTAGATGAAGGGACATTGGCTCTGAAATAAGGGAAAAACCAAGGCTGATCAGTTTCAATCAAGATACAAATGATTGACAAAGACTGAGAAATTCAGTTCAGATTCTTTGTGAACATAAAAATTTTAGGAACTTCACTTGTGCTGTATCTTTTCATCCTGGCACCTACCACACATATGGAACTTACCTGTTCTCCCATAAGACCATAAACTCAATGAGGGCAGGAAGTGTGTGTGTCTTGACTGGTGTTATTATCACATGATAGCCCGATGCATTGCACTAGTGTCCAGTACAGAAATATTTGCTAATCAGCTAGTACTTCTGTTGTTTTCCTCTATCAAAAACTCAGAAACTACCTTTATCTTGTACAACAAAGGAATAACCTATAAGTTGGATGTAATGTGGGAATTAAATAAAATATCGTACCAGTATTTAATTGTGTCCTGAAGGAAATGTTTCTCATTGTGGGAGAGAGGGAAGGAACACCACTGTAAATCAAGGGACTCGTCTTCTCACTGTAGCCCTGGTTTTGATCTTGGTCACATGACCTAACAACAGCTTTCCCACGTATCTAATTGGAATAACAAATGACGTATTGTATTTGAAAGTGCTTCAGTAGTACAAATTAATACTAGGTAGTATCATTCATTATATAAGACACAAGTGAAACTGGAAAGCGGAAGAGCCAAGGAAGGTGTCCCGTCTTTTGTCTTTTTCATCTTGCACACAACTCCTGTCCCTAACTTAGCGCTTGGCCAATAGCTGGTACTCAGAATGTGTTTATGGACTGAATGAATGATCCTCAACTGCCACATGGAGTCATGCAGATGATCTCAAGGGGCTAGTCTTGTTTATCGATGAGGATTTTCATATATTATTGCCATGCAGTTGTGTTGTTAAATATTTATATAAGATAGAGTCATAAGACAGTGTTTCTGCCCTTAAGAAACTTTCTCTCTCATTGGTTCACAAGACTTAATTAGCCCCTTTCTCCTCAAGTTAAACAGCAATAAAAGGCGATAGGAGAGTTTATTTGGATGTAAGAGAGAAATATTTTCTCTGGCCAACTTAAGGGGGAAAATGTGTAGCTCACGGAAATGAAGGAAACGTGAAGAGCTAGGTCCAGCCAAATCCTGTACCTCCCAGGATCTAGGGGGTGGACTAGGACACAGGCTTACCAGGACTCTGCAGCCTGGCTGGTTCAGTTCCATCCATTTTCTCCTTTGGTCACTCCATTCCAGATTTACATTCCTGGGAGACAGGGTCCAGGGGGCATGACAAAGCATACATGCTCACACCTTGGCCAAGAAAGAACAGCTAAGGAAGACTGCATGAGATGTGGACTGTGTAGCTCCCTGAACCACAATTCAGGTGCACCTCTGAGATGCAGTGGGTTTAATCGACAGTATTACAAGAATTCAGAGAAGGGAGATTCTGGTGAGACTTCACAGATGCACAGGGGCTCAAGCTGGACCTTTAAAGATGGGTAGGAGTAGGGGTGCCTGGGTGGCTCAGTCAGTTAAGCATCTGACTCTTGGTTTCAGCTCAGGTCATGATCTCATGGTTTGTGAGTTCTGGCCCTGCATTGGACTCTGTGCTGACAGCACGGAGCCTGCTTTGGGTTCTCTCTCTATCCCTCTCTTCCTCCCTGTCTCTCTGCCCCTCCCCTGCTTGCTCTCTCTGTCTCTCTCAAAATAAATAAATAAACTTGAAAAAAATTTTAAACATGGATAGGAGTGAGATAAATGAAGAAGAGGAAAGACTTCATGTGGGACCCCAAGAGGAGTAAAGGTTTAGAGTTAGGATTGAGCCTGATGTGTTCACCAAAGGCAGAGGTGGCAGAGACAGAGAAGACAGATGTTAATAACTTAATTATTTCTGTGGAGATGTGAGGATAGATAGCAGGTTTAAAGAATAAACCAATGATTCAGGCAGGGAAACAGTAAGTGTAGAGCTAATTGTACAGAAAATACTCAGGGAAAGCGTTAGGGAGGCCTCTGTAATTTTGAAAGAAGACCAGAAAAGTAAATGGTACATTGGAAGAAGCATTAGCATATGAGACTGAGAACCCAAGTGAAGGGGAGAATCTTGAAGGAGAGAGTATTTGTACAAAGGCTGAAGGACAGGATGGGAACTGGATGGGGGGTGGAGACACCAGCATAATGATTTAGATGACACTTGTTCTAAATATACTAGATCTTAGCCACATAAGGTAGTAATCACTGCTGAGTGAAGGGGAGCAATGTTGGATGAGACTCAGAGATGAAGATACTTTAGAATAACCAATGTGGCCCTGGCCACAGTGCTTAGGAATCAACAAGGGGCCAGTGAACGATTACAACAACTTGGTTAAAGTTAGCATGAATTTGAGCAAAAGTTTCCAGATGACTGGATGGAAACTCTTTTTGGTTAATATTCAAAAGCTAGGGTTTCCGAAACTTTGGAGCAGATTTTAAAGATAAGCGAATTTATTCAGGAATTTAACTTTTGTTCCTAGACTTAAAGGATTATTGGAAATACTTGGGAGACAGCAGATTGGCATACTTTGTGATGATTTACACCCCTTATTTACATACGAAGCAGTTTCCACAGAAGTCTCTTGATCTTATATCCTTTTCATAAAATAAATGTATTACTAGAAACACCAGACGTTTCAGTGTTTGACTTAGCACTGAAATAGCACTGAATAGAATATGTTTAGCCATTTTCAACCTTCTTCTGTGCTTCTCCAGTATTTATGCTGGAGTTATCTCAAAAATGGATTCAAGGAGAAAGCATGAACCTACAAGCAATCCTTAACCTCAAATATTTGATCTATGTCATCACATTTAAGTAGTTCAGAATCTGCTTAGAAAAGACAAACCGGGGAGTTTGGCTTCTCTTTACCCCTTTGAAAGAGTCAACCTTTCAGGCTTATTAGTGAGCCAGATTCTCCCCACCTGTAAGCCACTCAGCGGTGGCCCGTTCTCAGTTTGCTTAAGGCAGTGTACAAAAAACTGCTTTATGTCATAGACCTACTTCTGCAAAATTAAAAGTAAACCAAATGGTGTTTGCTCAAAAAAAAAAAAAGGCCTATGAATCATAAAAATAATCACTTATTATGTATCTGTTTTATAAGTTTAAAATTTCATGTATTGGATTTACTTACAGTGAGGTACATCAAAACTTTAGACACAGTCTATGGGGCATCTAAGTGGTCTTCAAGGGGCCCTTCGGTGTTTGCTCACAAGGAACAACCTAGGTGTTGTTGGGGCTGATCATAACCCCAGTAACAACTACTGAGAATTCTATAAGGTGAGTTTGTATTAAGTTCTCTAAAATATTATTTAGTGAATATAGATAATCATAATAGAGATAGGAATGCAAGTAATCAAAAGCAATCATATAGAGTAGATATTATACTGGCAACCTACTTTATCTATGAGTAAACTGAGGCTTAGGAAGATCAGAGCATCACACAATTAATAAGGAACAAGGTCAGAATTGAGCCCATGTGTGGATGGTTCCAAACCCATACTTTTACTGCACATTATCATTTCCTGATTTATTAAGTGCTCCCACATGTGACATTATGCTAGGCTCTCTTCACCAGCAGCCTGCACCCTTACTTGTTGGTTGCTTTAAATTAATTTCTTTCTTTCTTTCTCTTTCTTTCTCTTTCTCTTCCTTCCTTCCTTCCTTCCTTCCTTCCTTCCTTCCTTCCTTCCTTCCTTTCTTTTTAGAAAGAAAGAGAGAATGTGAATTGGGGTGAGGGGCAGGGAGAGAGAGAGAGAGAGAAAGAGAGAGAGAGAGAGAGAGAGAGAGAGAGAGAGAGAGAGAGAGAGGGAGAGAGAATCTTAAGTAGGCTCCATGGTCCGGTGAGGAGCCCAATTCAGGGCTCAATCCCATGACCCTGGGATCATGACCTCAGCCGAAATCAAGAGTTGGATACTAGACCTACTAAGCCACCCAGGTGCCCCTGTCTTTAATATTTTTTAAATAAAAAATGTTTAAACTTTTTATTTTAAATTAATTTTAAACTTAAAAATGTTGTACAAACAGTACAAAAAAATTCCTATATATCCAGAGTCCTCAAATGTTATAACTTATATAACCACAGCACAATGACAAATCAGGAAATTAATGTTGATACAATTCTACTACATAATCCATAGACCTTATTTGAATTTCACCAGTGTCTCCATTAATGCCCAGGATCTAAACCAGGTTGACATGTTGCGTTTAGTTGTCCTGTCTCCTCCGTCTCCTTCAGGGCCAACCCTATACTCACACGACCCTGACAGGAGCATCTCTTCCCATTTGGCATTCTAACCGCTTTGCTTGATTCATCCCTTTAATCTAGAACAATTCCTTAGTCTTTTTTCGTCTTTCATAACCTTAACACTTTAAAATAAAGTACTAGTCAGTTATTTTTGCAGATTGTTCCTCATTTGGGTTTGTCTGATGTTTCTTCATGAATAAATTGGGGTTGTGCATTTTTGGTAAAAATACTATGGAAGTTATGTTGTGTTCTTCTCCATGTGTCAGACCAAGAGGCACATGATTTGTCACATTCCTGGTGATATGAAATGTGATCGTTTGGTTAAGGTGGTACCTGCTAGATTTCCCCACTATGAAGAAAATATTTTTCCTCTTTAATTAGTAAGTATTTTCTAGGGTATCTACTTTGCAACTATGTAAATATCCTGTTTCTAGTAATAATACTTTTGCCATGAATTTTGTCATTCATTGATAATTCCTGCTGAAAACTGTCATTACTATAGTATTTTTAAATGGTGGCATTCTTTTTCCATCGTTACTTATACATGTATTAGTTGGAATCCCATTGTAAGGAGTAGCTTTCTCTTCTTCCCTGTTTACTCAATTATTTATTTATATCGGCATGGACTCATGGATATTTACTAATTCTGTGGGGTATATTAATATCATTCATTATTTTGTTTGTTCAAATTGTCCCCAGTTTGGCCAAAAGAGCCCCTTCAAGTTTGGCTGTGATCCTTTTGACATGTTTCCCATCATTTTGTTTTAAAACACTTTCTGGCACCCCAAGATGTTCTAGGCTCATCTTGTACTTTCTCTGCTTAGCCACAGCATGACCATTTCTCCAAAAATCCCTGGTTCCTTTTGTTGGAGAATGGTATTCAGGGACCCAGATCTGGGCACGAGGTGCACTCATTGCTTGGAGTTTCTCCTTTCCTTTCTGTGTGGTTGTGTGAATGAATTTGTTACTGTGTAGTCAGGTTTATTGTTTGTGTTCTCTGCCAGTTATAAATGTATTGTCCCTTACCCAGACTCACCCTTTGTTGCCTACGCTGCAATAATGGAGCTGGAAATTAAGCATTTCTCCTTCACAGAGAGCATGATATTATGATTCCCGGGGAAGGGCACTGGAGAGACATTATAGGTGAAAGGCGCTTCTCCTCCCAGTTCTACTGTGCTGCTGTTTTGTTATCTCCTCACTCCTACCACATGGCTGCCAGCAGCGTGTGGAAAAATCCAGTGCTGCTCTGCCTCAGCTACTTGTCCAGACCACATAGTCACTGGGTGAGCTCACAGCCTTGGCCCCAGTCCAGTGACCACCTCACTGTGGCGCTCCCAATGTGGACATCACACACTCTGGGCCTCATGCTGCTCTTCTGGTGAGCAGGCTTCCAGTATCCCAACAACTTTTGTGTGCCTGTCTGTTGTCCTGGCCACATCTACCCCAGGGGAGTGCTTTTGGCTTGCCGGCCCTGGCTGCAATTCCTTCCTGCCAGCTTAGGCCTGCCTGCACCCCAGAAGGGTATTTCCTGCTTGCTTGGTGACTGTGGAGCAGCTCTGGCCCAGGCAACCCACTAATTTTTAGCATTCACTGAATGTCTCCATCTACCACACCCTCTCCAGTGAGATCTGAATCCCACTCACCCTTGGGTAGAGGCCCCTTCCAAGTTTGTTCATTCCTCAGGCTCTCTGTCTCCAACTTAGAGTATTCTTTAGAGTTCTCTTTACACCTTTACAGTTATTCCCGTTAGAGTTTATATTAAATTTCCCTGTTCAAATCACTGTATGATTTCTACTTCCTGATTTGACCCTGACCGATACATACTCCATATTGGATTCTCTTTCCCATCCTTGCTTATTTTATTTATCTACATATCCTGAGTAAGTGAATCACTACTCTTGTGGCCAAAAGTTCAAACTATAAAAAGTCTTACTAAGAAAAGCCACTCCCCTGTCCTTAACCATCCATTCTCTCCTGTTCTGCTCTCATTCCCCCATCCTTTCCAACTCATTCCACCTATTCCTTGTTTCTATCTCACTAGTTTCTAGTTTATCCTTTCTTTATTTCCCTTTGCACTATTAAGAAGACACATGCATAATTTCTGATTTCCTTGTCCGCAAAGGGAAACATCCTACTGATACTGTTACATTTTGCTTTTTTTCACTTAACAATATATCCTTGTAAGCATACCACACCAGTTCATAGGAACTTTTTCATTCTTTTTATAGCTGCGTAATACTCCATGGCCTGAGTGTAGTTTATACAACCACTATCTAAAAGATGGGTATGTAAGCTGTTTCTGCACAGTGCTGCAATGAATAATCTGTATATGTATATATATTTTTTGTATTTTTTGGAGATGTATCTTCAGGGTAGATTCCTAGAAGTGGGATTGCTCAGTTGAGAAGTAAATCCATGAATTGCTTTGTTAGTCATTGCCAAGTTCCCCTTTCAAAGGGCTGTGCCAATTTGTATTCTCACCAGCCATGCATGAGGGTGCCTGTTTTCCCCAGCCTTGCCAACAGGATGTGTTGTCATACTTTAAAATTGTTGCTTATCTGATAGGTGAGAAATGGTATAGTCCTAACTTGCATTTCTTTAATTATGAGCTATTTGAATATCTTTCCACATGTTTAAATGCCATTTATATGTGTTTAAGTGAATTTTCTGTACCTTTTTCATTCTTCTATTGATTTTGGTTATTTCCCCCCTTTTTAAGAATTATTTAAATATTGAGGATATTATCACCATGTCAGTGGTATAAATTACACGATTTTTCTCAGTGTGTCAGTTGTCTTTTGACTTTGTATATATGGTGCTTTCACCATGCAAATGTTTTTATATCTTTATATAGCCACATGTATTGATCTATTCTTTCATTTTGTCTGGATTGTGACTTGTGGTTAGAAAGACTTTCCTTGTACCAAGATCAAAGAGGAATTCACCCGTGTTTTTTCCTAGTATTTATATTATTTATTTATTATTTATTTATTATTTATTTATTTTGAAAGAGATTGAGAGTGTGAGCATAGAAGGGACAGAGAGAGAGAGAATCCCAGGCAGGCTCTGTGCTGCTGGTGCAGTGCCCGATGCAGGGCTCCAACTCATGAACTATGAGATCATGACCTGAGCGAAAATCAAGAGTCAGATGCTTAACTGACTGAGCCACCCAGGTGCCCCTCTAGTATTTATATAATTTAAATGTTTACATTTGAATTCTTGATCCATTTTAAGTTTTTTTCAGATGTAAGGTGTGAGAGATAGATTTTATCTCTTTCCAGTAAGTACCCAGTTTTCTCTCTTTGTTCCAGCAATTTGAGATGCCTTCTTCATCACACACTAACCTTCCATATGTACTTGGGTCTCTTTGGGGACTTTTTATTCTATCCCACTGGTCTACTTGCCTAATCATGTGCCAGTTCCAGACTGTTTTAGATAGACAGGCTCTAGAGCAGCCTGTAGTGTCTGGAAGAGGTAGTTTCCCCTACAGTCATGCCTTTTTTTTTTTTAATGTTTTACTGTTTTTGAAAGAGTGCAAACAGGAGAGCAGCAGAGAGAGGGGGACAGAGGATCTGAGGTGGGCTCTGCCCTAACAGGCTGACAGGCTGACAGCAGCAAGCCCGAGGTGGGCTCAAACTCATGAACCCTGAGATCATGACCTGAGCCGAAGTCAGATGCTCAACTGACTGAGCCACCCACATGTCCCTACTGTTGTGCTTTTTAATTGATTTCCCAACTCTTCTTGTATGTTTATTTTTCCATGCTAACATTAATAACAACTTGTCCTTGATAGTTCATATGATTTGATTATGTGAGGCTAACACACTGAGGAAGCAATTTAAGGGCTCAGAGGTACATCTGCATAAACAGTTAATAATTCAGCCAATGGGAGGCTGCGGTGGTGACCTGGGCCCTGGAAGAAGATTGAGTACTAGGTATCAGACCCCAGATGGGATGAGGAAAGGCATAGATGTGGGAGACAAACCCTAGGTGAGACTGTATTCTGGAAGTCACAGTTGCCTAGAGCATCAAATATGAAGTTCAAAAGCATTGGTCACCGGGCCCAGAAGAGATCGGGGAATCATGACTTTATACAATGGTGGCAAAGAGCTAGCAGGTTCGATGTGGGAGCCTGTAAGTTCTGAGTCTGCAGATGAACTGAACTTACATTATCCCTTTCATAGGAAAATTCTCAACTCTCTAATTCAAAAAGTCAAAACTTTAAAGAGTTTTGTTTAAGTGTATTTATGCCTGACATATTTCTGAAGTAAACTTTGTTTTATTTTGTTCCTGGGAAATCTAAGTTCCTTCTTTCAGAGTTCAATAATTTGAAACTAAAAGTTTTAAATGCATTTTAAACAGCCGCTCTCCCTCCCCTACCCACACATTTACGAAAATAAACAGGGCCACCCTACCAGCCGCTCTCTGATTTGCATAACAGCAAGAACTGATGCAAATTCTCACACTTGGGGCTATTTCAGAGTTTGTGGAGAAGGCATAGGATTCCTTTCCTTAAATAGCCTTGAGGATGGTACCTTGGATTGCTATCTATGGAGCGTCTACTTGGTGCAAGGCAAAAACTGTTTAAATACCTTGTTTTGGGGCTCCTGGGTGGCTTAGTCGGTTAGGTGTCCGACTTCGGCTCAGGTCATGATCTCACGGTTCGTGGGTTCGAGCCCCGAGTCGGTTCTGTGCTAACAGCTCAGAGGTTCTGTGCTAACAGCTCAGAGCCTGGAGCCTGTTTCGGATTCTGTGTCTCCCTCTCTCTCTGACCCTCCCCAACTCAGGCTCTGTCTCTCTATGTCTCAAAAATAAATAAACTATAAAAAATAGCTTGTTTCATCTAATTATCATAGCTTTCTATGGCCTATTTATTTTTATTTTTTACAAGCTAGCAAATAAAAGGAAAAGATTGTTTATTCTGTCTTCTTTGTACAAACTATTCCAAGCAACTAAGTAGTTGGTGAGGAAAGATATTTTTCTTTCTTAAAAAAATTTTTTTTTGAATGGGGCATTTTTACCCTCATTTTTCACTGTGTCATTAGTTGAGCCAAGATTTTCTCTTATGGTAGGGTTCTCTCCCTAAGAAAAGAAAAGGAAAAAAAAACACGTCAAGGCAACCTGGTTATATGCATACCTTACAATGTCCCTCATGACCTTGTAAAATGAGACCACTTAATCAAACTTCATGATTGTGGGTTACCATACATGGGAGACTAAGAAGTAAAAAGTATATAAAAAACTAAGCCATGTGGCGTTCGGGGCTCAGTTCTTCAGGTACAAACCCAACTGAGCAGTGCCTGCACAAATAAAGTTGCTTCCTGAAAAGAAAAACCTCCGTGTCACGGCTCTCTGAGCAAAAATCCTGCTATACTCTCACCTCTGTTTGATCCAGAGGCCAGGATGAATTATGGTGCCTTTTGATTTTCTCAAAGCCTAGGACAGTGTTCAGTGCATAGCAGGTACTTAAAAACCTTGTGGTTGATCGTGGACTTGCAAAGATTCAAAGCCTAACCCCCAAATCATAACTTTCAAAGTTTCAGGCACTAGCAAGGATACTTTGGTAGATGAAGGTTTTTTTTTTTCTGTTTTACCCCTTTATCCCAATATCACTGAGCTTAGCAGACTGCCTTGTCTGACCCTGCGTAAGATTTCTCTGACTTCTTTGATCTGTTTCTTCTCTTTTCTGTGCCTTTGGCTGACCCCAAATTTAGAAAACCTCATAACATAATTTGGCCTTCTAGATTTTCTCAAAAGTAAGTCTGCCCCTAAGGACCGAGCTGACTCTACAGCTAAAGTTCCAGCAAAGTCTGACCTCAAAAGCACTGAGTCTGTTTTTTCCTAATTGAGAATGTCATTCACATTTCTTCTGAGGATTCTTCCGAGCACAGGAGTATACTTCGACGGGCAGCCAAATACAAATGACCAGTGAATATATGTAAATATAACTGACTTCACAAATCATCAGAGAAATGCTAATTAAATTGAGAAGCCATTTTTTCCCCATCCGACAGATTACCACAATTTAAAAGATTGGAAACATCCAAAGTCAGCATGGATGTGGGAAAACCTACATTTTGATGAAAGCGATGAGAGGGAATATTGATGAACATCTTCGGATGTCCACGTAAGAGCGTTGGTTAAAATTTGAAATGTGCTTATTTTCTAGTTTACTTTTGGTAATGATTTTCTACCGATTTTTTGAATTTTTGTATCTTTACTTTCTTTCTGCATTGGTCAGGATTCTCCAGAGAAACAGATCAACCAGAGACTATACCCAAATCTGGATATCTAGATCTATATGAGATTTATTACAGGAACCGACTGACGCATGGTGGCCAAGAAGTCTCACTGTCTGCTATATGTAGGGCGGGGAACCGGCAAAGCCAGTGGGTGATTCAGTCTGAGAGCAAAGTCCTGGTCAGAGTCTGAAGGCCTGAGAACCAGGAGACCTGATGTCTGAGGGCAGGAGAAGATGGATGACCCAGCTCAAGAATAACCAGCAAATTTTTCCTTCCTCCTCCTTTTTGTTCTATACAGGCCCCCAGCAGACTCGGGGTGATGCCCACCTTCACTAGTAAGAGTGGATCTTCCGGTTTCCCTATTCAAATGCTAATCTTTTCCAGAAACATGCTCACAGATACACCCAGAAATAATGTTTTACCAGCTATCTGGGCATCTCTTAGCCCAGTCGCATTGGCACATACAGTTAACCATCATATTTCTTCCTTTTTTGTTTTTATCTTTTGAAATCTTGCTGGTTGAAATTTGTTTCCTTAGGAGAGTGTTCTTGTGATGTGTGCTCTTCACCGGCTTTCCCTATGTCCTTTTTATGCTTACTGGCCTGGAAAGAGAGAAGCACCTACAAACAGGTTATTTTTTATTTCAGAGACTTGGCTGAAAGCCACCCTCCCTCTTGGAGGCTGAATATAAATAAGATGTATTTCCAAGGAAAGGGATTAGAGGATACAGGGAGACTTCCTTCACCCCCCACCCACACCCCCATCCCCCAGGCCTGGAATGTCATTCTAGGAGGTGGAATCAGGTTCTTCTCAGACATTCTCCCCTTTACCCATGGTCTGTCTGACTCCTGGATCTTCAGTCTTCTAACTGAAGACACAGGACTGTCCCTAGCCCACCGGGGTCCTATGTGAATTGCAGGAAGGCATCATTTTGGATGAGAGCAACCACGTTGGCCAGTGCTTGGTGAGCAGACGTTGTCTCTGTGTGATTTGGGAAAAGCAGTTATCTCTGTTTGGGGAACAGAGCAGGAGCTTGATTCCAGCTCCCTCCACTCACCCTGTGGGCCAGGCGTCCTTTCACAGGGCGCTGCCTGCACAAGCTTACCTGAAGCCCTGCAGAGGATGCTGGAGTTGTCTTTGAGATCTGTCACTTGGCAAATTGGCACTTTGCCTGAGCCCTAAGATATGGTCCTCAGCCTCCTTCCCCACCTCAGACAGCTGGAGTTGTTTGGCAAGGTGTTCTGTCAGTTTTGTTTGAAGCCTGGTCATTTCTCTGTTTCAGTGAGTTTCAAGAGAGGAGGTAAAATAAAATCCCTACTTCCTCTACCATGTTTAACTGGAAGTTTAATTTCAGAAACATACATCATAACTTATTTGAAATCATCTTTCATTTTACACTTCCTTGCAATGCTCACTCACTCACTCACGCATAATTGGCTTCTGTTAGTCATAACAATCTCCACTGAGAGAGCCAGTTCTGAGATTGCTACAGTGAGACGGTATTGTTCAAAAACACTTTTCCCTTGACTTTTGTGCCTGCACAGTGTTTTCCAGCAGCCTCCAGTTCCTGTACTCTCTGGTTTTGTGTGTGTGTGTGTGTGTGTGTGTGTGTGTGTGTGTGTGTTTGCAATTTTCTCAAGAACACAGCTGCTGGAAAAGCCTACTAAAGGGGTCAACACTTAGATCATGGAATAATTCACCCATTTCCAGTAAACAGCACCAAACCATGCATTACTTGTTCAGAATTCCAGTTGACTATGATGAGCATCTTAGCTAAACCCTCGGCCGGTGGCAGGATTGGTGGAATGGTTTCAGTTAGGCTGTGGCTGTTTGTGTGTCCATATCGGGGAGAGGCAGGGGAAAGAAGAAACTATTTCATAAAGAAAGGTCAATTCTGTTGAAGACTTTTTTTTTCTGCTGGTTTTACTTTTTTATTTTACTAGATTTTTCACACTGATGGGAAAAAGACCAGTTTACATTTGGCCAGATAAGTAGAGTGGAATGTGGAAATCTAAATTAATTGGTGCCATATTTTTTCTAATTTATTCTGCTATCTTCCAGATTGCCACCTTGGGCAACTGGTTTTGTATGGAGGCAGCCATCACAAGGAGAGCTTTTGAACACCTTTCTTCCCCGGAGGCTGTCTTGGACCTTAGAACAAGTGCTGATGCCTTCTTGTTTTTTGTTTAAAAATTTTTTTTAACATTTATTTATTTTTGAGAGACAGAGAGAGACAGAGCATGAGTGGGGGAGGGGCAGAGAGAGAGGGAGACAGAATCTGAAGCAGGCTCCAGGCTCTGAGCTGTCAGCACAGAGCCCGATGCGGGGCTTGAACTCATGAACCATGAGATCATGACCTAAGCTGAAGTCAGACGCTCAACCAGTTGAGCCACCCAGGCTCCCCTGATGCCTTCTTGTTGCGGGCCAGGCTCCTCCTGGGCACAGAAGCTTCTCCCACACACTTAGATTTTGTGACCCAGACTCCAGGGTTTGAACAACAGCACTGTTTGTAAATAGCTTCAGAAAAAGCACCTCAATATCCCCAGGGTTATATTGAGCCATTTTTTTTTTTCCTGTTTTGTTACTTTGGTTGAGAGCAACTATTTCCTCAGGAGAAAGTGTTTTCTTTTAAAGAGTCTTTATTTTAAAAATAATATTCTTTGGTGTCCAAGTTGCATTTTATGAGGAGAAACCATAAAAAACATTTTCATTTATAAGTGGGGTAAAAGGAGTCTAAGAGCGATGCATGCTTAACAAAACAGCTGTGGCAATGCTTTAGCCTAACCAGTATGGTCCAGGACACTGGGGAAAAAATAAATCTCAGTACCAAACAAAGTACTCTTTAAGGTGAAGAAGTTGAGAGTGATGTGTACAGAAGGTATCTAGTTTAAATGGAACCTGGAAAAGGATCTACCTGCCCGCCAGGGTTTGGCTGGATGCTGCAGACAGAACCAGCCCTATGATGAGCGTTGTCTCGAACACGCTCACGGTCCGGGTCGTTTGTAAATTGCATTGACATGTAACTGAAGCTGTTTTCTCAAACTATCGACATTCCTTACTGTAAAAATACAGGAGTCAACACACAATCTCCTTGGCCGCCTGGGGCTGGATATTCAGGGGAGGCTAAGGAGAAGAGAGCATCAGGCTAAGCGTCAGGAGCCCCCCAGCCACGCAACACCTCTGGGGACTTTACACAGCTTGAGGAGCTTTGTGTGTTCACACCCTTTAAACAATATGATCTTAACAGTTCTTGCCACATTACAGAAGAGGCTTGCCAGTCTTGCTAAGATGGGTCACACTTCTCTGTTTCCTCAAAGCATGATGAATAAAATAAAACCTTTCTTGATGTTTCAATCAGGGATAAGTTTAAAAGCATTAATGACTGCACTGAACCATTGGCAGAAATTGTTCCAGGGCCCCAGGAGGTTTGGGAGAGAGCCCAGATATCATCCTTTTGAATAGTGTATCTGGTTTCTTGGTGGTGTTTCCTGCTTTGCTCTCTGGGGCACTTTAGCACTACCAGGGTCTGGCCTGTGGCTCCCAGCCCATCAAAGCTTCTTTTCTCTTTATCTGGGAGCTTGAAAAACTTTCAAACAAGCTTGTTAGGGTTATTAAACTGGAGTCCAATTCACTAACAATGGCCCGAGGGGACTCACCACGATCTTTACTGTGGGCTACAAGGGGAGCTACTCTTGCCTTATAGATGCCCTTTTTGCTGACTTCCTGATCTCGGGCTATGTTTTGTGTAGATGAGGGTTTTGTGTCATTTAATTTCAGATATATTAGGAATCATCATAATTTGAAGGAATGAGATGAATCTGGTAAAGGCAATATTGTGTTTGGAGTTTGTGTTCTGCTCTGACCATTAAGGGAGCATCCCTATCCTGCTTTAATGCCACGTGGCTGAGCATTAGGACAGCTGTCGCCATGTCTGGACGCTTGGGGGACTGTCACAAAGCCACCTTGGGTAGCTTTGGGTGAATTTGGCAGAAGAAAATGTGACTTCCTGTTCTGGTTCTGTTCCTACCTCGAAAAATTAACCATTCACTCTGGAGGTATTTCCTTAACTGTAAATTGAAAGATTTAAAACAGAAAGCAAGATTCTTCTAGCTTAACATTTTCAGTTGTGTGTGTGTGTGTGTGTGTGCGCGCGCATGTGTTTCTCTTTAAAGTCCTTTAAGATACAGGACTCGTGGCAGATAGCCAAATAGCAAATACCAGATCTAGCGCCATTCTGAGATCAGATATCAGGACAAGGTGACAGAACAAATTACCTGGGCCTCTCTCATCAACCCTGACTTGATGGAACAAGGCAGACAAGATTAGAGACGGGACCAACCTTTTAACCAGCATCTGTTAGTCAATAGAGTATGAGGTGGTGTCTCTACTGGGGTCCAGGACTCATCAAAATTGAATAATAATAAGAACAGTTACAACAGAGTCCTGCCCAGTTGGGCCGTGGTTGGCATTTGTTGTGCTGTCTGAATTTTATAACCCTCTCAATCTAAAAAGGTTAAATCTCATTCTATGTGTTCCATGATGATCTATGTTTAATATTTTCTCTGCCCCTTTAGATCTTGCCATCTGCATGCTGCTGTGTTAAGGACTATCTCCTTCCGAAAATCTTCAGCAACTTTTGTTCTTAACCAAACCGCAAACTTCATAAATTTTAAAAGGAAAAAGGAGGACAGGGAGGCACGTTTTACTTTCAACATGTTGTCAGAAATGAGTGAGGTACAGTCTGGAGACAAAAATCTTGGCCCTGAAATGATGACTTGAGACCCGTGATCCTGATCTGTCACAGTGATGAGAACAGACAGATTGGTTCTTCCTGAGGGTCCTGGGGGCCTCCTGAGAATGGGGGCTGGTTTGGAATGAGAGCTAAGGTTTCCCTGTCTCCCTTTCTGACTGTGTTCGCAGCATGCTCGCCAGACAGGGATTAGAAGAGCCACTGACACCACTGTATGCAATATGTGGAATTCATTGTATTTTAAAGTTGGATATCATTCACGACCACACGCATGTTTAGGAAATGGAGTATACATATATTATTTGCATACTCATGGTACAACATGTATACTTGTGAAAAGTAATCTCTGTAAGGATTAGAGTCTCCTAGGAGGTCCAAAAAACCCTGTGTGGATCTGTCCATCTTAGAGATCACAGGTGCACATGTGATCCCTAGTCAGGCATCCATTCATGCATGTCCCAGGTACACGGACAGCTTCTGGGATTGCCTGCTAAGCCCCAATTGGTACACTATGTTTACATGTTTAAGTATAAGCCTGTTCCTCTTAAATCCCACCCCCCTTGCTTTCCTATTACATATTACAGTAAAGTCACATACCTTGCTATGAGTTACTCTGATCTGGCCCCTGCCACATCTCTCACCTCCTCTCCTCTCCTTCTCCTTCCCTGTCACTCTCCTCGGTTGGCTGCCCGGGCCTTCCTTCTGTTCCTGGCACACACCAATCTCCTTTCCTCATGGCCTTAGCGCTTTCTGTTCCCTCTGTCTGAAATACACATCTCAGTCTTCAAGGTTGGCTACTTCTTGTCACTTTGTTATGGACAAATGTCATAACTGTGGAGAGGTCTTTCCTCACTACCCTATCAAATGCTACCCCATACCCATCACTTCATCACATGAATGATTGATTTTTCTTGAGACATGTATCACTCTGAGGACTGACCTCTGTTGATTGACTTGATATCTGCCCACCTCCCACATAGGAGTGTGAGCTCCAGGGCACCTGGGTGGCTCAGTTGGTTAAGCATCGACTTTGGCTCAGGTCATGATCTCACAGCTCGTGAGTTCAAGCCCCACGTTGGGCTCTGTGCTGACAACTGAGAGCCTGAAGCCTGCTTCGGATTCTGTGTCTCCCTCTCTCTCTGCTCCCCTTCCCCCACTCACGCTCTGTCTTTCTCTTCTTCATAAATAAACAAACATTAATTTTTTTTTTTTTAAAAGGGAGTGTGAGCTCCATGGCTGTGGCAGGGACAATGCTGGTTGATCCAGGCCCTAGGCCATCTTCTGGAAGAGGCACAGAGGAGTGTCTGGACACAAACTGTGGACTCTGATGACTATACATGTGCTGGCTGCAAAGTGAGCTTTATGTTTTGAGAGTCATAACTGACTCTCAAAGCCTGGTGGCTTTCAGACTCTCTGAGCCTGGGTGGCTCCAGAGGTTAAGTGACCGCTTCGGCTCAGGTCATGGTCTCACGGTTCTTGAGTTCAAGCCCCGAGTCCGGCTTTGTGGTGACAGCTCAGAGCCTGGAGCCTGCTTCAGAGTCTGTGCCTTCTTCTTTCTCTGCCCTTCCCCTGCTCACGCTCTGTCTCTCAAAAAAACAAACAAACAAAAAAAAAAAACTAAACTAAAATTGTCCCTGTGTCATAAATCTGCGTTTCCTGGTGGATTCACATCACTTTGCTTTTGGAGAGATAAAAAAGTAATTCTATTTTCCTGTAGACGTTCTCACATCCTTGGCTTCCACTCTGTCCCTTTGGAGCGCCCTCTCTGCTCGCCAGGCTCCGCGGCTTCTCTCACACCGTATTCAGAGCGCCCCCTGGAGGGTGCCCTTCTCAGCAGCCTCGCCCTCCGCCTCCCATCCGGCTTCCAGATGGCATCCGTTGTGTCAATTGGCATTGGCATATACCCTTCCCTAGAAGAGTTACTTTATTCTGTCGGGTGTGCAGGGGTGGGGAGGGGACAGGTGAGAGAACTTTGTAACCATATTTTCAGATATTTGAAAGGAAAGCTTTATGATCTTTTTTTTTTCTTTTTTCAGAAGTTTTCTTACTCTGATATAAGAGGCCATCTGGGTCTTCTATTAACTGGGTCTGCTGTCGTCTTGAGAAAGGTAGCTTGTCGCCTGAGAGAAACAGCAAAGTCATGTTTGTCTCCTGCCTAAAATTTAAAACGCCCCATGAGTGTATTCATTAGTGGTCTCATTCTTTCCAGTAATAAAAACGTGCAATCCCGTGGTCCTTGACAGTGGGACATGATGGAGGGCCCTAACTCCTGTGAATCACAGTGTTGAAGGACTTTGGAGGTCTCCTCTGCCAGCCTCCCTCCCAGGGAGACCCTGAATGAGCCACTCACCTGGTGTAACACAATCAGAGGATCACAGGTTCATCTTATCCTGTCTCTTGTCTCTGGGCAGCAGCACAGCTAACCTGCCCTAGTCAAGTAGAGAACTTTTACAAGATACACGCACACTCTCCCCGGGTGTTTCCCAAGGCAAAACCCATAGTGTGGTGGTGGTGGTGTGAAGTGACAACACAGGAAGTCAGTTGTGGGTCCAGACCAATGGGGGGTGCTCAGGTCTCTCTCTCCCAGGCTCAGAGACCAGCCCACATTCCTGCTGTTTCCATGGAACTGAAATGTTTGTGTGGGTTTAGTAATCTCCAGGAGAAGCTGGTCATGAGGTGACGTCCTCCTTCTCCAGTGCCAGGAGGATAAACCTGGTGACTTTATACACCAGGCGTTTCCCCCACATCCTCAACCTGAATTTCCGAGCCTTAAGGTTTTCTAACCCAACCAGACTCAAAGTGAGGTGTATCTAATTAAATGATAAAACAAGGGTACGTGTTTCACCGTGTTCACACTTGTGGGATTTTGAACTATAAGAGGGAGAAAAAGAAAGAGCAGAGGCCAGTGAAACCTTATAAATCATTTTTATCTCTCGCCACTCCTATTTCTGCTACCCAAGCGTCTCTCATTCTGCCATTTTCTCCTCACAGCTCAAGGAGAGAACAGTCAAGGAAAAGAATCAGCAGATGTGATCAAGGGAAACATTTTACTGGGGGACAGGGAGATAGATGGGTTCACACCTCCTGTGTTTGTCCCCAGTGGGGATTCGCTGCTCCAGTCTAGTGGGAATACAGTGATTGTGGGCTAGCAGCACACACCCAGACTGAGTGAGCCCCTCACCTGGGATTGATGGTCTATGCACACACATGTGTGTGTGTGCGCACATGCTCAGAGTGGAGGCCCATGGGATGGGGAGCATAGGAAAAAGACTTAAAATTCAACCTGTAAAGAGGATGCTCTAATTCAAGAGAGTCCCCACCAAGGAACTCTAGTACTAAACTAGAGACAAATGCATGCTTTTTTCAAAAGGTGTTGCCAAGACACATGGCGAATACTTGTGCTTTTCATTCAAACTTAGAGTTCAGTCACATTTAACGTGCTCATCAAGACTGCTAAATAAAGATTCCAGTCAGACTAGAATTATCTAGAGCTCTGCAGGAAATCTGCCATGTGCTGTCTGTCACTGGTTCTGCTGGTGTCACCATGTCCTGAGTGCTCCTCTGAACCTGTTATGGCCTCTCCACCCCCCACCCTCAATCAATCATTTTATTTGACTGATCTCTCATGTGTCTCCTTCAAACAAAAAAGAGGGAGGTATCACTAGTGCCCTCTGATGGAGTGTCACAGAATCATGGCTGTGACATCTAAACAGCAGCACTTTATAACAGAGCCAGAGTTGTTCTTGCTTTGGTGAATGACAGTTTAGGAGGGGCACAGAAAGGACTTTCTCTCAACCTCCAGCCATTTTGTACTTTAAAGCATTTTCATTCAGGTTACCCAGAATTATTAACATTTTATAGCACACTAGAAAAGTGATTTCTGGGTCACTTTCTAAAGCCTGAATTTTATCACCAGCTCACCCGTTGACCTGGTAGCGTAGAGCCCTTTCAGTTTTCCCATGGAAGAAGAGAGGTAAATGAAATTGGCCTTCAATGTGCTTTCAAAAAGACATGATTTTTAGAGTCATCATGAACAATTTGCAAGTGAACACAATTGCTTTTTCTGTCCCTTGGCTGGTTAATAAGAGAATTGGGTTTCTGGAGCTAAGATAAGGACTTCTAGAAGAATCATGTGCTCTATGGCTCTGGATACCTCCTGGTTCAGGTATGGGGTGGGATGATGGCTAAGCCCAGCTTAAACAAATATGGCGGTGGTGGGTGGGGAATTCGAGGTGGTTAGGAGGACAGCCTCTGAAACAGGGCAGGTAAAGCTCCAATTCCAGCTGCACCACTTGAATGTGTGAATTTGGTCAACTAATTGAACATCATTCTGGATCAGAATGATAAGTAACACCATGATGTTATATTATGTTTACCATATTTAAAACAAACTGGGTCCATTTTTGAGTTCTTGGATTACACGTAACTATTTTCAAAAGCTTGGGGGAAGTTCTTAATGAAAATGCCCTAATAATTTCCAGAATTACAGAAATTTCTTCCCAAAGCACATCCAAAGAACCAATTCTACAAACTGTTAGATATAAGATAAATAAGGCATGAGGATCTAATATGTAACACCGTGACTATAATTGATAACACTGTATTATGTAATTGAAATTTGCTGAGAGTAGAACCAAAGTGTTCTCACCAAAAAAAAAAAAAAAAAAAAAAGGTAAATATGTGAGGTGATGGCTGTGTTCATCAATTCGTTGGAGGAGACCGCTTCATAATATATATGTGCATCAAATCATCACGCTGTGCACTCTAAGTATCTTACAATTTCATTTGTTACTTATATCTCAGTAAGGCTGGGGGGAAAAATACATGGTTCTACCTCATCTCAAATGGAGAAAGACCTTTTTTGGCCAAGAGGAGAAAATTTCTTTTCCTCACCTCTCTCCCTGTCAATGTAACCCCAAATCAAAAGTATTTAAATTCCCAAATTTTCTAAACAGTGGTCTCCTAATGCTTATTCATCCATGACTTAGCTTCTTTCTCTTCAATTCCTTTTTAAAAAATGGAAATTAGGTGGGCAGCAAAGTACCTGCCTGTTAGCTCTCTCTGAGTGCAAGGTGAATAGAGAGATAAACATTTCAATGAGACTTTCTGCCCCACCGGGCAAACGTGGGTATGTCTCAGCATCAGCAGTGTGTCAGAAGGAGGTTCCGAGCCTAGAAAAGCCAGAGGCGGGGCATCTGGGTGGCTGAGTTGGTTAAGTGTCTGACTTCGGCTCAGGTCATGATCTCACGGTTCATGGGTTCGAGCCACGCATAGGGTTCCGTGCTGACAGCTCAGAGCCTGGAGCCTGTTTCAGATTCTGTGTCTCTCTCTCTCTCTGCCCTTCTCCCGCTTGTGTTCTGTCTCTCTTTCTGACTCAAATATAAATAAATTATAAACAAAACAAAACAAAACAAAAGAATAGCCAGAGGCTGGTCCTTACAAGTTTTGTCCTACCCTGGGATCCGAGAAGTGGCCATACAGGCTCCCTAACATGGGCTTGGCCCAGGGACCTTCGCCTCTGCTCTCATGGCCCTTCCTCCAAGTCCTCCTCCTCCCTCTTCCCCTGCTCACCTGGGCTGCCTTGCATTTCCCTGGCACGTCTCCTTCTGCCCACTGGGGACCATTCTCTCCACCCTTAATGGTTTGGCAACAAGAACAAACCCAGGCCTGGTGGTGGGGGTGAATTCAGGACAGGCTTTGTACCATTTCTGAGTTTCCTAGGTCTTGTCAATGGAAGCCAGACTCTTAATGCTATTTTAATGCAGTTGTTTTGTGTGTGAATAATATGCCCTTTTTGCCAAACCTCAAGGCCTGGAACTAAGATCTCATAAAAATGCCTAGAGTCCAAAGCTAATAGCTGTTATTCAGCTGTTATGGGGTAAGGTCTGAAAAGCTGCAGATCGCTATTATTCTTACCTGGGCAGCAGGTGGCATGCAGCTACCTACCGAGGGGTGGCTGAGAATCCAGATGCTGGAGGACTGGGAACAGATGTGCCCCATCAGGCCGCTCCAGTTGCCCCACCACGTGGAGGTCTCTGGTGGAGAGATTTGTAGTTCATTCCCTCTGCGTGGCCCTCTGCTCTGGCCAGAGCTTCCCCGTTGGGATCCTTACCTCAGTGAAGGGCCTCACTTCCCGCCCCTCACCTCCAGCACCTGCTGTTTTCACCATATACACCCGATCATCGCCAACATTCATTCAATGAGAACTTTTTTATTAAATCAAAGTACAGCTGGCAATGTTACATTTAAGTGCACAATATAGTGATTAGACAGTATTATTCATTATGCAGTTCTCACCACCACGAGCATAGCCACCATCTGTCACCACACATTATTACAATATTGACTATCTTCTCTATACTGTACTTTTCATCCCCGAGACCGAGTTATTTTTATAACTGGGAGTTTGTACCTCCTCATCCCCTTCACCTATTTTGCCCAACTTCCCTCTGGCAACCACTACTTTGTTCTCTGTATTAGGGGTCTGTTTTGTTTGTTTTTTTTATTCTGTCTTCAGATTCCTCTATAAGTGAAATCATATAGTAATTTTTTTATGTCTGATTTATTTCACTTAGCATAGTACCCTCTAGGTTCATCCATGTTGTTGTGAATGGGAAGATTTTATTCGTTTTTATGGCTGAATAATATATTCCATTTTATACATCTACCACATCTTCTTTACCCATTCATTTATTGATGGACACTTAGGTTGCTGCCATATCCTGGCTATTGTAAATAATGCTGCAATAAATATAGGGTTGCATATAGCTCATAGGGGTGCATATAGCTCATTTAACACAAATTTAATGACGGACTATTATGTGCCAGGCACTTTGCTGAGTGTGATGATAACATGGCAGCCTGCTTGTAAGAGAGATTGGAGAGTCATGAATAAGAGTATGGACTCTGAAGCCAGGGGTTACATGATGGCTCTCCCACCTATTAGCCGTTAACTTGGGGACCTTGGACAAGACCTTAGTGTCTCCCTATGTACAACAGGGATAATAATGGCACTTGCTTCACAGTTTTTTTTTTAATTTATTTTTTTAAATTTACATCCAAGTTAGTTAGCATATAGTGCAACAATGATTTCAGGAGTAGGTTCCTTAATGCCTGTTACCCATTTAGCCCATTTCCCTTCCCACAGCCCCTCCAGTAACCCTCCGTTTGTTCTCCATATTTAAGAGTCTCTTATGTTTCGTTCCCCTCCCTGTTTGTATATTCTTTTTGCTTCCCTTCCCCTATGTTCATCTGTTTTGTATCTTATGTTCCTCATATGAGTGAAGTCATATGATATTTTTCTTTCTCTGACTGACTAATTTCCCTTAGCATAATACACTCTAGTTCCATCCACGTAGTTGTAAATGGCAAGATTTCATTCTTTTTGATTACCGAGTAATACCCCATTGTGTATATATACCACATCTTCTTTATCCATTCATCCATCGATGGACAGCTTCACAGTTATTTTTTGATACATAAATGGGTTAATATAACCAATTCAGTGCCTGGCACATGGTAAATACCATGTAAGTGTGTAAGTTGCTTGAGGAGATGGGCATTTAACATTCACACAAACATGTGAAGTGACTTCTGGGAAGGCAGTGACCTGTGAGGTCTGCAAAGCTGGGCTGGGATGTGAAGAGTGAGCGAGCATCATGTCCCATGGGCTCCATCTCCTGCCACTCTTCTGGCTTAAGCCATGGTCACCTGTCATCTGGACCACAGAAATGTCCCTGTAAGTGGTCTTCGTCCCTGTACCCCTCCTCTTCGGACTGCAGCCACTGGGATTTTTCTAAATCTTAAAGTGTGATTGTGTCATTTCCTACATGGCATTCTTCAGTGGCTCCCAAGTGCCCTCAGGTTTCTGTCCAAACTCCTCAGCTGGCTTGCAAGCCCTGCATCATTTTCTTTCCAGCACCTTCTCGGCCTCCGCTCACTTTCCTCCTCAACTTAACACCTAGCATGTACCCTCACGTGCCATTTTCTAACCCTGAGGAAATTCTTTTAGTTCTCCCTGCTGGCCACAGGCTTTCTCCCCTCTGGGCCTTTTCTCTTTGTGTCCTCTCCACCTGGAATATCCCATCGTCTCCGCTCCACCTTTTCCCTGGCCTGCTCCCACTGTCCTTCAGACTTCCGCTTCTGCCTGCGGCGCAGCTTCCCTAACCTCCGTGGCTGGGTTTGTTGCTTCTCCTGTGTTCTCCCACAGTTCCTCCTGGGGCCCTATCGCAGCACTGTTTACTCTACTGATTGTGTAGTTTTGCTCTTTACTCTTTGTGCCCTTGAGCAAGTTCTGGGAGGGTAGAAACTGCCTTTCATGGTCAAGAGTGTGTCCCCAGAATTCAGCATAATGCGTGGCACCTGGTAAGCTCACAATACATATTATGGGTTGAATCGTGTCTCCCCCTAAATTCATATGTTGAAGACTTAACCTGCAATACCTCAGAATCTGATCTTATTTGGACATAAGGTGTTGTAGATGTAATTAGTTAAGTTTAAGGTGAGGTCATAGAGGAGCAGGGTGGACCCCTACTCCAATATGGCAGATATCATTATAAAACGAAGGCCATGTGAAGAGAAAGACATACGCAGAGGGGAGATAGTGTGAAGATACACAGGGAGAAGGCAGCTGTCTACGAGTCAAGGACAGAGGCCTAGAACAGACTCTTCCCTCTCAGCCCCCAGCAGGAACCAACTCCACCAACACCTTGACCTCAGACTTCTAACCTCCATACCTGTGAGACGATTATTTCTTTTGTTTAAACCATCCAGCGTGTGGTTTTTTGTTATGGCAGTTCTAGAAAATGAATGTAACATGTTTTTTTCATTTCACAGACTGGGTTTCCAGCTCTTTTAAATGTGCTCCTATAAGTAAAGACTTTGCATGTACACAAATACACCCGAAACGGCTCCATATTCCACAAATAGATGGATCCATGAGAATGGCAGGCCCAGGTGGCTGTGAGTCATCACAGCCGGCAGCCAATTTTAGCTTCGAATGACCCCCTCTCCCTGGGTATTCCAAGAACTTCACCCAAGTGGGCAGAGGAGGCACCCCTCTCGGCAAGCCCCCCACAGCAGGGGGAATGTGAGATGATGGGCAAGCAGGTGTTTGTTTTTTCTCTCCCTGCCATGAGAAGCAGCTGAGAAGAAACCAGGGGGTTTGGGGGTGGGGGGTGGGAGTGGGGAGTGGGGCAGAGCAAAGTGCAGGGAAGAGAAATGAGAGCAGGAATGTGGAGCCAGAGCTGAGTCCATTTTGGACTCCAGAACCACACCACAGGATGTCAGTGCAGCCTGTACAGAAGCCAAGATGTCAGGGAGGAATTTCCCCCCTTCTCAAAAAAAAAAAAAAAAAGTTCTCCATTTGATTGCAGCCTCTAATAAGCAATTCTTCCAAATTTCTTCTGACTTAAGAAGTTCAGAGTATGTTGAGCTAAAGAAACACTAGGATCATAATTACGGTTATTATAGGGAGTTGTTGTATGCCCATCACCACAGCATCTGGCTGTAATCACATGCTTAATGGAATGCAAGATGATCCACTGCTCATAATGGGTACTTTCCAAGCCAGGCAGCCACCAAGTGCCCACCCTCCCACTCGAAGTCCCAACAGAACAGATGTTTGCGGAAAAAGAAGATGCTTGTGCCTGTCTGGAGGGCCAGTGACCTCAGGACAGTGCTCAGGGAGAGTCAGTTCCATAACCAGGTCTTGGTGCTTGTATGGTTCTGACCAGCCAGCAAGGGCAAGAAGATCTCCCCCAACTCTGCATAGGAGGGAAGAAGCTGGGAGGGGGGCATCCCACCCAATTGTCACCTCTGATCGCACTGATGGTGAACAGGTGTGACTATGGGCTGTGGACCCATACTTGCTCCTGATAACAGCAAGCTTCTGGACCCCTTCTTTAGCAACAGGGATGCTACATGCTGAGAATGTCAGTGGAAATCCCTCTCATCAGACAATTCTTCTGAAGCACAATTGTCTTATCCTGTGCTGCCACAACAAAACAGTCAAGGTTGGGTGGTGTAAAATTTATTTCTCACAGTTCTGGAAGTTGGAAAGTCCAAGATCAAGGTGCTGACAGATTTGTTTTCTTGGTGAGGGCTCTCTTCCTGGCTTATCAACGGCCACTTTTGCCTTTGCAGTGTATCCTTACCTGGTAGCGAGAGGAGCCTCTGGTGTCTCTCCGAGGGCACTAATCCCATCATGGGGGTTCTACCCTCATGACCTCATCTAAACCTAATCACTTCTCAAAAGGTTCTGCCTCCTGATACTGTCCTATTGGGGGTCAGGGCTTCAATATAGGAATTTGGTGGTGGTAGTAGGGGGCGAACGAACATTCTGTCTATAACATGAGCTCATGTCTTTGGGCCTCACTCTGCCCCAGCCTACCAGGTACCCTGTGCTGGTGTACCAGATTTTGACTATAGTGTAGTCTTAGCTCATGTCTTCAGTGAATTCTTTTAGATCTTCAGTGAATTCCTTTAGGTGCTCTTAGAAATCCCAAAGCTACTTGATGGTACTGGGCCATACATTCTAGGTATCTTTGTTGACTTTCCCTTCCCCAAACATAAAACCCTATAGTCATATGACCTCTTCTATTATCATCATCCTTGGTCTTTATGCTTCTTTTAGTTTTTATTTTAGTTTTCTGCTGCTGTCTTTCTTCTGCAGTTCCAATGCAAATTTCCCTATTTCCCTAACCAATCCCATATCCAAAAATCTTCTGTTATGCCCTCATGGGCATTGCAAATTCAACATGGCTAACAATGGACCTTTAATATCCCCTTGCCCACCCTACCCCCTACAAACTTATCTCTCTGCCATTGACTAGTTCAGCTGGTAATACCACCACCAATCCAACTGAATTATCCTTTTCCTACATTCAACATCCTATCTATCAAGTCGTCCAGGATTTACTCTCTAAATACTGCTTGTATTAGAATAGAAGGAATAAGCATTTAGAATAGAGCCCCCTGGTTTTTTTCAATTAGAAGATAATCCCCCCCCAAAAAACTCAACCATTTTCTTTTGAGGGTGGCTAATTTAATTGATACATAGCCAAATGTCTATCTATAATTTTAATTATTAGTTACACATGCATATTTAAAATAACACATAAAATACCAGATATTAGTTTAGAAATTAATATCCTCACACATAGTTCATGAAAGCTTTATTTAAACTCCTCATATATAATTTTGACATCAGGTGTTTTATGGTACTGGAGCCACTTGTGGAATTACTATGGATTTCTAGAGCAAATCATGGTCTGTTCTGTGGTGTTGGAGACATGGCATTTTTAGAATCCAGATGTGATTCTGTCTCTGGAAACATTTCCTAAATGTCAGAAGAACTCATGAAACAGCTGTTTTTTTTTTTCAACTGTGTATTGTAATCCTCACTATGTAATCACTTAGTATATTTGTTTTAAAGTAACCTTTCAATTCCTTTTTTATAACACCATCTAACACTTGGAATTGTGAGTCATAATCCCAGGAAAAATTACTGCCTCTCTATTAATTGACTTTTGCCTTCATATTTTTTTTTCAATTGAGTCAGAAGACCTCTCTAAGAACCCAAACTAGCATTGATTGAAGCCATTTCAGGCCCATGTGCCTTCTCCAAAGAGGAGCCATATGCCCAGTTGGCACAGGACAGTTTTAGTTTAACATGTTATCCCTGTGTAATTGTCAATAAAACCAGTTTAGATAATTAATCATATCATCAAGTACCAGTGTATTGTACCAACTAACATTGGTGAGAGAACTCCTCTAATAAAGATTTATAAAGATTCAGATATGAGGTCCGTCTGTCTTTTTGGAGGGACCTGTGGGGTGGGGAGCACTGTCTCACCTTTGGGCATAAACATTTCTCATGAGCTCTCAGTATCCTCCCAAGGAATCTCTCTGCTTCTAACATGTCTCCCTCAGTCTAGCTTCTACTGTGCTGTCTTCTCCATTGCTTACGACCCTACAATAGTTCCCCACTGACTGCAGGATTCTTTTTTAAAAAGTTTTTTAATGTTTTTTATTTATTTTTGAGAGACAGAGACAGCACGAGCAGGGGAGGGTGAGAGAGAGAGGGAGACACAGAATCTGAAACAGGCTCCAGGCTCTGGGCTAGCTGTCAGCACAGAGCCCGATGCAGGGCTCAAACCCATGAGCCGCGAGATCATGACCTCAGCCGAAGTCGGACGCTTAACCAACTGAGCTACCCAGGCGCCCCTGACTGTGGGATTCTATCTGAGCTCCTAAGGTGGCTTACAATGCCCTCTTTTACTGGATCCCATTTTGCTTCCTAAAACTCATTTCCTGCCATTCCTTATGTGATAGAGTGCATTGTAGCCCTCCAGATATGTCCACATCCCAATCCTTGGTACCTTTGAATATTACCTTATACAAAGGGATTTGGCAGATGTAATTCTCGAGGTGGGGAAATTATCCTAAAATTACCTGAGCGAGCTGAGGTAATTACAGTGGTCCTTTCAAGAGGGAGGCAAGCAGCACAGTGAGGAAATAGGAAAAGGGAGGGAAGTTAGAGTCACAGGAAAAGATGTTATGATGACAAAAGGAGAAATTGGAGTCATTTGGTTTGAAGATGAAGGAAAGAGCCACAAGGCCAGAGATGCAGACCACAGTTGACAAAGACAAGGAAACAGATTCTTCCCTCTGAGCCTCTGGAAGGAGCCAGCACTACCAACATCTTGACTTTAGTCCAGTAAGACTGAGTGTGGATTTCTGACCTCCAGAACTGTAAAGAAAATAGATTTATGTTGTTTTAAGCCACCATGTTTGTGGTAATATGTTACATCAGCCATAGGAATTACTATGCCCTACTCAGTACCTTATGTTCCAGCAACCCCTGTTTGTCTGACACTTACCACCAGTCGTGCTTTTTTCCTGCTTCTGCTATTTTGCTGCCATCCCTGCTGCCTGAAATGCCCCTCCCCACCACCTTCCTTTCTCCGTCCAGCCCCCATTTGCTTGGTCAAATCCCATTTGTCCATTTGACTCAGCTTGGACATTCCCACTGACCTCCACACCTACATCCACCTAGGCAGGGTCAGTACCCTTCCTCTGGCTCCCATGATCCCATTCACATTTCTCTAGCATTTCTTTGACCATAGTTTACCAAAATTGTCTGATTGTCATCTTCAACAGTCCAAGAAGGGACTGTGTGGAGAGACGGTGTCTTTTTTTTTTTCTGTCTCCATATTCAGTGGGTGCTTGATAACTATTGAATTTTAAAAAAGAATTTTAATAACTTAATTAATAAATATTTCTTGAATAAGAAACATTGGGTTATTCCTTGCCTATTTCCAAGTGATTTTTAGGAAGAACTGCTTATGTCCAATATTGTATTATGTATCATCCTAGAAGAAATTGTGATTTGCTGCCAATTGGAGAGATCCTAGGAATCAAAATGGAAGAGTTTCAGGTCTCTTTCATCCCCCATTGAGAGAGTTTTCTTGGGATCCTGGCTCAGCGATAGATGTTTAGTGTTCCAGAGGAAGATTTCCCCTCAGACAAACTCATTCACCAGGGTCTAGGGGTCCAGACTCTAAGCTCTATTGGGTAATGGGTGCTTAAGTTCAAATCTCTATGTCCCAGAAATGTCTCACCCCACACTTTAGTCTAACTGGGCTGTACTTCTCCTCAGACAAGTCTTCCTTGTCTTGACACCTTTGCTCACTTCTTTTCTTCCTCCTAGAATGCTGCTCTCTCTCAATTTCTATGTTTTCAACCTTCCCATCCATGGAAGTTCAGCTTCTAAAACTAGCCCAAATCCTCATTGGCCATTTCACAGTTCAGATGAGAGGATGTGAGTAAATCAGCCGAATCCATCACTATCATAAAAGCAACTGAAGATCAAGTTCCTCCAAGATGGAGCCAACATCTTTCCCTACAAAGGAGAGCATGTTTCCTACAGAGGAAAGCAAGCACAGCTTTAGAAGGGTGGTGAAACCTGCCGTATAGGCCTCTGAGCATTCTCTTGCATATATTTTGTGGCCCATTATGGTAATTTCTTTTCCTCTTTACCTTCTTTGTAACTGGGCGATTATACTGCCGATCCCTGGGTACTATAATTTGCATTGCAATATGAGGCTCCATTTGATGCTTGCAAATTAAGGACCCAGGGCTGAAGCTCTGATGTGGGAGTTGCTGCCACATAAGTCAGAAAAAGTTACATATACATGAGTGGAGCTCTGGGAATAAAGAACCTCTTTTCATAATCACAATTTAATATTTAAAAATAAAAGCTCAGTTACAGAAAAAAAATAGGAGCAGACCCACCATAAAAGGAAAAGAACCAAAATGAAGTGCTCTCATAAAAGTTTCATAAAATACAACCACACACATATTATACACTTGGGAGAAATACCATAAAATTTCTACACTAGAAGAGGCAATGTTCCCTCAATCTCCTTTCGTGTTCAACAAGGATTTGTTCTGAATTCTGAAGTCCCTACAGGTGAGTGTTCACAGGCATCATGGCATTTCAGAAGAAAGAAGTTACAGTCACTGGGTTGGGAAGATGGGAAAAGAGTGATGGGCTCCATCCAGGGAAATCATAGTGTATTGGTATCAGAGGACAATGATTTTCATATAGATGTGTTCTTCCTCACTTGGGTTTTAGAAGAAAGCTTAGTTTCTGTTGATCGTGAATTCAGAATAAAGCATGGTAGGTTGAAGAAGGGCAGTTTCTCTAGAGATAAGAGGACTTGAATTCTAGTCTCATTTCACCGCCTAATTGTCTGACAACCCTTGAGCAAGACCTTGGATTTTTCATCTATTTATTACAGAAATTGAATGAGGATATCTTCAAGGTCCCTTCTGTGTTTAATATTCTAGGTCTGTCATCCAGTGCTCATAGTATATGAAGACTAGTTTAATCAGGGTCACAGCCATAGCCAACCAATTATCTGGGCAATATTATTCCAGCATTTGATCTACATAAGGGAGTTAGCGAGACACCAAATCTGGGCTGGTAGTTTCCCATCTCTGTTTTGTTGGTTTGGGAAAAATGCGTTTTATTCTGCCCCTGAAATCTTCAATTTAATTTCTCTATAAAAGGCATGAATGTATGTGTGTGTGTGTGTCTGTGTCTGTGTGTGTGTGTGAGAGAGAGAGAGGGCAGGAGACAGACAGACAGAAAGGCAGAGAGAGAGAGAGAGAGATAGAAGAGGAGTGAGTATACTCTTAGAAGTAGAGTTGAAAGACATACAGTTGGCAAAACCAAGGGCAGAGAGGTGAAAATGAGGCAGTCTTGAGCCAGTCTGTTAGCAGAAAAATAGCAACAAAAAAGTACTGATAATAACATATAACACTCAGGTAATGCTCTGTTCTCTGCACTTTAGCTATCGTCTGTGTTTAAATAAGATTTATTTGGAGAAAAACAACTTCAGGTCCTAAAAAAATTCATTAAATGAAAATATTTAAAAATTATGTGTGACAAAATTCTTCTAATTTTCAATTAAGGACTACTTATTTCAAAAATATCCAATAAAACAAGTTATGATAAAAATCCCAAGGCTGCTGCCCTAGGACACAGAGGTTCTCTTGACTTTTATTATGAAATTTGACCCATATGAATTTTACATAAAATAAACTGGTAGGAACAATGTACAATGACAGTTAAATCTTATTTTCTAGTCATTTGACCAATTTGGGGGCAGCATGGTAGAAGAAAAAGAGTTCGGACCTTGCAGTTGGGCAATCCTGGCCTCAAATCCTGGCAATGCCATTTCTTATGTGACCTTGGATGAGTTCTGCAATCTGTCTAAACTTCACGTTCTTAAGGGATGGTTGTGAAAATTAGAAATAGTGTATTTAAGTACACAGTGAGTAGCACTCGATAGGAACTAGATAGTTGTAGGTACTGTTACTCCATTCAGTTGACCTGGCCTGTTGCAGAACTCCCAGCTACACATCTACATACAGGATGAGAAAACACCAATATGTCCTGGGTGTAGCCATGAGAGCAGGCTTTCTTCTTATTGAGACAGAGGATCATGGAGGAAGCGCTGCTAATATGAATGCATATGAACACTACTCTCTAGCAGTCACCCCATGATCATGGGTGATGGGCTAGAATGGGCTCCCTCACTGCCATTCTAGCCCCACTGTCATTGTGAATGCTCCCCACCCCTTCGACTTTCTGTGTTCTCATTGGAAAGTCTAATGACTACCTCTGAAGGAGGTCCTTACCTGCATGAGGTGGGAAGCTGGGGTGGAAGTGTCTAGAATCACTTCAAACAATGTACAGAATTTACAGAGAACCCAGTCTGGGAGAAGTGCTAAGAAATGTAACACAAAAGCGCTGGTTGCTGAAAAGAGGTCTCTTCATGCCGCTGCTCAGAATACTCCAACAATTTGTCATCATTTTGAAAAACAGCAAAACAAATAAAGAGACAAAGAGAAAGACACGAAAATGCCTCAGTATGGTCTACGCGGTCAGACAGGATCTAGTCCCTGCCTATGTTTCCCACCATTCTCTCGTCCCTCTTCTGTGGCTACACTGGTCTTTAAAGTCCTTGCATTCCCGTTCCTTCCGCTTGCAAAGCTCTTCTCTGGATCTTTGCCTGGTTCACTCCTTCACTACATTCAAGCATCTTTTGAAGAGGTCTTCCTTTATCAGAGTCCACTCTGGGTAAAAGAGAGCTTCTCCCACTTTCCCACCCTTCCTCCTGTACTCCTTCCCTACCTTCTTTCCCTCCCCTCCTCTTGTCTCGCTATCCCCTACTCTCCCTTATTATTATTTGTTGCACTTACCATTACTGCGAATTTATTTATTTATTTTTCTTATTTTCTTCTAATTGTCTTGCTTGCCCACATTACAAAAAGTTTATTTATTTTTGAGAGAGAGAGAGAGAAAGAGAGAAAAAGAGAGAGAGAGAGAGAGAGAGAATCCCAAGCAGGCTCTGCACTGTCAGGGCAGAGCCCAATGTGGGGCTTAAACTCACAAACCTTGAGATCATGGCCTGAGCAGAAATCAAGAGTCAGATACTTAACCGACTGAGCCATCCAGGTGCCTATTGCCCACATATGTTTTAAGTCTCACTAGACTAAAGGGTTTATGTCTTGTTCGTGGCTGTATCTTGATTGCTTGCAACATCACCTGATATGTAGTAGGCACTCAATCAATATTTGTTACATGGATTAATAAATAGAGGAGCAAGTGTTGGGGAAGGTCATCAAAAAGATGTGACTGCTGGTTGACCCATAAGCTGGACCCAGGTGATCCAAGGCTCCTCACTCCCGCCCCTGTCCTTGGAATGTGGGTTCTGCCTGCCTTTCCTGCTCCCAGAGGCTGCTCCAAGGACATGAGATAATGATGTGGTATTGAGCACACCTGCACAGGATACTTGTCTGAACCCAATTAAGGCCTTTCTCTGTCTGTGCAGACTATAAACGTTTGGAAGGTGGGTACAGGGATGCATTTGTCTTGCTGTCACCCAAGACAAGCCTCATCTGTAAGTTCCCTTTGCTTAGTAAAACTACCGCCTACCAGCTTGGAGTGGCCTGCCTCTTTCTTTGGTCTCTCTGCCTTCTGAGCATGCGCTTCAATTTCAGATTATACCAGGGAAGCTCCTGAGAGAATTGCAAACCAACAGCAAGAGAAGCAAGAGACTAGATTTTCTCTCCTACTAGGTCATAACGTCCCAAATCTAGGGTGCTAGAATATTTTCCAAGCACAGTTAGGTTTGGAGTTTTAATGAATTCCTATATTCAGTTTGCAGATTTACATTGTTTTAAGCCACCATGTTCGTGGTAATGTGTTACAGCAGCCATAACAAATACTCCGCTCTACTCAGTACTTTATGCTCCAGCGACCCCTGTCTGACACTCACCACCCGTCATGCCCTTTCCTGCTTCTGCCATTTTGCTGCCATCCCTGTTGCCTGGAATGCCCCTCCGTCCCTTTCTTCCTCCAGTCAGCTTGGACATTTCCACAGACCTCCACACCTCCATTCACCTAGGAGAGTTAGGTATCTTTTCCCAGACCACCGCAGCTAGTAAATGACAAAGCCAAAACTTAAGCATAGATGTATCTATTAAAGCTATCATATGTGTATATTTACTTCTGTCATATAAATTATATGATAAATCATTCTCATGTTATCGTCTTTCTTTCTTTTTTTTAAAGTTTATTTATTTATTTTGAGAGGCTCCACACTGTTGGTACAGAGCCCGACATGGGGCTCAATCTCACAAACCGTGAGGTCATGACCTGAGCCAAAATCGAGTCAAATGCGTAACCAACTGAACCACCCCAGCACCTCATCATGTTATTTTATTTTCAAGAATGGTTTTAATTAAAATATAACCTTTTTCCTTTCCATATAAAAAGCTGGCTTTTGGGAGAAAAGATGACAATCGATGACAAATGTCACTTTTTAGAACTAAGAAAGAGATTTTATTTGTTATAAAATGTAAACACAGAATATTTATTTAATAACAGTTTAATAAAACTGTATGAGGATGTTAGGAGAGGGAAAATGTCTGTAGGTGAGGAATTGTAAGTGTGAGAGGCCTAATTCCTCATTTCCATGGTAGGAAGTCTATAGAAAAAAGTGGGAATATCTAGAAAAAATGGTTAGGGGCACTCTCTCCAAATAGATAAATAAACTTAACAAAAAAGAAAAAAAGTTAAAACCTGTGTTAGAAACATGGAGGTAAGTATCAAAACATACAGGGAAAAGAGCTGAAAGTAGTCATTCGTGTAGCAGAACTTGAGGATGGAGAGGGTTGGAGCCGACAGTACACTTGACTTTCGAAATTTAGTTTGAGTGTTGTCCTGATGCAAACTAAAATAAAACAAATGCATGCACATTGTACAAACTTAGAAACTTAGAAAATGAAAATTAGTATAGGAAGAACGAAGATTGTATCGAAAATTTCACCACCCAAATTTAGCCTTAATTTAACATTTCAGTCTGTTTTCCTCCAGTAAATATTTTTATTAAAAACTTGGGGCACCTGGGTGGCTCAGTCAGTTAAGCATCCAACCCTTGATTTCGGCTCAGGTCATGTTCTCGTAGTGGTGAGATGGAGCCCAGGGTCGGGCTCTGGGCTGGGCGTGGAGCCTGCTTAAGATTCTCTCTCTCCTTTACTGATGCCCTTCTGGGCATGCTCACTTCCTCTCTCTCTCTCTCTCTCTCTCTCTCTCTCTCTCTCTCTTTCAAAAATAAAAATAAATAAATAAACATTAAAAAACCCATAAAACAAACAGCAAAATAAAATATATTTATGTATTTTCACATACCTATTAAAAAGATTCTTTTCAAAAGATACTTAATATAATAGGTATTATTTTATGTGACTAAAACCTTTTCCTATTTTTTTTTTTTTGCTTAATATTCAGTTGTATGGATATTATATAATTAGGCATTTTCCTATTGTTGGGCATTTAACTTTTAAAACGTAATACTTCAAAAAATGTGTTAACTTCATTTAGTCATTACAATAATATTATGAGTTACGTCTCATTATAATCCTCTTTTTAATAAGAGCAACCTTGAAAAGATTACATAATGTGCTGTTAGGGGCTGAGTATGTGCCCTCCCCTCCTATGTTGAAGTATTAACTTCCAGGGCCTCACAATGTGACTGTATTTAGAGACACAGTCTTTAACAAGGTAGGTAAGTTAAAGTGAGGTCATTAGGTGGATCCTAGCTCCCTATGACTGGTGTCAGGAAATCAGGACCCAGACCGGAAAACAAGGAAGACCATATGAGGGCAAAGAGAGAAAAAGAATAGTCATCGACAAGGCGTCAAAACGAACCAATCCTGCCGACATTTTGATCTCTGACTTCTAGCCTCCAGACTGTGAGAAAATGAATGTTGGTTAAGCCACTGAACGTGGTACGTTATTTTGGCAGCCCTAGCAAACCAATGCGTGTGCCATGGTCATGTCACCGCCGAGGTCTAAATCTGGGTACAAAATACAAGTCATTTGAATCTATGCATGTACCTACATGTGATATGCTTTCAGCTTCCCTGATAGTCATGATCATTACTGTACACAAGCTGATACTCTCATCTTCTCCCTTTGCTTTTATTTCCACTCTTCTCTCTACCTCTTCTTATAATGTTTCCAAGTTCTCCTTCTACTTCTTTCCTTTGTTTTATTCTTTCCTTGGAAATGCTTGGGCACATTTTCTTTCCATAAACATTGGTTTTGGAACACTCACAGATCTATACTTTGTGCCTTGACTTGTAAATCTGTAACCATCTTATGTTCTGTCTCCTCAATTTGTTCTTCAAGCCACATTACGGTTAAGAACATAATGCTACCCGAGCTCTTGGTTGCTGTTTGACAGAACAACAAACTCCACAACATGATGTAGTCTGGAACATGAATTGAGATTTTATGTGATTAAAAAAAGAAAAGAAAATAGTCATTGGCCTCAGACGTTCTCGACTTATAACTATCATAATTTTTACCTACCTTCTCCTTGTTATACTCTCTTGGCATTATTTTTCTCCCTGACAAAATCCCACCTTCTTCTCCAGGATCTTATGATCAACAAAAATAAATAGCAATTGTTTGGAGCAATTCTTGCCTTTATTTAAGCAGATGCTAAATAATTATAGACACACTTAGCATTTAAAGAGTGTGTTTCCTTTTAAGTCCTTAAAGCACATGTTCACATTCATGTTTCCCATGTAAAAACAAATTTCACAGAAAAGAATCAGATAGAACAATAAAATTTGAAAAGCTCAAATCTTGACTAGTTCTGGTAAATAGAAATGGGACAGGTGGCTTCATCCTCCTGTAATCAATATTTTATTTTAAAGAGAAGGGAAGTCCTTCTGGTTTAGAATCTCTTTAGAAATGAGGAGGGCTTTGAACTCTTCTTTCTCAAAGTGCAGATGTGAGTTATGTACACACACCATTGGAAGATGAGTTGACATTCAGAGATTAGTTGTGTGATGCATCTATTTTCCAGGATCCAGATTAAAATATCTTGACAGTGACAATGAGAATTGATGATGAGGGTTGCTAGACACTGAAGATTTTTTTGGAGTTACTGTTCTTGTGTTCTGGAATCTACTTTCTTGAAAGTCTTCAAAAATTTGATACCATCTCATATATATTTCCCCAGGAGTTCTTTATTTTTTTTTAAGTTTATTTATTTAGGGAGAGAGCAAGCATGAGCGGGGGGGAGGGGCAGAGAGAGAGGGAGAGAGAGAATCCCAAGCAGGCTTCGCACTGCCAGTGCAGAGCACTACTCGTGGCCCTGTCTCATGAACCATGAAATCTTGATCTGAGCCAAAATCGAGTCGGATGCTCAACCAACTGAGCCACCCAGATGCCCCTCCCCAGTAGTTCTTTCTAAAGACAGAGATATGGATTTAAATGGTCTCTCAAGATCCCTTTGAGCCTCATTGAGTCTGAATTCACCACCTACCTTGCAGGCCACCAGGTGGTGTTAACCATTAACCACAGGAAGTACCATGGTCCATGAAAATAGTAATTAATTACCCAAAGCTGTTATGGGATCCTTTTACCTTTGTCTCCTCAGATATTTTAAAAGAGTTAGAATTAAGATGAGGGATGTCTACAACATCCAGAGGATGGATCTGCAAAAGGACTAAAGAGGATGTCATTTTCTTTCATTTGTCATTTGTAATAATTTCTAAGAAAGGTAAGTCTCTAGAGATTCGCTGATCTGTTCTAAAGAGCTGTGATTGCAGTAATTTAAACCTCTTCAATCTGGAATTTGAGTTAAAAACCACCACCAAATTACAAAAGTGCCAATCTTCCTTCTTTAAACAGTGTAGGTGAAATATAATCCCAGCAGAGTTTTTCTTAGAACTCTTCGGGACGCCTGGGGAGAGTAATATGAAGAATCGAAAATGTGTATGGGTGCATAAAATAATAAGCATGTTTTTATGTGTTTCAAGTCAGTTAAAAATTTTCACTCCGTGAGTGTGAAAGTAAGCTTTGACCTGGAAAATACTGCTGGATTGTATTAGGACTGCTATTTTTTTTCCCCTGTAAAGGCATATATTTTTTTAAATTGCAATTTTATGGAGATACAGAGAATTGAAACTTGCATTGCAGTAAAATCTGAGCAATTGTATGATTAAACAGTTTCCTTCTTCCCTAGAGACATGTGAATAATAAAAATAGCCCCAGAATCATTTAATGTAACCTGTGTTCATTCAGACTTTCACTCAGCACTTTTTACTTGTGGTTGAGTTTGCTTTGTTAATGGATTATTTATGTGATCCTAATTTTACTTTCATCTTTAGATTCTGAGTATTATAATAACAATAATGCTTACTGAAGTATTTGTGAAATTTAAAGCAAACATCTCTCTCTCTCTTCTTAAACAATTTTTTGGAAAGCACAAAGTTTTAATATTTTTATATTTTTTCTCCTTGTTTTGTTTGCTGTCATTTTTATGACCTCAAATTGATACTGTGGGTAAGATATAATTCAACATCCTCAGACATTCTCTTTATGTTCAGCTTCACATCAGTGTAGCTAGTGGGGGGATACAGATATGTTTCAAGCCCTCTCCTGCTCACCAGTTGGCCAAGGTTAATTTTCTTCCATATGTTTCTGGGTTTAATATTTTGAGTTTTCAGTGGTCAAAAAGTGTTGGTCATTCTCAAGGTTCTACATTTTCCTTTCTAGGCTGCTCCAGTTCAGGAAATGGAATCGTCTCGTGTCATAAGGGGAGAGGCAAAAGGCTTCAATTCCTCCTATGTTACTGAAATCTTGAGGTATAATATTACATATTTGGGTCTTTTCATTTCATGGATGTTGTCTCGTCATCCCCATGAATGTTTGAGGTCAGAGCTGTGCCTCAGTTTATTTTGAATTCTTCTTTCTATCTGTGTCCCTAATAGATGTTCAGTAAATACTTGCTTAAGTGAAATGAACTTTTAGTATTTGATGGGATGGCAATTACTAATGCCAAACAGTTTTTTTTTTTCCTCACACCAGGAACTTTGTTGTTGTTGTTGTTGTTAAATATAAGTTAGTTAACATATAGTATCATAGTAATTTCAGGAATAGAATTTAGTGATTCATCACTTACATATAACACCTGGTGCTCATGCCAACAAGTGTCCTCCTTATTTCCCCTCACCCCTTTAGCCTTTTCCCCCCACCCCCCACCCCACCGGCAACTCTCAGTTTGTTCTCTGTATTTAAGAGTCTCTTATGGGGGCGCCTGGGTGGCTCAGTCGGTCCGACTTCGGCTCAGGTCATGACCTCACGGGTTTGAGCCCCTCCTTGGCTCTGCGCTGACAGCTGAGAGCCTGGAGCCTGCTTCAGATTCCGTGTCTCCCTCTCTCTCTGCCCCTCCCCCAGTCATGCTCTGTTTCTGTCTCAATAATAAATAGATGTAAAAAATTAAAAAAAAAGAGTCTCTTATGATTTGTCTCCCTCTCTGTTTTTATATTATTTTTGCATCCCTTACCTTATGTTCACCTGTTTTGTATCTTAAATTTCACATATGAGTGGAATCGTATGATATTTGTCTTTCTCTGACTGACTTATTTAGCTTATTTAGCATATATATATATCACTTCTTTATCCATTTAGCTTATTTAGTATATATATATATGTGTGTGTATATATATATATATGTATACATATATATAATCACTTCTTTATCCATTCATCAGTCCATGGACATTTGGGCTCTTTCCATACTTTGGCTATTGTCGATAGTGCTACTATAAACAGTGGGGTGCATGTGCCCTTTCAAATTAGCACTCCTGTATCCTTTGGATAATACCTAGCAATTGCTGGGTCATAGGGTAGTTCTATTTTTAATTTATTGAGGAATCTCCATACTGTTTTCCAGAGTGGCTGCACCAGTTTGCATTCCCACCAACAGTACAAAAGTGTTTCTCTTTCTCTGCATCCTTGCCAACATCTGTTATGTTATGTTAGCCACTCCGACAGGTGTGAGGTGGTATCTCATTTTGTTTTTGATTTGTATTTCCCCGATGACGAGTGATGTTGAGCATTTTTTTCATGTGTCTGTTAGCCATCTGGATGTCTTCTTTGGAGAAGTGTCTATTCATGTCTTCTGTCCATTTCTTCACTGGATTATTTGTTTTTTGGTTGAGTTTGATAAGTTCTTTATATATTTTGGATACTAACTGATATATCATTTGAAAATATCTTCTCCCATTCTGTCAGTTGCCTTTTAGTTTTCCTGATTGTTTCCTTCGCTGTGCAGAAGTTTTTCCTTGATGGGGTCCCAATAGATCATTTTTGCTTTTGTTTCCCTTGCTTCTGGAGACATGTCAAGTAAGAAGTTGCTGTGGCTGAGATCAAAGAGGTTTTTGCCTGCTTTCTCCACTAAAATTTTGATGGCTTCCTTTCTTACATTTAGGTCTTTTACCCATTTTTGTGTACCGTGTAAGAAAGTGGTCCAGGTTCATTTTTCTGTATGTTGCTGTCCAGTTTTCCCAACACCATTTGCTGAAGAGACTATCTTTATTCCATTGGATATTCTTTCCTGCTTTCTCAAAGATGAGTTGGCCATACATTTGTGAATCCATTTCTGGGTTTTCTATTCTGTTCCATTGATCTGTATGTCTGTTTTTTGTGCCAGTACCATACTTTCTTTATGATTACAGCTTTGTAATACAGCTTGAAGTTCGGAATTGTGATGCCTCCAGCTTTGGTTTTCTTTTTCAGGATTGCTTTAGCTATTCAGGGTCTTTTCTGGTTCCATACAAACTTTAGGATTGTTTGTTCTAGTTCTGTGAAGAATGCTGGTGTTATTTTGATAGTTATTGCATTGAATATGTAGATTTCTCTGGGTGGTACTGACATTTTAACAATATTTGTTCTTCAAAGCCACGAGCATGGAAAGTTTTTTGATTTTTTTGGTGTTTTCTTCAATTCTTTTCATACTTTCTATAGGTTTCCATGTATAGGTTTTTCACCTATTTGGTTAGGTTTATTCCTAGGTATTTTATGGGTTTTTTTTTGTGCAATTGTAAGTGAGATTGATTACTTAATTTCTCTTTCTGCTGCTTCATTAATGGTGTATAGAAATGCAACTGATTTCTGCACATTGATTTTATATCCTATGACTTTGCTGAATTCGTGTATCAGTTCTAGCAATTTTTTGGTGGAGTCTTTTGGGTTTTCCACATAGAGTATCATATCATCTGTGAAGAGTGAAAGTTTTACTTCCTCCTTGCTGATTTGGATGCTTTGTATTTCTTTGTGTTGTCTGATTGCTGATGCAAGGACTTCCAACACTATGTTGAATAATGGTGGTTAGAGTGGGTATCCTTGTCTTTTTTTCTGACCTTAGGGGGAAAGCTCTCAGTTTTTCCCCATGGAGGATGATATTAGCAGTGGGTCTTTTGTATATGTCCTTCATGGTCTTGAGGTATGATCCTTCTATCTCTGCTTTCTTGAGAGTTTTTATCAAGAAAGGATGCTGTATTTTGTCAAATGCTTTTTCAGCAGCTATTAAGAGGATCATGTGGTTCTTATCCTTTATTTTATTAACTATTTGGTATTAAAGTTATTGTCCTTGGGTCATCTCGACAATCTGTTTTTACCCAAAGCAATCCCTGAGCCTCAGTGTATTACTCCATTTGGTAAAGTAATTCATTCATTCAATTATTCTCAAGCAATTCACTTTTAGTTTTCTTTCTTTTTTTAAGTTCATTTATTTATTTTGAGAGATAAAGCATGAACAGTAGAGGGGCAGAGAGAGAGAGAGATAGAGAGAGAGATAATCCCAAGAAGGCTCCACCCTGTCAGTGCAGAGCCTGACTTGGGGCTCCATCTCTTGAACTGTGAGATCATGACCTGAGCCAAAACTAAAAGTTGGAGCTTAACTGACTGAGCCACTCAGGCACCCTTACTTTTAATTTTCCTAATTCCAGTAGAAGTCTGTATCTGTCTTCTTTTCTTCATGTTCATATTTCTTCCTAACCTTCTGTATCTTTGTATATTTCCGTATCTTCCTGTACTTCTCTATTCCAAACTTCTCTAGGTTCCCAAACAGCTGAACTTTGACCTTCAGAGGGACTTGCCATCATTCCTCCAAAACAGTTGCTGGTTTTGTGTGCTCATTTGTCTGGAGTTTTTGACCACAGTGAAGCCATGTATATTTGTTCTGGAAGCTCGGCTTCCCAGACCTCCATGATTATTATATTTCTTCTGAGTGTACCTCCAGGTTGGGGGGGGGATTATATCGCCTTCATGTGTATTCAGTTAAGTCCGAGTAATCACTCATGAACTTAGTCTAACCAAAAAGGGGAAATTTTCGGACAGTCATGCGGTGCCTCATGGAGGGGAAGAGGAACTGTGTCAGTCAGGAGTCCGATTGGCTGCAGGGCTGTCAGGCCCAGAATCAGGGTTCAGTTGCCATCACATTCCTCCTGCCCTCCCCTTCCCACATCTCTTTGCTGTGCTCTTTCTCTGGATTGCTTTAGTTTTCGCCTTACTTTCTGCTTACTAAATCTTCTACTTCCTTCTCAACTCTCTTCAGTCTGGTTTCTATCTTCATCACACCCCAGAAATCCCTTCACACCCCTTGCCAACCTTCACGAAGATCTCCTAATGACTAATTTGTATGGTTCCTTCTCCACCTGGTCTTTCTTATTCTTTCTAAGATTCAACACTGCTATTTACATATTTTCAAAACTCGTTCCTCCTTTGTCTTCAAGGATGCCACTTTCCTGTGGTTCTCTCTCTGTGTGCCTTTGTTGACTTTTTTCCCCCTGTATTTCCTATAAATGCTGGCATTGCCAAGAATCTTCTTAATCTTTTTCTTTTGGTATTCTCTAGATTCCATTTGAATAACCTTTACTCTTATCTTACAATGATTTCCAAGTATTTACTTTGAGGTCATTTCTTGATCCTGATCTTCAGCTCTGTTTTTCTAACAACCATCAGACAGCTCCATTTATACAGCCTCCAAACCCCTAAAACTCAGCATGACACACATCAAGTTCTTTCTCTTTGTCTTTACCTTTTCCTTCTCTACTCTCTATCTGGTTCAATGATAACTTCTTCCAATGATCAGCTGGGGCAGAGATAATGTTGTCTCTCAGATTCTGTTCTCCTATCCTTCCAAAGTAGTGCAGTTTAATGGTTTTAGCTGGATTAATGACCACTCAGAATAAAGGTTACTTTTCCAATCTCCTTGTGGCTATATTTTTGCCAAAGGAATGCAAATAGATGAGTCATGTGGTGGCTTTTGAAACCCTTTAAAATATTGCTAGCATCTTTCTTTTGCCCTTATTTTCTTTGTCCATTCCCCTATCCTGATGCCTGGAATGTGAACATGATGCCAGGAGCTTGAGTGGCCATCTTTGACCACATGACTGAAAGCCACACCTTGGGAACACTGAATATATGCAGGAAAGAGCCTGGGGTTTCTGAAGGCTTCATGGAGCAGAGCCATTCATCCTACATTGGTAACTTCTGGATTTACACACAAGAAATTAAGCCTCAGTCTTCTCTAACCTTTGCTGTGTTTTGTCCTTGTTGCTCATAGCCAAACCTAATTCTCACTGATGAATCAGCCAAACCCAAATCCTAGAGTAATGCTAGACTATTCCCTCTCTTCCAAGACCCACATCCAATCAGTCATCAAGTTCTATTGAGTCTACTACTTTGGTATCTTTCTCTCTTCTCTTAAGCCTTTATGTTTCTAATCATGGCCTGTAGTTTCATCCTTATCCAGTATATGCTCCACACTGCCCCCGGAATGACCTTCGTGGAAGAGACTAAATCCCTGATTAGCCTCCTGCAATTATTCCCACTGTCTATGGTTCTTAGTATGGAAAACTCTTCATGATCCTCACAGTTCATCTTCTGCAATTCCACCAAACTGGTGACTCTCTAAACTATAGTTCTGGACCATGCCACCTTAGTTCATATCGCTGTGCCTTTGCATGTGCTGGTCCTACCATCTGGCATGCACAGTCCTTTTTCTTCCTTACTTTTCATCTGTATCCTTTATGGAGCATTTTCCTAATTCCCAAAGAGTGGAAGGGGACTAATAACTTCTCCCTTTGTGGTAGGATAAACATTACATGTACATGTATTGCAGTTTTTACTCTGTCCCATAATTACCTGTTTATATGCCTCTCTCTTTTAGACTGTGTGCTCTTTGATGATAGAAACTATATTTCTCTTTTTATCATTAGCATCTAACCTAGCGTCTGGCACATGGTAAGTGCACAGTGACCTAACTGTCTCTCTGCTTCCACCTTTGCACTCTATCTATTCGTTCTTATTGCTTCTGTAACAAATTAGCACAAGCTTAGTGGCTTCAAACAAAGCAAGTTTATTGTCTTAGATTTCTGGAGATAAGAAGTCTAAAATGTATTAGCTGCATTCATTTTAGAGGGTCTGGAGAGAATCTATTTCCTTGTCTTTTTTGGCTTCTAGAGGCTGCCCACATTTCTTTGTTTCTTTTTTTTTAATGTTTTTTTATTTTTGAGAGAGAGAGACAGAGAGAGAGAGAAAGAGAAAGAGAGAGAGACCATGAGTGAGGGAGGGTAGAGAGAGAGGAAGACACAGAATCCACGAAGGAGGCTCTAGGCTCAGTGCTGTCATCATAGATCCCGAAGCAGGGCTTGAACCCATGAACTGTGAGATCATGACCTGAGCTGAAGTCGGACACTTAACTGACTGAGCTACCCGGGCACCCCAAGACTGCCCACATTCCTTGACTCCTGGTCTCCTTCCATCTTCAAAGACAGCAGTGATGGTCAAATCTTTCACATTGCATCACTCTGACTCTGACTCTCCTGCCCCTCTTTTTCACTTATAAGGACCTTTGTGGTTACATTGGGCCCACCCAGAGAATTCAGGATAATATCCTTATCTCTCCCCATCTGATTAACAATCTTAATTCTATTTGCAACTTTAATTCCCCTTTGCCATGTGACATAGCATATTCCAAGGATCCAGGGATTAGGTCACGGACATTTTTCTACCTACCACATCATAGCAAGTCTATCCTTACAACATTAGCTATCAAAATGGTCCATTAAAAACATTTATTAGATAACATCACAGCTCTGCTTGAAACCTGTCAATAACTTCTGCTGTCAGTTAGAGTAAAAGTCCTTATAATAATACTTCTTATGCTTTACATTGTCTGACCCTCTTCATGCTCCCTGACCTCTGGCTTGCTCTACCCCAGCCAACCCCAAACATACCAAGGAAAATCTTGTCTCAGAGCCTTTTCCTCAGATAACTATATGGCTCACTCCGCCATTAGCTGCAGGAATCTGATCAAATCTCAACTTTTCAGGGCCTTTCTTGGCAAAATTATATAAAATAGCAAGTCTCATTCTCTGTCAATTCTTATTACCTAATTCTGTTTTATTGTCTCTATAGTTCTTATCCTTATATTGCCTACTATATATTTACTGCTGTCATTTTTAATTTTCTGTCTTCCCTCTGTGAGCTAGGATAACAGTTGCATTTTTTTATTGTTGTTCACTGTTGTATCTCTAGTCCTTGGAAAAGTGTCTGACACATAGGAAACTTTCAATGAATATTTACTGAAAGAAATAAATGGATGGATGCATGCATGTATGAAGCACTGTTGCTCTGTCTTAAGCTGGAGGGGGTTTATGAGAGGAAGGAAAATAGAAGGCCAGTGTTCAGTTGAGCACTTGGATTTGTCAAATTTATTTATTTATTATTTAAAAATTTTTTAATGTTTATTAAACATTTTTGAGAGAGAGAGAGCAAGACAGAGCATGAGTGGGGGAGAAGCAGAGAGAGAAAGAGACACAGAATCTGAAGCAGGCTCCAGGCTCCGAGCTGTCAGCACAGAGCCCCATGTGGGGCTTGAACTCACAGACTACAAGATCATGACCAAGGTCAGACACTTAATCAACTGAGCCACCCAATCACCCCTAAAATTATTTAAAAAAATTTTTCATTTATTTATTTATTTATTTATTTATTTAGAGAGCAGGGGAGGGGCAGAGAGAGAGAGAGAGAGAGAGAGAGAAACCCAAACAGACTCTGCACTGTCAGCACAGAGCCTGATGCAGGGCTTGATCCCATGAACTGTGAGATCATGACCTAAACTGAGATTAAGAGCCGGATGCATAACTGACTGAGCCACCCAGGTGCCCCAATCACAAATTTATTTTTTAATAAAAAGAATTCTCTCATCTTTACCATTAAATGAAGAGGCCCATATAAACCTTTAAGGAGAATTCACAAGTCACAATAACTCATTTTTCAAAGAGTTGTAATAATTTGCTTTAAATATACTTTAGGACAGGGAGAGATTGCCGAGCAGCACACCAGTCCCGTGACAGGTGCCTTGCAGACCCAGCACCCAGGGAGCTTCTGCAAGCATGTTCTGTGAGCCTCCAGGCCAAGACAAAAAGAGGAACACATCTTAAGACTGACATGTTTTAATTAATTAATTAATTAATTAAATTTAAACACTCCTCATTTGAAAACATGAAAATGCTTCCTGTTAACTTTCTTTCAAATTGTTTTCTTACTGTCTCCCGGAAATGTTGAGAATAACACCCCTTATAAGCACATATATGTTCCTGACAGAAATCCTATATTATGCAAATGTTTAGGTGGTAAAATCTATAAGATGAAACACACACACACATGAAAACAGTATATTCAGAAAATCTAAAATCTCAGAGTGAGTTTTCTGGGGACAATAGAATTTTCTAAATGATAGCATAAAAAACCCATAAGAAACTCTTAAATACAGAGAACAAACAGAGGGTTGATGATGGGGGTGGTTAAGGGAAGAGTGGGGAAAATGGGCAATAAGCATTGAGGAGGGGACTTGTTGGGATGAGCACTCGGTGTTGAATATAAAAGATGAATCACAGGAATCTACCCCGAAACCAAGAGCACACTGTATACACTGTATGTTAGCTAACTTGACAATAAATTATATTAAAAAAAAAGAAAGTAGTCCAAATTTCATGCAAAAAGTGTTCTGGTAATGGTTGACGGCTCTCCCTGAGGCAACTGAAGACCCTGGTGTAGAAATTACCTCATGCTTTTCTGTGCCTCAAATCACGTGTCTGAACCTATTACTTACCTCTATCCCATTCCAGAACATTTGCTTTAGCTGTAAAATTCTTCATATTGTTTTGAAATTGGAAAAAAAAACCTGAAAGAAACAAAACGAAGACAAGGCATCAGGTCCTTTTTGGCTGCATGTTTATACTAAAGCAAACAAAGAAACAGCTGAGAAAATTTCCTGTCCTTTAATGCTTATCCAGCATCAGTGTTTCAGGTGTATTACTTTTATATATAACTTTCAGAATGATGGATATGCTCACTTTCTTGACTGTGTCATGGTTTATGGTATATGCATCTGTCAAAACATCAAAATATGCACTTTAAACATGTACAATGTATTTTTTTCCAATTATGCTTCAATAAAGGTATTTTTAAAAATTTAAAAATGCACACACACACACACACACACAGAGTTCTACCTTCTAAAGCTCTAATGCCCAATAAACTCCTGCAGCTATTTATGTTAATTGAAATTAAAGAAAACTAGAAATTCAGTTCCTTAGTTGCCCTAGACACAGTTCAAGTGTTCAATAGTCACAGGTGGCTGGTGGCCCCCATGCTGGACAGTGCAGACATAGAACATTTCCTTCATTACAGAAAGGTCTATTGGATAGCATTGTTGTAAATAATTCCCCATTTTCCTCTTATTCTTATTTCCATGCCTCACCTTACTGAATGCCTCTTATCAAAGCAGAGATCTCCTGCTTCCTGCCTCTGCAAGAAACTAGGGCAGGTTTTTTTTTTTTTT
>CM053577.1:21785966-21883917 GCA_028646485.1 Cryptoprocta ferox
GGCTCTTTCCATGATTTGGCTATTGTTGAAAGTGCCGCTACGAACATTGGGGTACATGTGCCCCTATGCATCAGCATTTCTGTATCCCTTGGGTAAATCCCCAGCAGTGTTATTTCTGGGTCATAGGGAAGTTTTATTGATAATTTTTTGAGGAACCTCCACACTGTTTTCCAGAGTGGCTGTACCAGTTTACATTCCCACCAACAGTGTAGGAGGGTGCCTGTTTCTCCACATCCTCGCCAGCATCTGTAGACTCTTGAGTTGTTCATTTTAGCCACTCTGACTGGCATGAGGTGGTATCTCAGTGTGGTTTTGATTTGTATTTCCCTGATGATGAGTGATGCTGAGCATCGTTTCATGTGTTTGTTGGCCATCTGGATGTCCTCTTTGGAGAAGTGTCTCTTCATGTCTTCTGTAGGGCAGTTTTTCTAAAACGCAAATTTGCTTATTACTTTCCTGCTCAAAATCCACCCCCCCCCGATGAAATCGAAACTCTTACAAGTAGAAACTATGGAAAGACCTCTCTGTCTTCCTTTCCTACTTTCTTTCTCTCCTTCGTTCTCTGTGCACCTGTTCTCTAGAAACATTGGCTCATCTTGATGAAGTCCCATTAGTTCATGTTTGCTTTTGTTTCCCTTGCCTTTGGTGACATGTCTAGTAAGAGGTTGCTCCAGCCAAGGTCGAAAAAGTTGTGGCCTGTGTTCTCCTCTAGGATTTTGATGGTTTCCTGTCTCGTATTTAGGTCTTTCATCCAGTTTGAATTTATTTTTATGTATAGTGTAAGAAAGTGGTCCAGTTTCAGTTTTTGGCTTGGCATCATCCAGTTTTCTCAACATGATTTGTTGAAGAGATTGTATTTTTCCTATTGGATATTCTTTATTGCTTTGTCAAAGATTAGTTGACTACATAGTTATGAGCCCATTTCTGGGTTTTCTGTTCTGTTCCTTTGATCTATGTGTCTGTTTTTGTGCTGGTACCATAGTGTCTTGATGATTACAGCTTTGTAATACAGCTTGAAATCTGGAATCGTGATGCCTCTAGTTTTGTTTTTCTCTTTCAGGATTGTTTTGGCTATTTGGGGTATTTTGTGATTCCATAAAAATTTCAGGATTGTTTGTTCTAACTCTGTGAAGAATGCTGGGGTTATTTTGATAGAGATTGCATTAAATGTATAGATTGCTTTGGGTAGTATAGACATTTAAATGATATTTATTCTTCCAATTCATGAGCATGGAATGCTTTTCTATTTCTTTGTGTCCTCTTCAGTATCTTCCATAAGTCTTCTATAGTTTTCAGAGTACAGATCTTTTATCTCTTTACTTAGGTTTATTCCTAGATATCTTATTTTTTTTTTTTTGGTACAATGGGATTGATTCCTTGATTTCTTTTTCTGCTGCTTTGTTATTAGTGTATAGAAACACAACAGATTTCTGCACATTAATTGTATATCCTGCCACTTTGGTGAATTCATGTATTAGATAAAAGTCTTCTGTACACCAAAAGAAACAATCAACAAAATTAAAATGCACCCATGGGATGGGAGAAGATAAAAGGTTAGTATCCAAAATCTCCAACACCTAAAAACCAAACAACCCAGTTAAGAAATGGACAGAAGACATGAATAGATAGTTTTCCAAAGAAGACATCCAGATGGCTAACAGACTCATGAAAAGATGCTCAACATCACTCTTCGTCAGGGAAATACAAATCAAAACCATGATGAGATACCAGCTCAAACCTGTTAAAAAAAATAACAACATAAGAAACAACAGGTGTTGGCAAGGATGCGGAGAAAGAGGAACCCTCTTGCACTGCAGGTGGGAATGCAAACTGGTGCAGTCACCTGAAGAACAGTATGGAGGTTCCTCAAAAAACTAAAATAGAACTACCTTACTAACCAGCAATTATACTATTAGGTATTTACCCAAAGGATACAAAAACACTGATTTGAAGGTGTACCTCCACCCCAATGGTTATAGCAGCATTATCAACAATGGCCAAACTATGGAGAGAGCCCAAATGTCTACTAACTGATGAATGTATAAATAAGATGTGTATATACATATATATGTATATATATAGGAATATTGCTCAGCCATCAAAAAGAATGAAATCTTGCCACTTTAAATGATGTAGATGGAGCTAGAATGTATTATGGTAAGTGAAATAGTCAATCAGAGAAAGACAATACCATATGACTTCACTTATATGTAGAATTTAGGAAACAAAGCAGATGAACATATGGGAAGGAGGGAAAAATAGAAGAGAGGGAAAAAAACCACAAGAGACCCTTTTAAAAAATTTTTAATGTTTATTTATTTTGAGAGAGAGTGTGTGTGAGCAGGGAAGGGGCAGAGAGAGAAAGAAAGAGAATCCTAAGTCCTAAGTGTTGTCAGCACAGAGCCTGATGTGGGGTTAGAACTCATGAACTGTGAGATCATGACCTGAGCTAAATCAAGAGTCAGAAGCTTAACTGACTAAGCTACCCAGGCACCCCAAGAGACTCAACAATAGAGAACGAACTGAGGGTTGATGGAGGGAGGTAGGTGGGAGATGGGCTAGATGGGTGATGGGTATGAAGGAGGACACTTGTTGTGATGAGCACTAGGTGTTGTATATAAGTGACAAATCACTGAATTCTACTCCTGAAACCAGTACTGCACTGTATATTAACTAACTAAATTTTAAATAAAAAATGTTCATAAAATAAAATGAAACAAAAACATACAACCCCCCCAAAATATTGGTTCATTTACCTCTTTTGTCCAGAAAGCTCTCTGCTTATATCTTTACCAGGTATATCTCTACCTGCTTATGTTTTTAAATTAAAACTGTGATCTTATCTGTGAATTCTTCCTACTCAGTTGGACAGTTATGTGGCTACTATCTTTTGCCCCATAGCTTATTTATTTTAGAGATTTATTGAGATTTTTCTTTGTAGGTTAATATATAGCCATTTCTATCCGTGTTCTATGCGGACCTAAAAAGGAAGGTATAATATCTGATTATAGAAAGTAGATATGTATCTTTTCCATCAGCCTTATTGATGACATTTTGCAATACAAACTGTATTTTCTCTCTTCAGACCTAGTTTAAAATATAATCATATTTTTAATGAAAGTTTCTTTAAGGCTTTAAATCTAAATTTCTTTGATTGTCATAATAAGTTGTATATTTGAATCCCTTCAATTAGAGACAAAAAAATGCAATACAGTTTTAGTCTCTCCTATTCCCGACCAAGCACTTCACCATTCTTAAACTCAGGCTTCAAGTCAGGTGATTATGCATATATATGTGCGTGTGGAATATGTCTGTCTGTCTATCTACCCATCTATCTATCATGGGTGGGGCCCTCATGAATGGGATAGTGCCCTTACAGAAAAAGACATGACAGCTTCCTCTCTCTGTCCTCTACTGTATGATGATGCAATGAGAAGATGGCCTTCTATAAGTCAAGAAGAGGGCTCTGACCAGACACTGATCTACTGGCACCTTAATCTTAGGCTCCCCAGCTTCCATAATATGATAAATAAATGTTTTTGGGTTAAGCCACCTAGTCTATGGTATTGGTTATAGTCAGCCTGAGCTGACTAAAACAGTGTATCTATGTATAATTCACACACACACACACACACACACACACACGCTAACCCCAGAATGCTGACACCTCTCCCCACCATTCCCCTTCCCTCTTTGATTCCCAGAGCATGGGCAATTAGACCATGGACCCCCTAGACCTTTAGGCAGGAGTTTGAAAGTGCCTTCTCAGGGTATTTGATAAATAAACAAAGACTATAGATAGTGAAAATGGACAGCATCAAACTGTCCTGATAAACAACGTCAAATGTTCGGTGGACAATCCCTCCCGCTTGCTTAAAGGTCCCAATTGAGTTTCTAGTCTCCTTCTTTGAAACATAGAAGGACAGCCAAGAATTCACTCACTTCTGAGAACAGTCTCTAAAATAGAGTCACCCAAATAAGCAAGCAGCAAAAACAACTTGTGGTAAACAAAAACTATACAGAAAAGAAGGATATATTAAAAATGTTATCAATAGCATCAAGAAATAAGTGAAGAGATTGCATCTAGAAAATAAGAACAGGATGCTATAAAATAGGAACATTCAGGAAATATAACAAGAGCTTTGGAAATTAAAAACACATTAGCAGTTGAAAAGCTCAAATGAAGGATTAGAAGATAAAATAAGGAAATTTCTAAAAAAGAAGAGCAAAAAGGCAAGGACACAAAAGATTAGAGGAAAGACTGAAGAATTAAGAGGATTGGTTCAGGCTATCTCATATATGAATAACAGGATCTTCAAACACAAAGAACAGAGAAAAGTGAAGGAAAGAAATTAACAATAAATAATTCGAGATATTTCCTAGGCCTGAAAGACATAGGTCTCTTAATTAAAAGAGGTTTGAAAAGGATCTCTGCCCAACACTATAAAATGAAAATGATACATTCCAATGCACATTATCGTGGAATTTAGTAATGGTGGAGATGAAAAGAAGATTCTACAAACAGAGAATCTCTGATATGTATCAGACACATACAAAGTATCAGGAGTCAGAATGATTTTGGACTTCTCAAAGCAACACTGAGGCTAAATGATATAGAGCTAGAAGATAACAGGATTCTGAAGGAAAATACTTTCTGACCCAGAATTCTATGCTGACTCAAACTATTCACTGACCTGTGAAGATAAAATGAATTTTCTGCTTTCAGACAAACAAGGTCTCAGAAAATTTCCATTTATCATTCCTTAGGATGCTACTAGGAAATATACCAAGTACAGAATGGGAATAAACCAAAAAAGAAGAACCATGAGATATGGTAGAACAAAAAGATCCATCACTGAAGAAAGATGGGAGGAATCTGAGGGGGCAGCCAGTGTGACTCAGGAGACAGGCATGTTGAATGGCCATCACCATGACACTTATGGCCATTGTCTATATGTTTAACCTGACAATGCCAGAGTGTCCTTGCATGAATTCTGATCTGTACTAAGCTTGTCTAATCCGTGTGCTGATGAGTTCTTTCTCTTCCTTCCATACTCTGCTGATGGATCAGCTGAGGGTTTTTATTTCTCTACCTTGAGTTACTCCTAAGGTATAGAGATTGGCTATGGTAGAAGCAGAGAATACAAAGCAATCCCAGCGTTTGTCTACACTAGATCCCTGCCATATACCTTGAGTATGGAGAGCCTCATTATTCCAGAACTTCCTGTCTTGCTCACTGAGAGCCGCATAAGGACCTCTTCTAATTGCTAAAAGGAAACTGACACCTATGACCTAGACTGTTGGGCTTTCTTCTTACACTGCAGTATAATTGGCTTTTTCATTACACAGCTAAAGTTGTGCTTTCTACTCTTTTTTTAATTAAATTCTTAATATGTTAATATGTTAAATTATTAATAATTAAACATTTGTTGGATGGAAAAACATTGTTTTCATCCTTGGGTCTTGATTGGTCTTTGCGGGCAACATGAGTGGAGGACATGGTTGTATGGGAGTATCAGAAAGGTGGCCTTGGCCTGTGGATGATTAGACTAAAAACCACTTAAAAAATATAGGTAATAGGAGCTGATGTGACCAGTTGTTGACTATCCCTGAAATATGCCTAAGATCATGAGACAGAGGCAACTTCATGGCCCTCTCCACAGTGATCTTATTTAAAGCTTATTCCAGTGTTCCCTTTGGATAGGACTGCCATGGACATTAGGGCAAAAGGTTAAGACTCAGGCTGACTTCAATATGTGTAGTCATAGACTTTGTCCTCCAAAATCTTGTGTAATTTCCCACCGTCTCTGGACTTTGAGGATGATGAAGACAATATAGGAATGGCTTTCATATTAAAAATTACAGATTTCTTTTCTTTTTAATGTTTATTTTTGAGAGGTGGGGAAGAGGGAAAGGGGAGGGGCAGAGAGAGAGAGAGGGAAAGACAGAATCCCCCCAAGCAGGCTTCACACTGTCAGTGCAGAGCCCAACTTGGGGCTCAAACCCATGAACTGTGAGATCATGACCTGAGCCAAGGTCAGACACTTAACCAACTGAGCCACCCAGCGCCCCCCCCCCCAAATTACTGATTTCTTAAAGTTAAATAAAAGTTCTGTGCCTTTTGTAGCATTTTGACATCCTTCCCAGGGTTTGCGAATTTCTGGTCCCCTACAATGGCTACGGTCTATAATCTCACTGACTTTTTCCTGGATTATATTGTTATTTATCTTTTCTTTGAATTTTGTTTCTTGATTAGATTGTGAGCTTCTGAAGGGAAACAAATACCGTCCACTTCTAATTTGTTCTTTAGTTTACCACATCATTTTGAAAGAGTAGTACCGGTTTCCACCTCTTATTCTGGGCCAGGTCAAACGCATTATAGCTGTCTCATTCCATGTCTGTGACATGTCTTTGCATGCCTTGTGTCTACGAGGAAGGGGAAGTTATTATCTCCACTTTCCAGAAGAGAACACTGAGGCTTAGAGGGGTTAATGATGAGGTCTCTCAGCCAAGGAAGGGCAGAGCTGGGAGTCCATGCAGGGCCTGTCTCATTATGCGGCTTGACATCTTAAGCACTATGCTGTTTGAGCTTGCTATTCATTTCCTTTTTGCTTCAGACAGAATAGTTTCCTTTCAGCTTTAGGAAGGTTAACTTGGGAAGTTGTCACAGAGGCCATGAACGTTGTTATTCTGTTCGATTCTGCCTTTTCTTGTGTCTGCTTTCTATCATGATTGTTCCTTTTCACTACATGAAGGGCCATGGCTGGGACAGTGACAGGAATGAGGGAAGGCTGAAGGATCTTGGGGAGATCCAGAGTTTGGGGGTCTGTGGCAACAATCAATATGTTAATCACCTAACAATCATCAAACAATTTAACAGTAATACTTCCAGTATCCTGGGACTGGTACTTTCCATTTCTATTCCCCCTAAGAGGGTGGGTACAAAAGAACAGTGTTCGAGGTTAGCAGGGGGCCTGGCGGAATCCCAGCTCCACTCTGTCCCCATGCCCACACCCTTGTCTCAAGCCCCCTCGCCTGTCATTTCTCTGCATAAAAGGGATCAAGCCTCTCAGTGGTGGGGAGTGCTCACCACTCCCCACTTAGGTTATGAAACCTGTGGTTTCAAAGAAGGAGAGAGAATGAAGATTGTTGAGGGGGGTGGGTAAGGAGACAGACATAAAGAGAAGGGGCTGAAGGCTGATACATGGGCAAAAATAATGAGTTGAGAAACTGACTTGCTAGAAAATGGCCAGAAATCTATGAAAGGGAGGAAAGGGGTTCCTGTGGAGAATGGGGGTGGGGCATGAGAAAGGAGAGAGGGCCCACAGAGGGAAGTGAATAGTGCACAGCCGCTTTTCATACGCGAATCGATGCCAGGGCCATCCCCCAATTATTTTTCCTTTATTGTCTTTTTACTTTTTAATTTTAAAAAATTTATTTAATTTTAATTTTTTTATTGAGAGAGAGAGAAAGGGAATGAGTGGGGGAGGGGCAGAAAGAGAGGGAGAGAGAAAGAATCTCAAGCAGGCTCCATGCTCAGTGTGAGCCGAACATGGTGCTCGACCTGGGATTCATGGGTGCCGTGACCCTGGGCTCATGACCTGAGCCAAATCAAGAGTCGTCCGACTGAGCCACCCAGGTGCCTCTGTATTGTCTTTTTAGATGTAACATTGGATACATACAAAAGAATATGTAATATCCCATGTTATTTTTAAGCCCTTAGAATTTCATGCCTAAATAAAGTGAGAGGAAGCACATAGTAAGTAAAGCAGATTCTAGTCCTGGGTGAGAAGGCAAAAAGGAGAGCTACCTGGAATACGGGATTGATAATTTTCCCCTTTACTGCTTGAAAGAGTATATTCCAGATTAAAAAAACAACTACCGTTAGGGATGTGAACAGCTCTCCCCAGTTTATAAGGCTTACATCTACATCCCTACACAGCTAGCTTGGAGAGAGACTTTACACTCAGGCCCTCCTGCAAGGAAGTGCTGTTTTCTCCTGGTCATAGTCTTTTTTTTTAATCTTTATTTTTTTAATGTTTATTTATTTTTGAGAGAGAGACAGAGACTGAGACAGAGACAGAGCATGAGGGAGAGAGGGACAGAGAGAGAGAGAGGGAGACACAGAATCTGAAGCAGGCTTTAGGCTCTGAGCCGTCAGCACAGAACCTTGATGCGGAGCTCGAACCCACAAATTGTGAGATCATGACCTGAGCCGAAGTAGGCCGCTTAACCGACTGAGCCACCCAGGCGCCCCTCCTGGTCATAGTCTTAACTGATGTTAAAATAGAGCACTGTGAGTCCCAAATAACTCTTTCTTAGAATTAGATTGTATGGCAAGAGGTTAATTCAGGCAACATGACCTACAAAAAATTAAACAACTCCAAAACTTTAAAGTGCACTTGTCAAGAGTCATCTACTTGAAGAGAAGCCTGACTAAGATTTGGTCCCACTGGATGGTGACACTTCATGGATGACAACCCAAGTGTTTCTAGGTCCTATTTATTGAATGTCTTCCCATGTTCTCTGGGACTCTGCCTAAGCCCAGATAACAAGGATGGAGGTGCACAGGGAGCTGAGGACAAGAATTTGACATTCAGGGGAAAAATCCTCAGTCCAAACATGGGACAGGAACTGTTTGGGAGAAGATGTAGGTGGGCATCCCTGGTCCCTGTCACGAGCAGGTGAGGAGCCTCTAAGCTGGAGAGGGGAGGGAGCTGGAGAAGAACTGAATTAGATTCCACAGAGGAGGACCTTGCAGCCCCCTCCCCACATTGAGCCAAGTCATGGAGGAAGAGGGTAGAGGAAGATGAGAGAAATGTCACATAATATGGATGTTGCTCAAGTAGAGGACACCCATGCATTGCTTTTGGTCTGGAATTCTCTCCTGTGGGAATATGATCAATATAATCAACAATGTGGTGTATACAAATATAAACACACCATCTGTTTTCCTTTTTAATGGGAATTGGGGAAATAGGTTCTCTGTGCTTCTAGGGCACAATCTCTGTGTTCATAGGGCACAAACCATACAGAAAACAGTACATTTGTGTGTGAATTTGCATGTTTTTATTAATCTTGACAATTATTAATGATAATAAACTTCTTTGATGATGTTAGAGGAAAAAGTAAATTATGTTTCTATTTTCTCCACTAAAGGCTATATTATAAAAACAAACAGTATGAGCCAAAAAAGTCCAGAAAAAAGCATAGAGGTGAGGTGGGCAATTAATGAGTAGTAATATTTGTTACTTTTCTGGATTTTCTATTTGTGGCATTTGTCAGCTTTGTAGAAAGGTGATTTGTTGGGATTAAATGTTCAGGTTTGTATCTAATTTTTCATGCATATTAATTCTTTTTTTTAAGTTTATTTATTCATTTTTAGAGAGAGTGCAATTGGAGGAGGGGCAGAGAGAGAGGGAGAGTGAGAATCCCAAGCAGGCTTTGTGCTGTCAGCATGGAGCCCGATGTGGGGCTTCATCTCATGAACCATGAGATCATGACCTGAGCCAAAATCAAGACAAGAGCCAAAATCACTCAAGTGACTGGGGCACCCAGGTACCCCTAATTCTCTCTCTCTCTCTCTCTCTCTCTCTCTCTTTAATTTTTAATGTTTATTTTAGAGAAAGAGAGAGACAGAGAGAGACAGAGCATGAGCAGGGGAGAGGCAGAGAGAGAGGGAGACACAGGATCCAAAGCAGGCTCCAGGCTGAGTTGTCAACACAGAGTCCGACGTGGGGCTCAAACTCACGAACAGTGAGATCATGACCTGAGCCAAAGTCGGCGCTTAACCAACTGAGCCACCCAGGTGCCCCTCTCTTTCTTAAAGAAAGCCTTCAAAATTATTTAATCTGCTGTCCCACAAAACTCTATTTGCTTCTAATTCAGTTATACAAAAAAAAAAAAAAAAAAAGAATAGCAATCCGTGCACATGGAATCCATGCCTTGAAAATATACTCAGGAATTAAAAAATACACTCAATATACAAAATAAATAGGATTTTGTTGTTAGCAGAGATTGTGATTAATTTTTGTCCTATTTTTCTCTAATGGTACTAAATGAAGTTTCCTTCAATGAAATTAACTGTTCTCTATAGGAGACACTGTGGTGTCGGGAAAGTGCTTTGTCTAGAGACAGACAGGAGAACATTTGCTTTCTAGCACTGCCACTGACCACTGGTGGAACCTTTACTATGTCTCCGGTCTTCCCTCAGCCACTGTCTCCCACCTGTTCAGGAGTGATGCTTGGTAAATGCACCCTCACGAACCAGCCCACCAGCAGGATCAGAGAGACCTGTCACCCAGGCCCCTCTGCCAGATATCAAATGCTTTCATGAGTAGATGTTTTAACTTTGTCAGATATTTTTCTGGCCTGGATTTAGATTATTGTGCAGTTTTTTTTCTCGCCTGCTAAAATAGAGTTTGATTTCTACAATGTTTTTATTTATTTATTCATTTATCTATCTATTTATTTATTTATGACAGAGAGTGCGAGTGAGGGAGGGGCAGAGACAGAGAGAGACAGAGGATCCGAAGCAGGCTCTGTGCTGACAGCATTGAGCCTGATGCCGGGCTCAAACTCACGAACTGTGAGATTATGACCTGAGCTAAAGTCGGACGCTTACCCGACTGAACCCCAAATTTCTTTTGATTGGATCATTTAGTCCATTTACTTAAAGTAATTATTGATAGGTGTGTATTTATGGTCATTTTGTTGATAGTTTTCTTGTTATTTTGGCATCCTTCCCTGTTCCTTTCTTCTTTTTTTTGCTCTCTTCCCTTGTGGTTTGATGACTTCCATTATTGTTATTTTTGGATTCCTTTCTCTTTTGTGTATGTGTGTCTGTCATAGGTTGTCAGTGTGGTTACCATGAGGTTCATCTATAATATCCTGTGTATATGCAGGAGTCTATATTAAGTTGATGGTTGCTTAAGTTTGAACACATTCTAAAAGCACTAGATTTTTACTCTTTCATGTTTTATGTATATGACATCATATTTGCTGTTTTTAAGATTCTTTGTCTTTCATTTTTGCCATTTAATTATTATGTGTCTTGGTGTGGACTTCCTTAAGTTCATTGTATTTGAGGTTTTCTGTGATTCCTGGGCCTGGATGTCTTGGTCCAGGGAAGTTTGGCCATTATTTCCTCAAATAAGTTTTCTGCCATCTCCTCTCTCTCTCCTTCTGTGACCCCAGAAGCAAATCCCTTCCAATGACTATGTGTCAACTGCTCCATACAGCTCACAACCTTGCTCCACATGTGGTCAAACACATAAGCAAGGACATCCTTCTTCATCTAGTAAAATGAGCAATAAGAGGGTACCCTAATTTCTGTTTTTCTGGAGATGCTTGTAATTTCTTTCCTTGAAACCCCTCTTCCATATCAGTGTGGTTGAATGCTAGGTATTCCTCTATTAATCCTTCAGAGGAGATTACACAGTCTTTCTCTTCTCTTTCCATGGACACACACTAGGGGATTTGGCAATGGAAGATGCTTTATGAGCATAAGAAGATGCAAAATGTAACTTCTTTCCCCTAATACCAAATATAGTAGAATCTCTTTTTTAAAAAATGTTTATTTGTTTTTGAGAGAGAGAGAGTGCAAGCAGGGGAGGGGCAGAGAGAGAGGTAGACACAGAATCTGAAGTAGGCTCCAGGCTCTGAGCTGTCAGCACAGAGACCAACATAGGGCATGAACCCACAAACAGTGAGATCATGACCTGAGCTGAAGTCAGACACTTAACTGACTGAGCCACCCAGGCGCCCGGAGTAGAATCTCTTTCTTGAGGAAGTGTTGTCTCATGTGAAACTGAAACAACAGAACGGGATCTAGGATACAGTCCAAATCCTTCACTTGGAGTGATTATTTGCCTACCCAGAATCCTGAGTAAGGAAAGCTACATGTCCATTGTTGGCACTCTTCCTTTGACTCTTAGTATGCACACTCAACTTCTGCTCATACGAGAGCTCGTCAATGGCTGTGAACATTGCCTGGGCTTTTTCAGTGGAATTTTGATCAAGTTCCATATACCCAGGAGAAGTCTGAGCTGCCTTCAGTGGACATCCCTGGGCTTGTGTAACTTGGAAAAGCAGATCTTGAATTCCCAGTGTCAGCCAATGTAAAAGATGATTTTTGTGTGACGTCAGACTCACTTTGGGAACTTGCATCTTTTTCATGGCTGTCATTGGTAGAAGAAATTTCCTCCAGCTGCTCCAGAAGGAAATGATGATTAATAGCATGTTTTGGTTTTCCTTTTAACTCCAACCTCTGTGACACCGCCTTCTGGATGTCACTTTCTATAATATTAAACAAAGTTTGTATAACTGGGATAAATTCCACTTATTTGTTGTGTATTATCTTTTTTATATATTGCTGGATTCAACTTAGTAATGTTGTGCTAGGATTTTTTGTGTTTATGACCTGAGGGATACTGGTCTGCAGATTTCTTTTCTGTATGATGTGTTTGGTTTTGACATCAGCTGGAGTGCCCTTGGGGTGTGTGGGGCTGCAAGTAATATTTTTGGCCAGGCCTTTGTCTATATACACAATTTGATTACAAATGTACCATAAAGTCCATAGGACTGAAATAGAAAGAGGTACTTATGCATTTTTTAAAATTGTTTAATCAGTGCCCAGGAAGTTTCTTTGCAGTGTCCCTCTCTTCCTATTTAGGACCAAAACCCATTTCTTCCAGTTCTTTATCATCAGAGATATTGCTTCTGGCTTATTTCCTATCTTCCTTCTAGAGAAAATGTAGCAATGCTATTATCACTCATAAAGCCGGAACCTGTTTGTATGGGAACAACATAGATCATCTTACCTCTGAAATTCCGTACTGCCACTTACTTAATGTTGATTACATCATTACTCATGATGCCATATTCTCCATCTACCACCCATGAATACTAGCTTCCAATGAGACACAGTAAAAGTTATTGCTATACATTGTTGTGACGACTGCAAATGTAGGTCTTACCCAAAGTATGCAGGGAAATGTGAATGATATTTCATTCTATGGTCATGTTAAATTTACCGTTTGGAATCTTATAGCATAAATGTAGAAGTCTTTAGACTCTAATAGGTGCATTTCTAGAAAGTGATCTTTCTTGACGTTGACCACACTTCTGCATTCCACACACTGCCGCTGGCAGGGGGGATAATGTGAGGAAGACTACAGGTAGAGCGAGAAGGGCAGTCCCATTCATACATGAAATGTCCACCTATCATCTGGTGACCTAAGGCCATCTTGGGGTAGGATGGCTACACCAATCAGAGGCAAAAGAGAACATCAGTCTGAAGGGGGAGCAGGTATTCCAGAACAAGGATCTCAAAAGCTCCCAGAGGAGACATGTACAGCCACATCCAGAGGACTGCTGACATGTCTGTGGAGCCTACAGAGGGGACTGGGTGATCCATGTGGATGTGGGAGGCGCATAAGGTAAAGCATTCTCACCACCACAGGTGAAAGACATCTGCCTTCAAGTGCTGTGATTATGGGCAGCACTGCAGTCAGAATATAGATGGGTAGAAGTCGAGGCAAGGTCCCAATATGTAGCTTGAACCCAAGAGTTGGCAGTGAACTCTTAGTAGCCCAGAAATCTAAACTTGCTACATGTCTGACATAAGTGAGAGAGGCTCAATATCAGCATGTCAGTACCATTCTGGAGGCCCAATCTATCATGATCCCACAAAAACAGTATTGTGCCAGCCGAGGGAGCAATCTGCTTGCCAGGCATCTGTCCTGGAACTAGAACCTTGCAATGGGGTCCTGGGTTGAATACCCACAGTTATGGATCCCTGAGCAAATTGGGGCATATGGTTGATAATAGGTGACGGGTAGAGCGTCAGAGAAGGGATATTATAGGACCAGGATGAAGAGGTACCAGTCTAAGATCAAGGCACCCTACCCAGATGTATTGCTAGTTTCAACTGATCCCAGTCACCAGAGGGGGAATTAGAATATCTTGAGGAGGGCACTCTGTAGTATGGGGCTCCCTGGGGCATAACGTCCCAGAGCAAGGCCCCTGCTTGCTTGAGTCTAAAGGCAATCAGTACTGGATATCAGGGTTATGTTGACCTCTTAGTATATTCCTTCTTCCTCTATAGTCTATGAATGTTTGTGCAAGGTTTGTATTATTTCTTGATTAAATGTTTTCCCCCGAGTTTTATTGAGATATAATTGACATGTAACATATGAGTTCAAGGTATACAACATAATGATTTGATATATGTATGTATTGTGATATGATTAGCAAATAAGTTTAGTTAACATCCGTCGTCTCACATAGTTACAATTTTTTTTCTTGTAATAAGAACTTTTAAGATCTGCTCTCTTAGAGATTTTTTTTGTTAATTATAGTTGCCATGCTATACATTACATCCCCAGAACTTATCTTATAATTGAAAATTTATACCTTTTGACTACCTATCCTCATTTTCCCCATTTCACTTAGTTCAGCTTAGTCCAATTGTAGCTGAACAATATACTTAGTATGATTTTAATCTTTTTACATGTTTGAGGCTTATTTTACAGCTCAGTATATGGTCTACCTTGATGTATGTCCCATGTGCATTTGAAACGAATGTGTATTCTATAGTTGTTAAGTGGATTGGTCTCCAAATATTAGTTAGATTTAGTTGGTTGATAGCATTATTTAAGTTTTTATATCCTTACTGATACCTTGTCTAATTATCCTGTAAACTGAGAGAAGAGTGTTGAAATATCCAGTTAGAATTATGGATTTGTCTATTTCTCTTTCAAAACTACTACTTTTTTTCTTATATATTTTGAATCTCTATTGTTAGCTACACACACATTTAGGATTTTTTTCTATCAGTTAGCTCTTTTTTCATTAAGATGTTCTTTTTTCTTCTTGGTAATATTCTTTGTTGTGAAGTTTATTTTTTCTGTTATTAATATAGCTATTCTAGCTTTCTTATGACTCATAGTGCATGGTATATACTTTCAATCCTTTTATTTTTATATTTTTTTAAGTTTATTTACTTATTTTTGAGAGAAAGAGAGAGAGCAGGGGAGGGGCAGAGAGAGTGGGAGAGAGAGGATCCCAAGCAGGCTCCGCACCACTGTTAGCACAGAGCCCATGTGGGTCTTGATCTCATGAACTGTGAGATCACGGCCTGAGTTAAAATCAAGAGTTGGATGCTCAACTGTATCTTTATTTGTAAAATGAATTTCTTATAAGAATAACAAAGTTTGGTCTTGTCTTTTTGCCCAGCTAGAAGATTCCGGCTTTTTACTGAAGTATTTCAATTATTCACATTTAATGTAATTATCAAATGGTTGGATTTAACACTTTAAATTAAATCTTATAATTTATTTTCTATTTGTCTCATGTGTTGCATGCTTATTTCCTTTCTTCTTGCTTTCTATTGGATTATTCTTTATTAACTTTATTGAGAAATAAATTCACGTAGAATAAACGACATTTCTTCTAAAATGAAGAATTTCTTCACAATTTGAAGAGTTTGACAGTAGTATACACACATAGAGTCATTACCACAATCAATAGACAGACCACTTCAATAGCTGGGCATTTTTTAGTATTCCATTTTATCTCTACAATTGGTTTATTAGTGATATCTCCCTTTTTTAAGTAGTTGCCTTAAGGTTTACAAATTGCACTTTTACTTTATGGCAGTTTACCTTCAAAACTACTATAACAATTTATGAATTATGCAAGAATTTTATAGGATTTCCTCCTCCGTTCTTTGTGCTATAAATTTTCATACATTTCACTCCTACATATATTTCAAACCCCACAATATATTGTTTTATTTTTGCTTTAAACATTCATTACCTCTTCAAGAGATTATAATATGAGAAAAAAATGACTTTCATATTTACCCACAAAAATTTTCCATATTTACTGTTCTGCATTCTGTATGGATCCGAGCTCCTATCTGGTGTCACTTGTTCTTTGCTTCTAGTACAGGTGTAAAGCTGATGACAGATTCTCTCAACTTTTGTTTGTCTGAAAAAAAATCTTTATTTTGCCTTAATTTTTGAAATATATTTCCCTGGGTATGTAACTTTAGGTTGACATTTATTTTTTTTCAACATCTTAAAGATGTTATTTCATTTCTTTGAGCATGCAGCATTTTTGAGAAGAAACCTATGATTCTTATTTTTATTCCTCTCTCTATACATAACTTTTTTCTATGGATACCTTTAAGATTTACTTTATCACTTGCTTTCAGTAACATGATTATTTCTCTTGATGAGATTTTCCTTGTTTTTATCCTGCATGGGATTTGTTGAACTTAGATTTGTGGATTTTTAGTTTTCAATGAATTTGGAAATTTTTTTTGCCATTATTTACTCAAATACTATTTTCTGCTTCTCCCCTTTTCTTTCCTTTTTTCATAGCATTCCCATTACATATACAGTAAAATCTTGGTTTACAAGCACAATTTGTTCAAGAAACATGCTTGTAATCCAAAGCACTTGTGTATCAAAGTGAATTTCCCCATAAGAAATAATGGAACCACAAATAGTTCCACAACCCAGAAATATTCATAAATAAATGATTACAATACTGTCATATAATACAAAATAATAAAGAAAATACAAAATATAAAGAAAAATAAACATATTAGCCTGCAGTTACCTTTGAAAACCTTCGTGGCTGGTGTGAGGGAGACAAGAGAGAGAAGGGTTATTGTGTAAGACGACTTTAACTATCACTAATGGAATCACTGCTATCTATTGGCTCAGTGGAATCTTTTTCTGCATAGAAGCCATTGTATAAGCTCCCATGGGTGTTGATGACAGTACAGTATCAATAAACTCTTGTCATATACTATATTTAATGTAATTGGCAATAAGACAATGGAGCAAAGTGTCTATAGCTGCAGACAGCCTGACCTGGAATGAAACAAAGCATTCCTAAGCTTACTCTTGTCTGGAAAAGCAAAGGACTGTCCATAGATGCCTTGAAGTGACAAAAAATACTCTAGTGCCAGTTGTGGGCACCTTCCAATGTTCTGAAAAATCACTGATTTCTGCCAAACACCATGGCCTGAGACCAAGCAGATGGTCATGGGAGACGATCACCCACAATCCCGCAGTGAGAGAGAGAGAGAGAGAGAGAAAGAGAGAGAAACCATTGGCTGATTTGTGATCATGTGACATTTGGCATCACGTACTACTTGTGTTGCAAGATACTGCTTGTTTATCAAGTTAAAATTTATTAGAAAAGAACTCTCGCCCACAAGTTACTTGCAAACCAAGGTTTTACTGTATTTTGTTCTATAGGTCACTGAGATGGTATTCATTTTTTTTTCAGTCTTTTTATTCTCAGTGCTTCAGTTGGGATAGTTTTCATTGCCATGTCTTCACATTTACTGATCCTTTTTTCTCTGCTGTCTCTAATCTTATGTTAATCCCATTCAGTGTATATTTCATATCTAAAACTTTTATTTGCACTTTTTATATCTTTCATTGGTCTTTCACTCCTGTTAATTTTCCGTCTTCTTGACACATGGAATATATTTATTATAGTTGTTTTAATTTCATCTTTTTAAAATGTTTATTTATTTTTGAGAAAGATACAGAGAGAGAGAGAGAGAGAGAGAGAGAGAGAGCATGAGTGGGGAAGGGGCAGAGAGAGAGGGAGACACAGAATCTGAAGCAGGCTCCAGAATCTGAGCTGTCAGCACAGAGCCCCACGCAGGGCTTGAACTCATGGACTGTGAGATCATGACCTGAGACAAAGTCAGACAGTTAACTGACTGAGCCACCCAGACACCCCTAATTTCATCTCTTTATCAATTCTGTGTTTCTGTTGATGGACTTTCCCCCTGTTTTAGGGTCAAGTTCTCCTGCATCTTGGCATGTCTGGAAATTTTGACTGAATACTAGGCATGATAAATTTTGTCTTGAATATCAGATTTTTTTTCTCTTCCTTAAAGAGTGTTGTGCTTCATTCTGGCACCCAGTTAAGTTTCTGAGGATAAGTTTAATAATTTGAAGCTTCTTTTAAAGCTTTTAAAGAGTGGATCTTGTGTAACCTTTACTCAAAAACTGTGACTATCACTTGACCCTTCTGAATGCCTCATCTATTCAATGAGGCCTCTTCACTCTGGACAGTGGGAACATGAATTATTCCTGGTCTTATGTGAACTCTTGGATTTATTCAAATTATAGCCACTCAGTAATTGTTCCTTACCCTAAACTGTAAAACTTCACCCTGTTCATGTGAAGATTGATATTTAGCCAAAGACTGAGGGGACTCCAGGCAGATTTCGGGAGCTTCTTTGCTTCCTAATCCCCTTGTGTGTTTCCAGTGCTCTACTCCACAAATTCTAGTCACCTTAGTCTCCCTGAACTTTGGGCTCCTTAACTCAGTGAGGCCACCGGGCTTTATTTGGGATTTTCCTCCCAGTGTGATGATCTGGAAATTGCCTGTAGGCAGAAAGCCAGGGTGATCATAGGGCACGTATAGTTTATTTCCCTTTCTTCAGGGATCATAGTCTTAAGCATCTCGGTTGACCAGTGTCTGAAAATGAGAGTTTTTATTTTACCATTTACCATTTCTAGTTTATAGTTGTGGGGGAGATAATTTCAGACCCTATCACTTCTTCATGACAGGAAGCAGAAATTCCCTAGACACAATAAACTTTCATTCAGTTTTGCTTATTCTGCTCTGAATACAGAATAAATGTTTCAGATTTCTAGGCTTTCTCACAAACACAAACTTTATTTATTCTGGGGCTTTCTTCCCTTATCTCTTCTACCCTTACTTCTCAGAAACTTTTAGCCCAGAGTTTCAACTGGGCTGTTGAAATCAATATACTGACCTCTTGAATTATAACTTAACTGGTGCCAAGATTCTAGTTTCAAACTGAGCCAGTTTAAATGGAAAACTCATTTCTTAGAGGCACATCACTGGGGATCTGTTTTTGGAAAACCGCTTTGTAATATAAAAAAATTCTAAAATTAATGATGACTGGAATACAAACTTTATATATATAGAAAGAGTGGTAAAGGGATGATGAGGGACATTTGTGTTTCTCTGAAACTGCCCACTAGAATCCATGGTTCAGGATAAATCTTGCCAAGTGTCTCACCTTTTAAGTTCAGAGGAATGTCTTCCAGATGCCAGTCCCACACTGCGAGATGTGCTAACAGAAGACATCCAGGAGAACCAGTTCCTTAGCCCCCATTCCTTTGGTCTTCATAGAATAAAGGACACAGAGGGAGCAAGGATATTAAACCTTTGAAGGAAGGTTCTTAAAGCATTAACAATACCTTCTCCCTCCCTTTCCTTGTTGGAAAGCCTGGGAAGCAGGGAGCAGGGAAGTTTCTATTTGTTCCACCCTCTGGTGTTGAAATCAGTGTTTCCCAAGTTTCCTCCACCCCCAGTAAGAACCGTGGGGGTTGGGGTAGGGCTGTGCGCAGCTGAGCTGACAGAGCATTTGGAGTTGCTGATGGAGCAGTGAGAGAGCCTGCCCCAGGGCAGCCTGTGTTCCCACCCTTGGCTTGGCAAGGATTCATGAGTGCTTGCCATGAAAGGTAGCTGGGCCTTGCCAGAAGCAGAGACTTTTGGGTGGGTTAGGTGTTGGCCTTGGTAATAGGGGAGAAGAGGACAGGGAAACTGCACCAGGGTGGGCCCCATGGAGCTGCCTGATGAGCTGACGATTTCATCCTCACTCAAATACTTGATTCCAGACCCTTGGTGTTGGGCTGGGAGGCAGAGAAGGGACTTGCCAGCTTTGATGTCATTTGCTGTGTAAGCATAGATCATTCCCCCCACTTCTCCAGGCACAAGGAAGACAGAGAGGGAGAGGGAGTTTTGACAGTTTGGATTTCAAAAATCATGGGATTAAATATTAAACCTGAATGAGATGAAGAAATAAGAGGTCTGTCCTGGGAAGGGTGTAGGTTTGAGGAGCCAGAACATTTAGTGCTTGCTTGAAAAATAAATGAATTTCATTCTTGGCACGTATCTATGATGAGACTACCAAATGGATCAATATGCTTGTGCATGTATGTAAAAAGAGATAGCATTTAAAAAAAGCTTTCATTGTGTTTGATTTTACATATTTGCAAATATCCCTTGAGAGAATTTTACTGCAGGGATTGATTTGGCTGGGGCTTTAAAAATATACTTCTGTGTGCCTGGGTGGCTCGTTCGGTTAAGCGTCTGACTCTTGGTTTCAGCTCAGGTCGTGACTCACAGCTTGTAGGTTCCATCCCCGTGTCAGGCTCTGTGCTGACAGTGCGGAGCCTGCCTGGGATTCTCGCTTTCCCTCTTTCTCTGCCTCTCCTCCACTCGTGCTCTCACTCTCTGACAGCAAATATATATACTATATATATATATATATATATATATATATATATACATATATACTTTTTTTTTCCAATAAAGCTTGACCATAAGATGCCCACCTCTCCTCCTGGCAAATCTCCCTGTGGCAAGTATAGGCATTTGTTTTCAGTCCCAAATCCTTTGAATTGTACTTGAAATTAGGGTCATCTGTCTCAAAAATTTTCATTGCCCAGCTGATGAGCAGGTATGAAAGTATCCAAATGTCTTTGGGGGTTTCTGTGGGGACTTCTTCACTCATCTTCAGCTCTTCCATTTCAATAAATCAGATGAGCATGAATGACTTTGACTGGCTTGTCAGCATAGGATAAGTGGTTTGGCTCAGTGAGATAAGTGTTGGTCACTCAATTATTAGAGAGTCACAAATATGAGTTTTGGATATTAGTTTGTGGCTATTCCTGTGTGTGTGTGTGTGTGTGTGTGTTTTAGCATAATGCAAAATAACCCATATAAATATGTAAAAGTGCTTAACGATAATATATGTATTTGTTTCCTATTGCTGTTGTTAAAAAAAAAAATCACCACACATTTAGTGGGATGTTTATTACTGAACAGCTCTGGAGGTCAAAAGTCCTAATGTCGGGGCTCCTGGGTGGCTTAGTTGGTTAAGCATCCAACTTCGGCTCAGGTCATTATCTCACGGTTTGTGGGTTTGAGCCCCGCGTCGGGCTCTGTGCTGACAGCTCAGAGCCTGGAGCCTGTCCCAAGGCTCCCCAAATCATGGCTCCCCAAATCATGCTCTGTCTCTCTCTCTCTCAAAAATCAATAAAACATTTAAAAATGTAAAAAAAAAGTCCTAATGTCAAGGTGTCAGTAGGGTGGAATTCCCTTTGAGGCTCCATGGGGGAGAATCCATTTCCTTGCCTATTCGAGCTTCTACCATCTTTGCCCTTCTTTACTCCAACTGCTGCAACCATGGTTACGTTTCTTTCTCTCACTAGGACTTCCTGCCTGCCTCTTATAAGGGCCTTTGTGATTATATCGGATACACTGGATAATCCAAGGTAACCCCCACATCTCAAAACCCTTAACTGAATCACACCTTAAAGTCCCTTTTGCTGTGAAAGGTAACATATTCAAAGGCTCTGGTGATTAGCACATGGACATCCTTTGGAGCCCTTGCTACCACATTATATTAATGAAAAAAGCAAGAAATAGTATGATTTCATGTACCTCTAAAATGTTAAACTCCAACAATTACTTTCTTTCTTTCTTTCTTTCTTTTGTTCCTTCCTTCTTTCTGAGAGAGAGAGAGAGAGAGAGGCACAAAAGAGTGATGGGCAGAGAGAGAGAGAGAGAGAAGAGAGGCTCATCTGAAGCAGGGGTCATGTTCACCCGAAGCAGGGCTCGAGCTCACCCAATGTGGGACTTGAACTCATGAACTGTGAACTCATGACCTGAGCAGAAGTCAGACAGCTTATCCAACTGAGCCACCCAGGGGCCCACCAACAGTTAGTTTCTGATCATAACTTCCTGTTTGTCTATTGCCCTCATTTCCTTGATAGATCTTTTCTCCAACTTTACTGAGCTTGCCAATATCTGGACCCTTTTATTGTATCCCAATGTCTGTCCTATTTCTTTCCTCTTCAGTTCCTTCTATACCCCATGATTTAGTTCTTCAACCACTCTTGCCAATACCCTGACTCTCATCTGCTTGTCCTTTTGTGGCACCTACACTTTTTAATTTTTATTTTTATTTTATTTTTGAGAGAGTGTGAGCAGGGGAAAGGCAGAGAGAGGGGGACGCGATGCGAAGCAGGCTGTGTGCTGACAGCAGCAAGCCTGATGTAGGGCACAGACTCACAAAACATGAGATCATGACCAGAGCCAAAATCAAGAGTCAGTTGCTCACCCCACTGTGCCACCCAGGCACCCCTGTGGCACCTATACTTCTAAACCGAACTTCTTTAAAAAAAATTTTTTTTAATGTTTATTTATTTTTGAGAGACAGAGAGCGAGCAGAGGAGGGTCAGAGAGAGAGAGGGAGATACAGAATCCAAAGACAGGCTCCAGGCTGTCAGCACAGAGCCCGACATGGGGCTCGAACTCACAAACCGTGAGATCATGACCTGAGCCAAAGTCTGACACTTAACTGACTGAGCCACCCAGGCGTCCCTAAACCAAACTTCTTTACTCTGCCTGGCCTGTTGAGGTTTCTTGGAGGAAATCCTACAATGGGCCTTGTTATCATCAAGGTAAATTTGTGATCTTCAACCCTTTCCTGGGCCCTCAGTGTGGGCTAGAAAGCCTTCCATGTTTCCACGGTCTGTGCTGCTCTTCTCAGGGTAATTACAAGCTCGAACCCCATCCTCTGTTCTTTCTCTCTCTCTTCAGGCAATTCTTTGAGGGGAAAATTGCAGCCACTGAAGCCATCAAAAAGAAGTCCGTGAACTTTGTCTTTTGTCCAGCAAATGCACTTCCAAGGACATTTGTCTCTTTCAGTTTCTTTCCTGTGACAGTGGGAGAGGTGTTTCCTCCTACGGCTAACCCAGAAGAGTCACAAACCAACAATATCCACATTGGGTTTGCATTCCCCACAGAGCCTGTGTGCTATTGTGTAAGTTTTGTTCTTGAAATAGTCATCTGTAACTGCTCTTGCTACTGCCTTACCATCCACTAATGCCAATAACTCCTCAATTCTTTGGAATCTAGATTCTCTCCCTACAATTTCATTGAAATAGCCCCTGATCTACATTGTAAAATTCCAAAGTCAAGTTCATTATCAAACCCCACCCCAGCCTGGTTCTCCTCCATGTTTCTTATTTAAAGAAATGATGCTATTATTGTCGTGAACACATCTTAGATGGTTTTCTCTCAATAACTTCACAGTATATCAGATACCAGACTGGATTTGATTCCCTAATACATTTCATTTTCTCAGATACATTATATATAATATCCAATTTCCTAATATATATGTTAGATTTCATTTCCTCACATGTATTTATAGAACTGACTCTTAAACAATGTGGGTTAGGGGTGCTGACCCTTTACACAGTAGAAAATCCATGTATAACTTTTGACTTCCCTAAAACTTCACTGTTAATAGCCTACTGTTGATTGGCAGCCTTACTGAAAACATAAACAGTCAAGTAATATATTTTATATGTTGCATGTATTATATACTGTGTTCTTATAATAAAGTAAGCTAGAGAAAAGAAAGTGTTCTAAGAAAATAATAAGGAAGAGAAAATACATTTTTAGTATGGTATTGTATTTACTGAAGAAAACCCACATCTAAGTGGGCTCATGCAGTTCAAACCTGGGTTGTTCAGGGTCAACTGTACATAATATTCAATTTCTTAATACATATTTATGTATAGTGTATAGCTACTTTTTTCTATATCTCTATTGTAGGATCTCAGATATTTATCTGTATTTTCTTACATTTCTCATACTTTTTTCTTTAAAAAAATCTTTTTAACATTTGTTTATTTTTTTGAGAGACAGGGCAAGATAGCACGAGTTGGGGAGGGGCAGAGAGAGAAGGAGACACAGAATCTGAAGCAGGCTCCAGACTCTGAAGTGACAGCACAGAGCCCAACGCGTAGCTCGAACTCACTAGTCCTGAGATAATGACCTGAGCCCAAGTCAGACGCTTAACCTACTGAGCCACCCAGGTGCCCCTCTCATACCTTTTTCTTATATTTCATCCTTTAATCTATATGAAACTGTGTGTGTGTTTTGTGTGTGTGTATGTGTGTGTGTATGTGTGTGTTTTAAGGAAGGAATGCAGCTTTTTCTTTCTTACCAACTACTATTCATTTGTTGCAGCCTACTCATTCAATCATTTATTATGCTCTTAATGATTTGAAATGCCACTTCATTAATTGCTGAATCAATTAAAATCATATATATGTATATATATATGTTTTTTGTTGATTTTTCTTTCTATTCTTGACCCATACCACATAATTTTAATCATTATTTAATTATAATATTTTATAATACGTTTTCTAAAGTTTTTTAAAATTTTATTTATTTTGAGAGAGAGAGAGAGCATGAGAGAGGGAGAGGCAGAGACAGAATCCAAAACAGGCTTCGCACTGTCATCGCAGAGCCCCTTGCGGGGCTCAAATATATGAACCATGAGATCATGACCTGAGCCGAGATCAAGCTTTGGACCCTTAAGCTACTGAAGCACCCAGGCTTCCCTATAATATGTTTTATTGACAGAGTACGCTTTAATTACTTGTTTTCAAGATTTTTCAGTTACTTTTACTGATTTATTTTTCTGTTAAATTAAGAAAAAGTTAGCAGTTTTAGAATGGAGTTATATAGTACTCATAAATCATTTGGAGAAGGAATGGCAACTTTAAGAATAGAATTTTCTTTTTCAGAATTTAGTATATCTTTCCATTTTTGTCTTTTTAAGAAGTCTGTCAAGAGAAAAGTATACATTACTTGGTCATGAAAAATTATAATTTTATTATAGTATTAGATTTATGGTTCTAGTATTTTATCGACCATAAGTGAAATTTGGTGCTCTTTTGGCTTTATTTTGAGGGGTATGTTAAGTAAAATAAGTTGAGAAGCTTTCCATTGTTCTGCTTCTTTGGTACAATTTGTTTTTTTAATGTTCGTCTGTTAATTTGCATTAGTTAATTATTAATTTTCTTGTTTCAAAAGTGGAGCTCAATGCACATTCCCTCTTGATATTGCGTATGGTAGATGGTCTTCCCCAGCATACACAGGGAAGAGGGTAAAGCGCCAGCATCCTACTGAGAACTGGTGGGAGAAAGTGGGAGGTTACAAGCCACAATGAGAGATCTCTGCTAACTCCATTCTCGTCACTCCGTGATTACAAGGCAGGCAGTAGACTCATCGCGATGGATTCTGCTCCAGGGCAAACGGAGTTTCTGTGATGGGTCATGGGGTGCATGGGGGTGGGGGTAGGCATGTCTTAGCGCGTTCCTTGCATCTGCGGAGACAGCCCTGGGCATCCTGTAGAAGTTTGGCCAGGGTTCTGGGTCTGGGGCTCCTAAAGCAGGAATGATCTGTCACGAGAAAACCAAACCAAACCCCAAGTCTGATCACATAATCGTATTTCAAACATAGCAGTGATGCATAAATCCAAGACTGTGGCAAGGTACGTAAGTCAAATTAGCTTCTTATCTGTAGACCACAGGCATCAACTTCTTTGGGTGTCATTTTGGTGACTAAAATGAAAGTGTTATTTGCTAGATGAGAGGGAATAGTCACGTGGTCCCAGAGGAATTGTCCCAAGAAGTCCTAAAATATATTCCACTCCTTCAGGTTTACGCTCCTGAGAGTCATCTGGAGAAATGGTTTTCTTTTAAATGGTGGTTTTCAGGACGCGTGAGTGGCTCAGTCAGTTAAGCATCTGACTTCTGCTCAGGTCATGATTTCACTGTGCTGACAGCTCAGATCTCAGAAGAATAATAGTAACAGGGTCATGGATATCATTATCTTATTTCTGACCTTAAAAGGGAATATCTCATGACATGGGATATTTTAATATTATTAATGTTATTATCTGAAATAACTTAAAATTCCTCAAATGTCTTGGAGCAACTATGGAGAGAATCATATAATTTTTTTCTTTTGTGCATTAGAGTGGTCCCCCTCTTATCTGAGTTTTCACTATTCATAGTTTTACTTTCCACATTTCAGTTACCCGTAGTCATGTGTTATTCACCTCACTTCATGCCCTCACATCTATCATGAGAAGGGGTGAGTACAGTGATAAGATAGTTTGAGGGAGACCACATTCACATAATTTGTATTTCAGTATATTGTTATAATTGTGTTATTTTATTATTATTACTGTTAATCTCTTGTGCCTAATTTATAAATTTAAGCTTTATCATAGGCATATATGTAGAGGAAAAAAACATAGTATATGTACAGTTCGGTACTATCTGTGGTTTCGTGCATCCAGTGGGGGTCCTAGAATGTAGCCCCTGCAGATAAGGAGGGGATGACTTTATTGAGAATGTTTTTGAATAAAAAATTCCAATATTAAGCCATTCTTAAATTTTTAGAATAAATCTTTTAAAAGTTTTTTTTTTAATATTTATTTAATCTTGAGAGAGAGAGAGAGAGAGAGACAAAGCAGGAATGGGGGAAGGGCACAGAGAGAGGGAGACACAGAATCCTAAGCAGGCTCCAGGTTCTGAGCTGTCAGCACAGAGCCCAATGCAGGGCTCGAACCCACAAACTGAGATCATGGCCTGAGCTAAGTCGGCCGCCCAACCAACTGAGCCACCCAGACACCCCTGAGTTTTAGAGAAAATCTTATTCAGTATTGAAAAATTATTTATATAGTATTGAATATGTTGCTGATACCTTAGTTGAAGCAAGTGAAAATTTTTATTTTGCTACATTGGCTTTGTTTCGAGGGTTATATTAACTTTGATAAATAATTTGGGAAGTGTTTCATCATTCTGTAATCTTGGAACAGTTTAAATAACATGAGGGATGTTACTTGAAAGTTTTGAAGGACTTGCTCATAAAACACTCTGGACCCAATTCCTAATTTTTGGAAATAGTTATTTGAACATTAAGAAAAGTCTTCCATGAATATCAGTCTATTACAGCTTTCCAATTCTTATTGAATCCATTTACTTGAAAATTGCACATTTCATTGGGTTCTAAGAATCTGTTGCCATAGAGCTATAAAGTTTATTTTTATAATTAAAATAATTTGTTTCATATCAGTTTATATTGCCAAGTATTTGTGTTTCTCTCTCTAGTTTGCATATTGTAATGATATTTGTATAGATGAGATACTGTATTTATTAATCAGTTTACTTATGTATCAATTCCACTATTATTTTCCTGCTGTCTTACTTAATTTCTGCTTTTATTTTGATTAGTTTTTCCTTACATTTCTCTAAGATTTATTTTTATGTGCTCTCTACTCCATGTTCTGCACTAGTATTATTTAAAAATAATTATGGTCAAAGACTTTGTAAATTAGCTTTTTAAAAAAACTATTCTTTTTAGATTTATCAAAAAGATACACATTTTTGGGATACCTGGGTGTCTCAGACAGCTAAGTGTCAACTCCCGCTTCAGGTAGTGATCTCATGGTTTGTGAGTTCGAGCCCCATGTCCAGCTCTGTGTGGACAACTCAGAGCCTGGAGCCTGCTTCGGATTCTGTGTCTCCCTCTCTCTGCCCCTCCTCCTTCCCTCTCTCTCTCTCTGTCTCTCTCAAAAATAAATATCAAAAAAACCACACACATTTTTAAAATCAGAAAATTATTAAGACCTATGTTCAGTAAACCCATTTTCAAGAGGTAATAGGAACAAAATAGGAGAGGAGACACCATGCAGATATCAGATTGGGGTTACTTGGTCTTTATTAAAGTTTGTTTGCATATAGGAAAAGTTTCACGAGATTAAATCATGAGATCCAAATACACTCAGGGTTTTGACTAAACTGATGTGATTATTACTAACATTGCCTGTTTGAGGCAACGGTGACATTATTGCAATATGGAACACCAAGCACATTTCCTCCAGACTTGCCCTGTGGCCCAGGGTCATTATCCCAGCCACCTACAGGACTCAATACGCAAATGCCTTGCTTTACATCTGCCCCTTTGATTTTCATGTATTTCTCAACAAGAAACACAGTCGAGTTTTATTCTTCAATTAAATGGAATTACAATTGCAAAAATTAAAAACCAATGACCAATTTTAGTTTTAAAAACTAGAAGAGAAAAAAAAGATGTTATTATCAGTAATGAATTTGGAAAGAATTCTTTAAAACATAATGAGGGCAAGTTATTTTGGAAATAACTGTATTCTATTCTTATATATATTTCTCTATAAAGGTGCCCCCCCACTCTGGGGCAGGGAGGCCGAGGTGAATTCCACTGCTTTCTTCGCCACTTGCTCTCCTGTACTGCCAATGCCCGGGGGGGGGGGAGCGAGTCCTCAATGGGGGCTCAATCCAGCTCTTTCATTTAGACTTAAATCTCATTCCAATTTAGGCTTCTCTTTCTCTTCTTCCATACCTAGAAATTCAGGCAAAGTACTTTATTTTAACATCAGATTAAACTGTGAGCAGTTTCACCAAGCCTCTCAAAACCTGTCTCCCACACGTCTCCCCATCCACTCTGCTGCACCCACTCCCTTTCTCCTAGCTAAAAAGGAAAATCATTTCCAACTTTCTCCTGAAACTTCCTTAGTGACCTCTGTCCCCACCTTTGCCCTTGAAATCAGGACACACCCAGGTCTTATGGCTTCTGGGAGTGATGGGTGCAAGTCGGTTCTTGACTCATTGAATCTGCACACGAACCCCCACCAGATGGCTTTGTAACCAGCTTCCAACAACAGGAGGTGTGCTGCTGATATGTCTCAAACAGACCTCACTTATTTTGATTTTGGTCTTGTTGCTTCTCAAGGCAACGACTCTGGATTTTCAAAAGTCAAGAAGAAAAAAAAAAACTTTTTTTTAACTCACCGAGAGCTTGTTAGGCACAAGGACTGTTTATTTCCATACCCTTGTGTACTTCAACTCAAGTTCTCCCCCTATTCACCCCACTCCTGGTAGAACTATGTTTTATCTCCTGAGAGACTCATATGTACCAGACCAGTTAGACCTCTGCCTGTGGTCTGTAGTGAATGGTTAGTTAATGATGTTTCATTTTCCTGGAGATGAAAATTTTGAAGTCGTTGTCATGAATTAAAGTTAAACCGGTGAATGCTCCCCACTTCTTCTTTCTTTTGCTTCTTGCTAAATATTATTCTTCTGAAATAAAATTCTCAGACTTTTTGCTGGAACAAAAGAACCCCAAATACTGCTTTGCAGGTTATGTTGGTATTTTTTTACATGGGTTTTTAACTCTCTGAAGGCAGAGCCCTTGATTCTTTTATTTCTGATAATATCCCTAGTACCTAACACAGTTCTGACTCACAGTAGGAGCTCAATTAGTCATTACGGACTCAGTTAATAAACAGTGAATATAAGGACGACCTCAGGAGGCTATACTAGTGGGAAAGCAGAATAAAATAAGGAACTTCGCAATATAAAAAAACATAAAGCCTAATTCCAGAGGGTTACTCTCACAGGGCTTATATTAGGGAGGATTCCCCTTCCCCTCAGCTCCCAGCTCCCAGTATTTGTTTTGTGGGGTCAGTGGGGTGGCGGTGGAATGCGGGTGACATGCTCTGAACAGGTGTCCTTAGACAGTCTTTCAGGTTTGGTTTTCATGACTAAGGAACTGGCACAGATCTGTAACACTTCTTCCAAAGTACTTCTCAGAAATCATATTAAGGAAAACTACAGATTGAGGAATAAGGACATCTGAAGGGAGGAGGACTAGGGTTAAGAGGGAGAAGGCCAGGAGATGCCTTCGTTGTTGGTAACCAAGGCAAAGGCAGAAAAACACAACAGGGATTCTGTTCAAACAGCACACATGACTTGGGTCCCAACTTTGTCCCATGTTCCCTCTCCTGTGGAGAAGCTCTCAGGAACTAATAACTGCTTGCTTTTCTTTAAAGTCTGTTTCCTCCTAAGTGTTCTCCTGCAGATGGGTTGACTTGGCAGCAACAGTGGAATCTTCAAAAGTGGGGGTGGAGAACAGGGGGTGTTCATTGACCCAGACAGGAAAAATGGCTCCCCACCTACTTTAGTTTGGCAGCTTTGCGGTAGAGGGAAAAAATTAGACAGCTGTAAATAATATTTGGAAGAAGCAGAGGTATAATTTCCACACAAATAGCAGAAAGAAACCTGTCACAAAGCTGAGGCAGGATGTGCTTTTGGGAACCTGGAGGAAGAATTGATTGACCCTGAGAGAATTAGTCACATGTGATTCCCCAGGCTGGGTGAAGGGCTCAACCAGAGGGCGGTGCTGGGACACTGTAGGCCTGGGTGGACCTGTGTGGGACATGAGCTGGATGGGCAGTGGGGGGAGAAAAAAAGAAGGAGGGTTTCTGTCACAAAGGTCTGGTTCCAACCTTCTTTCTCTTTTGCTTGTCTCTGTCCTCACCCCAACCTTTCACTTTTGGACATTTTCATTTCTGGTCGCATTAAGTTTTACTTTAATAAGATTGGTCACCCCAGTTAGACACACGGGAATTGGAATACATCAGGTTGAATTGTGTCCTCTTACCACCATGACCCCAATTCATATGTTGAAGTCCTAACCTCAGAACCTTAGAATGGGAGAGAAGGCCAAGGGTGTGCTAGGACAACCATTTGCTAAAGAGATTAGGGCATGTCATTCATGGATCCAATTAATCATTTCAGCAGCAGCCAGGAGAGATCTGTGGGGGACCTTCTTGTCTGATGATTTGGACCCCTGTGAATTGCATGGGAAGCCAAAAAGAGTTTTTGAGAATTTTGTGCCAGCAGAAACACTGCCAGCCTGGTCTAAAAGGGACAGAGACAGAATGAAATGAAAGAAGAATGACTCCTATGGTGGTTCAGGGGCTAGCCTCCTCCAGAGGGAAAGGCTTCCACCCAAGGACCAGGGGCAGTGGCTCGAGGATGGAGCATTTAGCCAAAGACGATCATTCTCAAGCCTTTAAATCTAATAGAACTTGCCCTGCTACATTTTACACTTGATTGGGAACTGTGATCCCTGTTCTCCCTGTGATTTCTCCTTTTTGGAAGGGTGTGTATATTCTATGCCTGCCCCACTATTATGTTTGGGAAGCAGATAACTTTCTGTCTGGCTTCACAGGTTCACTACTGAAGAGCAATTGTGCTTCAAGATGAATTAAATCCCAAGTCTTAACTGTACCTGATTTAGATGATATTTAAGATGAGATTTTAGACCTAAGAGTTGATGCTGGAAAGACTTTTGGGGCTCTTGAGAATGTATTTTGCATGAATGAAGGACACAAATTTTGGGGTCAGAAGGCAGAGTGTTAGGGGTGAATTGCGTCTCCCCACATCTAACTCCCAGTACCTCAGAATGTGATTGTATTTGGTGATGAGGTCTTTACCAAGTTAAAATGAAGTTATCAGGGCAGACCCTAATCAAATATTGCTGTTGTCTTTATAGAAAGGGTAATTTGGAGACAGCTTCACACAAAGGGACAAATGTCATGTGAACATGAAGACAGTCATCTACAAGCCAAGGAGGGAGGCCTGGAACAGATCCCTCCCTCATGGTCCTCAGAAGGAACCGTGCCTGCCAATACCTTCATTTTGGTCTTCTGGCCTCCAGAACTGTGAGATGTCGCATTTCTGTTGTTTAAGCCACCCAGCCTGTGGTGCTTTGCTGTAGCAGCCCTAGCAAATCATTACAACAGTCACAACTCCACCTAGAGTTACTTTTCTTTAAAAGGAGCAAATGCTTACCTATACACTTAGCCTATTTAAAGGCTTTTTGTTCATCGTTCTTTTCAAGTTGGTTTATTTTGTTATTTTGCAAACTAGGTCCGTGGGTCTTAGTGAAGTTTCTAACCTCTCATGTGTCTGGGTTTCCAGTGGTGACCATCTGATGGTTCAGTGAAAGTAATACTGGACTGGCCATTACGCAGAGGCTGTTGGCTGTGCAGCCACCTATTTTGGTGGGTCGCCTAGGATTTCCAGGCTCAGCTGCTGCTTAGTAAAAGGACCAGCTTAGATGGTTTTGAGTATTTTTTTGGCTCTAAGATTCTGTAACAATGTGATGTTATCTCAAAGTTGAAGTCAACATAGCATAACCAAGTGGAGGAAGTGAAGCCATTAAAAATCATTATGGATAGAAGGAAAGGGCTTTTGGAGGATTTTTTTTTTGGATGTAGTAACTGTACTCAGGATTCTAACAGTGTCCTTGATTGTATTCAGTTCACTGAGACACACATAAACACACACACATACACACACACCTATATATGGCACATACTGTTTTTAATCAGCACTCTTCAATTTAAATACATATGGAAGCAGGCAGCTAATGTGGTGGAGCAAAGTGGCCACGTGAGAACTAGGAACACCTAAGGAGCCAACTCAAGGGGGCAACTGGTCCTCAGTTCCAATCCATTGTTGCCATAAGAGAAGAGTGGGCTTGGTGTTGCCAGATCTTAAAAAGTATCTGATTAACTGATGAGTCTGGCCTGTATGCATCATCTCCCAATTTTCAAATGTTGGTTCAAAAAGAAAAATCCCACTAAGGAGGTCTAACAAAACTTTTGGCAAGTGAATTTCAGGGGAGGCTACCAGTTTGCAATCCTTCTCATAGATGAGAAAAATGTGCCCACTGACATGAAACATCTGCCTTTGTGGAATTAATTAGATGGTTCCATGTAGATAAAATTAACCTCCATACCTAAAATGAGTTACGGAATATGAATCAACCTTAAGAGAATGGCACAAATTAAATCGAACAGATCATTAAAAAACCCCTTGGTTTCACTATTCATTTTTAACTTCTTACTTAGTGCTGTTAAACAACAGTATTCTATGAGTCCACACTGGATTTTTCTCTTTCCTGGTCTTCAGGCCATCTTCTCTTAGGAGTAGTAAAACAATGGCCAAATGACCATTGGAATCAAGCTAAATCAAGGGGAAAGAGTCATAAATACTTCCTGAATAATATATATTAAGCATATTAGCCTACATTTAAATATTGCGTTTCTCCCAAGAAGCTGAGAAAAGTTTACATTTGGTTCTCAAAATATTTCTGTAAGTTAGTTAAATGCTTTGATAAGTTAACTAATAAAGATTACTATTCCCGTTGAACAGAGAATTGTTAAAAGATTAATTTCTGATTACTCAAGCTGTGGCCTGAACCGAATAAAAAATTTTGACACTTTTTCTAATAGACCACTTAGTAAAATTAAGCGAGCTGCTGAGAAAAGAAATCCTTAAATTCCTCCTGGCCATTTACCATTGGCTAATACCTTGACACACAATCTTAGAAGGTCCACGCACAAAAAAGTCCAATTTGGTAACCATGCAACGACTGTGTTTTATTTGTCTAATAAGATCAAGTTCCTGGCACAGTGTCTGGCACAAAGTAGGGTGCTCAGTGTTTGTGGAATAGAGATCATTTGCTGGTGATGTCTAGAATGTTGTGATTCTATTGGCGGAGATGCCCAGAGCTCTCTAATTCCCGAACCATCTTGCCATTGGAAATACTTTCATGCAGGACTCAAATCACTACACACTGTGATGTTGCTTTTTCCACCTTCCCATTTGTTACCTTACATATGCTTTGGACAGGGGTTTGCACAGCTTGGGTAAGATTACATGCCTTGCTAAGATGGAGGCTCTGGCATAAATACAAACAAAAGAGAAATCAAGTCATAGGTTAAGAGAATTTCCGCAGCTATGAAGTATTATTACCTTTACTGCCTGTACTTTTTTGTCACCTCCAGCCCTTGAATATGACAGTCACTGGGGAATCACAGTGGCCACAGGTATTCTGAGCTGCTTGGAGTTCTAGCAGAACAGTGCGGGAGACCTGTCTGAAGCTACTTCACCCACACAAAGGATGATGTAAGATGTGGAGGTCTGGGTGGCTTTTAATGAGACTATTTGGTTACATTTAATATTTTGTCTATTTAATTGTGTGTGTGGGGTCCCTTTAGCTAAAGCAGTATTTTGCTGATCAGGTGAACTTCCTAAATTTTTGTTGTTGTTGTTAACATTACACTTCTCCTTATAAAATTTTATAGACATGCTTCTTTTCTCTGAGATTTGGATGTTTTAGTAACTAATAAGACAAAGTGAGTAATAAACCTTTCAGGTAACTGCCAGCAGCTCTTAAATTAACATCGTGTAGTTACAAAAATGACATTCTTCATAAGTGATCCTGGGCTGCGATGGAATTTTCCTTCAGTGTCTGCACACACTCTTTTAGACAGCAATTCTCCTGTTTTATGCTCCCCTAAACAATACTTACTTCTCTGTGTATCCCAGATATAGCTGTTCAGAACTTCTCCCAGCAGGTACAAAAAGTTCATTAAGATGGTTGTAGACCCAAAGAAGACGATTCTGGCTCCTGGGCCAATGTGTTCCAGGAAAGGATACACCCACATCCCAGTTACGTGATGCACCCAGCATACCCTGCAATAGAATTGGAAAGGAGACAGAGACCGGAGTTCCTCTCATGTCAGATTTCAAACCTCCTGCTATTGTAAATATGGACCCACCACTCGGACCACTCTTTGGTAATTCCGGTTACAAGTTTGCTTCCGACACTCAGGAGCTACCAGGAAGTGTGTTGTTGTTGTTTGTTTGTTTGCTTTCTTATGCTTTTCATTCTAAAATAATTTTAGACTCACAGAGGAGTTGCAAATGTGGTACAGAGAGTCCCAGTAAGCCCTTCACCTCAGCTTCCCTGAATGTTAACATCTTGTATAACCATGGCACAATTACTAAGGCAAAGCCATTCACATTTGTATAGCACTACTAACTGGACTGCAGAGTTTATTCAGAATTCCCATTTCCCCATGAATGCCCTTTTTCTGGTCCAGGATCCCATGTGTACTTGGCGGTCACATCTCCTTAGTCTCCTCCAATCTGGTAGTTCCTTGGCTTCTCCTGGTCTCTTCTGACATTTGATGGGTTCTGGTCAGGTATTTGAAATGTGTTTTTCTCAATACTGTTATACAATCTTAACTTCTTCCTTACATACTGAGACAATATAGCATCAGGCAACCACACTGTAATCAAACCTAGGGGAGTATGTGCAGGCGTCTTCCACACTGCCTTTTAACCAGATACCAGTGCATACTCAGCAGTGCACTCAGTGTAGACCACAGTGTGTATATACTGACAGAGCCATCCTGTAACCTTACCAGTACTTGCTTCCTACCACCTGGATTGTTGGCTCCTGTATTTTTTCTTGTCTTTGTTCCCCCTAGTTCACATAAAACTTGCTTGTAATAATCTATTTGCGTTCCAGAGGTATTTTAGGCTCAGTAGGAATACGAAATCATTAATCTCCACTGTTTTCAAAAGTTTAGTTAGAATATTTACTCAGTTTGGTTTGGTCTTGACACAACTGCAAAGAGCAGTTTTCCAAAACATTCTTGGGTTCATCACTTTATCAACTGCTGTCAATTTAGAAGACTAATTCTAACATAAATAACATTATTGCATGAGGAATAAAGATGACTTTTTATACTTAAGCTTTTTGGGGTCATCTTCCTTATCTTCCGTGGCTTCACTCTTTGTTAAGCACTTTATTACTTACATATTTACCTCACTGATGCAAGAAGCCTGGGGATATTTATCTTAGAGCTTGCTTCTCAGTGAGGGTGATACCACTCCCCCTCAAAGAGGTGAAAATTGGTTCTGAGAGGGTGGTAAAGGGTGGTGAAGAAATCTTACTGTTTTTATGTGTGAAGAACAGACACATATATACACAGAACATAAACAAATACACAGCTTATCTGTGGTATTAACATTTCATGGGCCCAATTATTCCACATCGACATAAATCCTGAAGAATTGAATTGAAAGCAGGAACATAAACAGGTATTTGTACACCAACGTTCACAGCAGCACTATTCATAATAGCCAAAAGGTATGGAACCAACCCAGGTGTCCATCTAGGATGAATGGACACACAAAATTGGTATAGCCACACAATGTAATATTATTCAGCCATGAAGAGGAATGACAACATGACGGACCTTGAAAACATTATACTAAGTGAAAGAAGCCAGACACAGAAGGACAAATAGTGTATGATTCCACATATATGAGATACTAGAACAGGCAAATTCAGAGACAGAAAGTATAATAGAGGTTACTAAGGGCTGGGGGGAGTGGGGAATAGGGAGTTAAGGTGTAAGGAGTACAGAGTTTATGTTGGGGAAAATTAAAATGTTTTGGATAAAGATAGTGGTGATGGTTACATAACACTGTGAGTATTTAATGACACTGAGTTGTACAATTATAAATAGTTAAAAGGATAAATATGTTGTGTATATTTTACCACAATACAACATTTTTATGAGTTGGAGATTAGGAGAAAAAATTACCTAAAACAGTTCCTTGGTGGGGTGCTCAATAAGGAAAGAAAGGTGTAGAAACTCTTAGTGGGAAGAAATGGTCAGTAGGTCCATCCAGGTCAGCTTGAATAACTGTTCAAACAAAAAGCTTTTTACCAAAAGAAGCCAAGCTAGTCAAGATTTTTCTTTCTTAAAAAGGTGGAAGGATTTGTGAGGATCAGCAGATATTAAATTTTTAGAGCTACCCTATGGGATTCTGATGCATCATATTGTGTTTGTCCATAAATTAGAGGCAGTTTTGTCTTCCTAATCTTTTCTTCACTAGTGTAAGGAGTGTTGTGCGCTCATCAAGTGGCTTATTAATTTTCTTTGAGATAATATGCAATATCCCAAAAATGTAATACTATAAAGCTATAAATAATTATGACTTTGGAAATCAACTTACAAAATTATAAACTGACTCACTGTGAAACTGTTTCCTCAATTAGGCAAATTAGGAGCAATTCAAATTATGAATGCTAGTTACATTTTTTTCTACCTGTTCCTGGCTTTCTACTTGCTTCTGGTAGAATGAACCTTTCACTGGCAGCTTTTGGTAATGTCTCTAATACAGGCCTCTGCTCCTCAGACTTTGTTTGCAGTGTACTGTTGGTCTCAGTGGAACCACTCATACTACTGAATAGATACAATGACCACATCCCATCTCTCTGTAGAGACGCCTACACTTACATCTTCTGTCTTGACCTCTCCCTGATTTCCAGAGTTCTATACTCAGGTGCCCACCACACACCTCCCAACACTTCCATGATGTACCTCCAACCCAACACTTCCATGATGTCATCATAATCTCTGCATCATAATTCCGCACGTGTCTCCCCTCCCCTGCCACCTAACAGCGAACATGCATGTCCCACATCTTTCACTTCTCACATCAGTGATTACTACATTACTGCAGCAGTAGTTCGGCGCAGAAAATGTGGAGTCATTTCTGACTTTTCTTTTTCTCACAACCCACACCCAATCCATCCTTGGATCCCATTGGCTCTATTTTCCAAAAAGACCCACACATCTACTTCTCACCATTGTCACCGCTACTATCTGGGTTCAAGCCATCATCATCTCTCACTGGAACCACTGCAACAGCTTCCTGTGTCTTTGTTTTTACTCTTGCTACTGTCTGTTCAATAGGCCATTCTCATTGGAGCAGCCAGGCTGATCTAGATTACGTGCAGATCAGGTTGTGCCACCACTTTGCTCAAAACTCTTGCTTCCCCTCTCACTTAGAGTAAAAGCTGGAGACCCAGGTGGTTCTTCAGGCAACTACCTAGGCTTGGTGGGTACTTTTCTGACTTTTCTTCTCTTCTTTTCCTTCTTGCTCACTCCACTCCAGCCACACTGACTCCCTGGCCTTCCTTAAGAAAACTGAGCACACTTTATTTGTTCCTGCGGCTGGCACATTACTTCTTACCCCCATGTCCCCTACAGTATTCCCAATGTTCCCTTGTGTCCTTTGGTTTTCACTCAAAGGATACCTTCTCAGTTAGGTCTTCCCAGGCCACTGCATCTAAAAGTTGCAACCTTTATCCTCAGTCTTTCTATTCTCCATCTCTTTATTTTTCTCTCCAGCCAGTTAATTTACTGTATTTATTTTTACTTATCTGTTTATCATCTGTCCAATGAGCATAAGCAGTTTTATATTTTTATCTCTTATGTTCGTTGCTAGATTCTGTGGCCCTTGGAGCAGTGTCTGGCACACAGGATGCACTCGATAATTATTTATTGAATTAATAACTGAATAAAGAAATATAAAAACTAACAACATCTATTTATTAAGCCTTTACTATATGACAGGTACTTTGCCAATAACTTAAAAAAATAATTTAAAAAATCTCCCCCCTCCCCCCCAATCTTGGCTTGGTTGTCAGCAAAGCTTTTCTGTAGAGAACTAGATAGTAAATATTCTCAGTTTTGGAGGCCATATGGTCTCCATCACAATGCTCAACTCTGCCATTCAGTGCAAAAGTAGCTATAGACAAGTAGGTGAACAAAAGAGTAAGGTTGTGTTCCAAATAAAAAGAAAATGGAAATGTAAAATTCTCAGGGCAGGGGAGTGGAAAGCTGTTCTGAGTATGGTGCTTTGAGGTGATATGTAATCTCCTTCACCTTATTCAGCCATTGTATGAGGTATGATTATCCCCATTTTACAGGTAAAGGAGCTGAGGCTGGACTAAAGAATGTGCTGGAAAAACAGCAAGTCTGGGAAAGGAATGATGCACACCTGACTTCTTTTCTGCTGCAAGGACTTGGTTCCCTAAATGAGGATTTTACTATAGTCTCCAAAATGAAGTGAAGGTTTTCTTTTTAAAAAATGTTGTCTTGACTGCATCTCAGATACGGAAGTCGTGTTGTGTGGGTTTCACTGGATTCGTGTGAATGATGCACCTACTTGTTCTAACAAGTTGTACTTTCACCATTTGTTTCCTTGATATGATCAGGGCTCAATTTCCGGCACAAAAATGACTCATGGCCTTGCTCATCTATCTGTGGAGAGTTCCCAGTTCTTGGTTGACTTTCAATTTCTATTTTGTTCTAAAGCCTTCCTGTCTTAGTGCCCAAATAGCTTAATCTTAAGGTAATGACACCAATTTTAATTTTAGCCAAAAAAAAAAATTGATGTGTGTGTGTGTGTGTGTGTGTGTATGCACATGTGCATACACAGATATGCAGATGTTCTAGTATCATGAGACTTCTGGGACCGTCTATTTTATTAAATGTACCTCCATTTTAGTTCACTTTAATGTGCAATTAAAAAAATGGCATCTATTAATGCCTCCTAGCTAAGTGCTATGCTACACAGGTGCCTTTCATTTAAGCACAACCACAAAGTTTCCATCAACTTCATAAATACTGTTTTAGATCTCATCAAAGGCAAATGTCTCCAAGGACTGCACTCATTGACTCCATATCTATACTTTGCACTCATTCCTCCCACAACAGTCTGGATTCTTGTCTTGATACTCCACCAAAACAAGGCAGTTCTTTGACATAAAATTCTCCTGGTTTTCCTCCTATCTCTTTGGCCACTCTTCTTGGTTCTCTTTGTAAGTTCATCCTCCACTACCCAACCAGGAAATGTTGAATTTTCTTAGGGTTTGGTTTTTAAGCCTTCTTCTCATATTGTGCATTCTCGATTAATGAATTCATTTATATCCATTGCTTTATGTCTATAACCCCATACGCAAATATTTCACAAAACTGCATCCTAATCCAGACCTCTCTTCTGTATCAGAGAAGATTATCAAATAGTCCTTAAAACACCTGAAACATACCTCAAAATCCATACATCTAAGCCAAGGTCACGCTGTTCTCCCTCAAACATGGTCTTCCTATGGTATTCCTTTTATCTGCACATGATACTACCACTCATTCAGCTTTGCAGCTCAAATCTGGGAGTCATCTTTGCTGTTTCTCTCTCTTTTGCATCACATATATTCAATCCATTATCTTATCCTGTCAAGTTATCTAACGCACCTCTCCAATATATTGATTTTTTCCATCTCCATCACCAGCATCTTCATTTGTGTTGTCGTCATCTCTATTTGGAGTACTGTCATAGTTTCTAATCATCTCCAATCTACTTTTGTCTCCTTCTGATCCACTCTTACAACTGCCAGAGTAATCTTTTTGAGACAGAAGTCTGAACGCATTATATCCCTGCTTCAAATACAACAATGGCCTCTCACTGCTTTATTGTTAAAGCCCTAAATTTTTAACAAAGTCTAGAGTGCTCATCATAGAGTGGCTTCTACCTGTCTCATACCCCCTCTCATACTTGGCTCTTATTTTCATTTGGTTCCTTGATTTTACCATATTCCTTCCTGCCATGTAAATTTTTACAAGTTTCTCCTCTGACTATACTGTTAGTTCCCCATCCCTTAGATTCATTAAGTTATATTTCCCCTTTATATCTTAGCTCAACCAATGTAATTTATCAGTCATCACTTAGGAGAATTTTCCTTGATCTATTAGATTAGGTCAGATTAGCTCATATGGAGCACTGAATCTATTTTTAAGCTCTTCTTTAATTAGCACTTAAATTTGAATGATACCTTTATTGGAATATGTGTCTCCCTGTCTAGGGTATTCTTTGAGGTGAGGGGCTGTGTCTATTTTTACTTCTCATTGTATCACCAGCACTTACCACAATGTCTGTCACATAGTGGGAGAATGAATGAATGAATGTGTAGCATTTGAGCTGTGATAGAAAGGATCAGTAAGAGTTAGCTGAACAAAGATGGAATACATGCCCAAAGACCTGAAAACAAGGGAGAGTTCCCAGATATGCATGAAGAAAACATTTTTGTTTAGTTCAAGGGAGAGAGGGCATGAGGGGGCAGGCAGACACCAAACTGCAGGTGGCTTTTTAAGCCATGGTAAGAATTACAGACTGTATCCACCTGTGGACAACAGGAAGTCTTTGAATGGGATTAAGTAAATGTGAAACATATCAGTTGACCTGGAAACCAATTCTATCAAAAATGGTGGTAGCCCAGATTGGAGTGGTAGCATTAGGAATGAATATTAGCAGGTAGATTCAAGAAATGTTTAGACCAGCGTCTATCAAACTGTAGGTCATAAGCAGCGGCATGCTGGGGATGGTCAGGAGAGCTGGTTGTTGGATTTTGGGGATGTTTGCAAGCTCCTTGGTTGGGAGCTTAGATTCATCCACGGTGGATGTATTTACACCAAAGACTCAAATGCTACACATCAGGTTCCCCCTCCCTTGTCTTTAGAAGAGCTAGTTGTTGGGGTGCCTGAGTGGCTCAGTCAGTTAAGTGTCCGACTTCAGCTCAGGTCATGATCTCACGGTTTGTGAGTTCAAGCTCCGCGTCAGGCTCTGTGCTGACAGCCTGGAGCCTGGAGCCTGCTTCAGACTCTGTGTCTCCCCCTCTCTCTGCCCCTCCCATGCTCATGCTCTGTCTCTCAATAATAAATGAACATTAAAAAATTAAAAAAAAAGAAGAGCTAGTTGTTAAACATTTGCCAGTAACCCATTAGTTACTAGCATTCAAAAAAGCAACAACAGAAGGAAACATAATAGAAAATGTCAGAAAACTTTGCATAAAATGATGATAAAAATTGCATTGTGAAACTTGTGTTTCACTTGTGTGTGTGTGTGTGTGCTGGCTGGGTCATGATGCAAAAGACGTTTCTTTTACTCACAGTAAAATAAATTTGAAAGACAATGATTTAGAAAATAGAATTAAGAGAACTTGGTGATTGATGGGATTTAGGCAGTGAGGAAAGTGAGATGAGTTAAGGATGAATCATAGATTCCTGGCTTGATTAACTGGGTGGAGAGCACTGCCATTTCCTGAGATAGGGAATGCCATAAGGGAGCCCGTTTGAGGGGATGATGAGTTCAGTTTGGACATGTTGAATTTGAAATGTCTGTAAGAGATCCAAGGGGAGATTTCCTGAAGGCAGTTACATGGGTTTGGACTGTAGAGAAAGGATTGATGTGGCAATACAGAGAGAGGGTTCATTGGCCAAAAGATGGTGGTTGGAGCTTTTAGAACAAAGTGAGATCACTCAGGTAGAGTATGAGGCATGAAGGGTCCATGAGAGGGCCCTGGAAAAGATCAAGATCTAAGGGGTAGTTTGAGGAGAATGAGGCTACAAAGCAGACCGAAAGAAAAAAAAAAGCACTAGTGACAGGGAAGGAGGATAGAGAAGTCTAGTGTCTGGCAGGAAGGGGACAAGTGGGAAAAGGAAAAACTAGACAACATCTAGTAGCAAAACATATTTGAGATTTGAGACCCATTAGAAAAATGACTTTCCTCCCACAAAGTAGAAGCAAGGAAATTTTCATATTCCAAGTGGTATGTGTCTCATTCAAATCTATTTTGGATTTTGACCAGGTATACATGATAAAGAGCTAAGTAAAGAAAAATTGACCTTGTTAAGCTCAGTGGCTCTTATGCCAGATAGACAGATTTCATCCTACCCCATAAATCATGAGTTGTGGTGGCCACTGGAGCCCTTGAGGCGCTGGAGTGAAGAAGGCATGTCACCCTCACCTTTTCTGATTCTGTCACCCTTATTTATCCTGAATAGACACATGTACCTATCTTAACATTGATGACCTTTCAATTCTTAAGATTAGTTTATTTTTAAAAGGATTTAAAACCCGCTTTTATTAGTCACATTTAGATAAGGAGCTAGGCTTTTTGACAGCTGGGCTATTGCTCCTAAGACACATAGGACACAGACTCATGCAATAATAGCTAATGGCTAATAACATTGACCTCTTAGTGATAGGCACTATATTAAATGTTTTATATGAGCAACTCTTTGGAGAGGTGTTATATTATTACCATTCTGTAGATGAGGACACTGAGGCCCCGAGAGGTTCAATAAGCGGAGAAGCAAGGATACACATTTCAGCAGTGAGGCTCTCAGCCTGTACACCAGCCTCCTCTGGGGCTCTGAGGAATAGGACGCAATGGATGGGAACAGGGCTCTGGCCAGCCCTGTTTAACGTGCTCAGAACCAAAAAGTGATCCAAGTATGAAATCTCTGCGTAAATTTTTTTCTTTATTCCCCACTGACTATAAAAGTTATCGAAAATCTGTGAGATATAGAAATGCCCCAAAATGTAAGATAAATCAGTTCTGGTGAAGTTTTAACACAAGATTGAGTCTCTTATAAAACTCAGGGGTCAGATTTTACAACTTCTCCCGAGGGGAGGAAAACCACTGCAGGGATAAAGTAATAAACACTTCCTTGAGAGGAGGCATTGACTTACCTCTTAAGAAAGAGTCACCTCATATGCGCATTTAGTCTACTGGAATTTACTACACTGCTTGGCAGGCAGTGAGCCTGTGTTCCAGGGTGGGGCAAGATCCAGGAAGTGCATTGCATCAGCTTCCTGCCCAATGGGTCTCAGTCTGTCTCGCATGGTACCTCCAACCTGATGCTTCTGAAGGACTTGTCGGGGGCCGTTGTAAGTTTTGATTCAAAGGCTAACTTTATACCTGGCCCTCTTCTTAGGTCTAATTATCTCAATTTAGGGCAATTCTGAAGGCCACTTGGACCATGTCCTGAGTATTGATTGCAAGGAGACTGGTTCCTGCTACATTTTTGAGAATCTAGAATTCTGCTGGATTTTTCAGGAGTTTGTGTCCTCATTCATTTATTCAGCAATCATTTCTTGAATCCTTCTGTGTGCCAGGTGGGGTGAGCAGCAGTAAGGATGCAAAGGTGTGTCCTTGAGGAGCGCAAGCTGTAGAGGGCTGCAAGGGCTCCCATGGAAATGGCCTTAGGTCCCAGGGAATAGGACAAAGGATATTGGCCTAGATGGGAACAGGGCTCTGGAAACAGGTCTCAAAACGTTCTTCACGGTGACATAAACGGTGGTGTTAGAGAATTAATGCATCAATTCATAGGCAATTACCACATAGAGGAATCCCATCTGAAGCAGTGATGAAATATCCTCTAGCTCAGTTACAGAGATAATTTTAGAAGTTACAGATATAATTATGTAACTGTTCATTTACTGTGGGTTTAAAAGAGTATTCTTTAAGATAATCTTGTAAGGCAGAATCATAATTTATAATTTATCAGCATCTTTCCAATTTTCTCATTGGAGCTAGCCCAAATTTACATACTTGGGAGGAATCTATACATGAGGCCAGCTTTAAGAATGTACACCCTGTGTGGTCACATGTGGCCCTAGGGTCAGAAGGTCTCCACATTTTGTTTAATGTTCTGCTTCCCTATCTTAAAATTTGTAATAATTTTTGAACTAGAGGCTCCACATTTTTATTTTGCACTGGGCCCCCAAAATTATCAGCTGGTCCTGATTATGTAGCTGTGCCTTCTACACTCCGGATCAACTTCCATCTCATCCATATAATAGGTCACCCTGAATAGTATTTAACTTTGAGAACCTCAGTTTTCCTCTGCTAAAGGGTTATAAACAATACTGCTTATTCTAGAGAGGTACTCATCAGATAACGTAAAGTTATTAGCACAGTCAACTTAGATTAGACTATAAAAACAAGCAAAGAGAACTAACCAAAAAAATCTCCCCACTGCTTCTCCTTATGCAGAAATATAATATTTTTTCAGTACTTCTCACACACAAAGATATTTTCAAGGTTATAAGTCCCTCCGCCCATCCTTGGGGAAAAGGCAAATTGTGCATGCCTCCCAGAATGAACTCCTGTAATGAGGTAATCAGGGAATGTGTTTTCTTCCTGATTCTAGATCACAAATATCAAAGTAATTTATCTATACAGGCAGGCCAATAAGCTACTTCAAAATATTTTCTTCCACCACATGTCCTGCACATGTCTAAACTGGTTTCAAGTGATTTGCTTCCTTTGAGTCTTACTTTCTACAGCCTACCTGGTCTTATGGTGAAGTTTCCCCAAGAGAACTCAATTCGAATTTCTCTTAATAAACAGCATGACCGGTTTTGCTTAACTTTAATCATTTGGATCTTCTTAAAGTATACAGATGCCAGACATCAAGTTGACACACTGAACATTGTAGGAAACATGTGTTCTTTCTAGAAGAAGGTGGGGAGTGTGGTCAGCAAGGGACTCTTACGGCCCGAGCAATCATCAGAATTGGCTGAGGTAGTGAGAAACCCATGCACTTAAACCGCTAACTCTGCAAGGGGAAGAGGAACACCCTCGAACCCACATTGGAAAATCATAATTTTCCATATTTTGCAGAAATTATCTCTAATGACTCCCTAGCACATTTTGTGCTTCTCCCTCTAGTAGATTCTTATTTTTAGGACTCCAATGTTCTGGTTATCCCTGCCATGATTACATCTTCCTTCAACCTGACACCTCCCTGAACTAGCAATTTCTCTCTCTCCTTCTCTCTCTAATTGTCAACTTTCTTTAATAAATAGCAAATTTCTGGACATTTCTTGAGCTCTTGCTTTGTGCCAGTGCCCAGTTTCAAGTTGCAGTGAGGCCATCTCTGCATTATTTGTCACATCTGTCCTCTGTGTGCTGCTTCTAGAACTGTTAAATGTCTCTTTTTCCATTCAATAAATATGGACCAGTGTCTAGAATGTGTCAGACACATAAATGCAGCAGTATGTAAGGTAGATGTGGTCCTGCTCTTGTGACAGGGCTCTCAGCATTAACAGAAATACAGACATTAGATGACACCATGGTATTATGCCCTCGCTAGTGCAAGGGAGGGATGGTAGGGTCAATTATTATTATTTTTTTCAAGTTGAGTTGTACTGTTTGTTTTTCAACTTCATTTTAATTTTTATCAGAATTCACCAAAAGCTCTAGAAGGTTTATATTAAAAAGCAGAATGTCCCTGCCATACCCAACTGGAGCCCTTAGTCTCCTTCCTATGCCTTGTCCTGATCCCCAGTGAAGGCCTTATTCAACAATGTCAGTTGTTTTTTTCTTTTTTAGCTTTTACATGTATATTTGTTTTTTTTTAAATAATTTATTTTGAGAGAGACAGAGAGAGAGAGTGGGCAAGTCAGGGAGGGACAAAGAGAAAGGGAGGGAGAGAGAATCCCAAGCAGGCTCTACACTGCCAGCACAGAGCCCAACACAGGGCTTAAACTCACAAACTGTGAGATCATGACCTGAGCTGAAATCAATAGTTGGAGGCCTAACCACCTGATTCACCCAAGTGTCCTTTTATCTGTATTTCTCAAAAGTAGTCATATATTGCTGATATTCTTGATTTACCAAGTTTAGATAGTATCTTCTGATTACTAATATGGATGATATGTCCAGCAATTTTATAACTCCTTCCCTCCTTTTTTCTTATCTTTTACCCAACAAATATATTTCTATCATATTTGGGCAGGCTAAATCAGTCTTCTGTATTTAATTATTTTCCTTATGCTTTTGGTGTTGTGTCTAAAAATTCTACCAAACCCAAATTCCTTATGTTGTCTTCTGGAAGTTTACAGTATTGAGCTTGACATTTAGATTTGTGATGCATTTTGAGTTTATTTTTGTGAAAGGTTTAAGGTTTGTATCCAGATTGAGGTTTTTTTTTTTTTTCATATGGACTTCCAATTGTTCCAGTACTATTTGTTGAAAGGATATCCTTTATCCATTGAATTGCCTTTGTGCCTTTGTCAAGTATCAGTTGACTATATTTATGTGGATCTATTTCTGGGCTCTTTATTCTGTCCTATTAACCCTTGTGTCTGTTCTTTCACTAGGGCCACATTGTCTTGATTACTGTAGCTTTATAGTAAGTCTTGATGTCAGGTAGTATCAGTTCTCCAATTTTCTTCTTCTTCAACATTGAGTTGGCTATTCTGGGTTCTTTGCCTTTCCAGATAAACCTGAGAATTTGTTTGTCAAGATCCACAAAATAACTTGCTGGGATTTTGATTGGACTTGTGTTTGAATCTACAGATCAAGCTGATAAGAACTGACATCTTAATAATATTGGGTCTTCCAATCCATGAATATAGACTCTTTCTTCACTTACTTACATCTTATTTATTTCTTTCATCAGAGTTCTCTAGTTTTTGCATATAGATCTTGTACATATTTCATTAGACTTATACCTAAGTATTTCATTTTTGGTGCTATTGTAAATGATACTGTTTTCAATTTGAGATATTAACTGTCCATTGCTAGTACATAGGAAATAAATTCATTTTAGTATATGAACCTTGTATCCAGTGACTAATTAGTTCTAGGAGGGTTTTTGTTAGTTACTTGGAATTGTCTTCATAGATAATCATGTCATTTGTGAACAAAGACGGTTTTACCCTTTCCTCTTAATCTCTATATAACTTTCCTTTCCTTTCTTGTCCTTTTGCACTGGCTAGGAGTTCCCATATGATATTGAATAGAAATGGTGAGAGAGGACATTTTTGCATTATTCTCAGTCTTAAGGATAAAGCATCCAGTATTTTTTGTTTTTTGTTTTTACCATTAAGTATGATGTTAGCTGTAGGTTTTTAAATAGATGGTTCTTTACCAATTTGAGGAAGTTCTCAATTGAATCTTTGCTGAGTTTTTCTTTTTTAAAAATCATGAATAGGTATTGGGGTTTGTCAAATTCTCTTTCTGCATCTATTAATATGATCATATTATTTTTCCTCTTTAGCCTATTGATATGGCAGATTATATTAACTGATTTTTGGAATGTTGACTGGCTTTGCATACCTGGAATAAACTCCACTTGGTCTTGCTGAATAATTCTTTTTATACATGGTTGGATTAGATTTTCTAATATTGTTGAGGATTTTTGTATCTATGTTCATGGGATATATGTGTCTGTAGGATTCCTTTCTTGTAATGTCTCTAATTTTGATATTAGGGTAATGGTGGCTTCATAGAATCAGTTAGAAGTTGTTTCTTCTGCTACTATTATCTGAAAGAGATTGTGGAGACTTAGTATAATTTCTTCTTTAAATGTTTAGTAGAATTCACCAGTGAAACCATCTGGATCTGATGCTTTCTGTTTTGGAAGGTCACTAATAATTGATTCGATTTCTTTAGTAATACAGGAATATTCATATGATCTATTTCTCCTTGAGTGAGTTTTTGTAGAATGGTCCATTTCATGTAGAATATCAAATTTGTGGGCTTAGAGTTGTTTACAATTTTCCTTAATTATTTTTTTAATGTCTTTGGGATTAGCAGTGAGACTCCTCTTCAATTTCTGTTAGTAATTTGTCTTCTCTGTTCTTTTATTAGTTAGCCTAGCTAAAGCTTAATCAATTTTACTGATCTTTACAAAGAATTAGCTTTTGGTTTTGTTTATTTACTGTGTTCAATTTCATTACTCTGCTCTGATTTTTATTATTTCCTTTATTCAGCGTGCTTTTAACTTAAATTGCTCTTTTTTCTTTAGCCTCCTAAAGTGGAAACTTAGATTATTGGTTTTTAGACCTATTTCTTTTCTTTCTTCTCAAAAATGGTTTTTAATGTTTATTTATTTCTGAGAGAGAGAGAGTGAGAGAGTGAGAACTCGCACGCACGTGGCAAGAGTGGGGAAGGGGCAGAGGGAAAAGGGGACACAGAATCCAAAGCAGGCTCTAGGCTCTGAGCTGTCAGCCCAGAGCCTGACACGGGGCTTGAAATCATGAACTGTGAGATCATGACCTGAGCTAAAGTCAGATGCTTAACTGACTGAGCCACCCAGGCACCCCATCTATTTCTTTCTAATATATGCATCCAGTGTTCTAAATTAACCCCTATACACTGCTTTCTCTGAATCCTATTCATTATGATGACTTACATTTTCATATTTTTTAAGTTCACAATATCTTAAATTTCTTTTGACACTTACTCCTTGGCACATGTGTTATTTATTAATGTGTTACTTAATCCCCAAATATTTTGAGATTTTCTAGCTATCTTTCTGTTATTGATTTGTAGTTTAATTCCATTGTATACTGTGAACATGCTTTGTATGATTTCTATTCTTTTAAATTTGTTAATAAGATGTGTTTCATGGTCCTGAATATGATCTGTCTTGGTAAATGTTCCATGTGAGCTTCAGTAGAATGTGTACTCTGCTCTTGCTGAATAGAGTATCCTATACATGTCAATTAGATCAGGCTGATAGATGGTATTGTTCAGGTCAATTATATCCTTGCAATTTTTTTGCCTGCTCCATCTATCAATTACTGAGAGAGATGTTGAAATTTCTACTATAATAGTGGATTTGTATATTCTTATTGCATTTCTATCAGTTTTATCAGTTGTTAGATGCATACTCATTAAAGATTATTACGTCTTCTTAGAAAATTAATCCCTTTACCATGTAATGCTTCTCTTTGTCCAAGATAATTTTGTTTGTTCTGAAGTGTGTTTTATCTGAAAAAAATATAGCTACCCCACCTTTATTTTGATTAGCATTAGTATGTTAAGTATTTCTCATTTGCTTTTTGCTTATCTATGCCTTTACATTTTAAGTAGGTTTCTTATAAGTAACACATATTTGGTATTGTTATTTTACCTATTCTGACATACTTTGTCTTTAAATTCCTATATTTAGAAACCAGTGACATTTAAAATAACTATTGATATAGTTGGATTACTATTCATTGTACTTGTTTTTGTTTGTTTGTTTTTCTATTCATTGTATCTGAGTCTTGTTTTTCTTCTCCCTCTTTTCTGTTTTCTCTGTTTTAATTAATTTTATATGCTTTCATTTTCCCTTCTCTCTTAGAATGTCAATTATGCCTCTTTTTTGAAATTGTTTTCTAGTGTTTCCCTAGAGTTGCAATACACATCTACAACAAATCTAAGTCAACTTTCAAATATCAATTCATAGATAGTGCAAATACTTAATAATAAAGTATTCTCAATTTCTCCCTTCCATTTTTTTATAACTTTGTTGTTACTCATTTCACTTATTCACATACAATAATCACCCATACAAGTTTCTGTAGATCCAAGTTTCTGACCTATCTGATTTTGTTTCTCTTTTAAGGACATCTTTTTTTTTAAAAGTTTATTTATTTATTTTGAGAAAGACAGAGGGAGAGCAAGAGAAGGGGAGGGGCAGAAAGAGAGGGAGAGAGAATTCTAAGCAGACTCCATGCTGTCAGCACAGAGCTTGATGTGGGGCTTGATCTCACAAACTGTGAGATCGTGATCTGAGCTGAAATCAAGAGTTGGATACTTGACTGACTGAGCCACCCAGGTTCCCCTTAAAAGCATTGTTTAACATTTCTTCTAGGGCAGGTCTGTGGGCAATGAGTTCTCTCTTTTTTTTTTTTTTTTTGTTGTCTCAGAAAAAAATCTTTATTTCTCGTTCACTTTTTATTTTTTTAAAGTAAACTCTATGCCCAATGTAGGGCTTGAACTCACAACTCTGAGTTCAAGAGTCACAAACTCCACTGACTCAGCCATCCAGGCATCCCTCCTTCACTTTTAAAGAATAATTTTGCTTACTATAGAATTTGAGGTTTTTGTTTTCTTTCAATGATTTAAATATTTTACACTACTTTCTTCTTGCTTGCAGTGATTTCTGATGAGAAGTATGCTATAAATTCTATCCTCTTTATTTTATAAGTAAAAAGTATCCTTCACTTCTCCAATTCTGCTCCAGCTTCATTCAAGATCTTGTCTTTGGTTTTCTGCAGTGTGAATACAGTATTTGTAGATGGATTTTGTATTTATCCTGCTTGGTATTCTCTGAACTTCCTGGGTATGGATCTGTGGTTTGGTGTCTGTCATTAATTTTGGGAAATTCTTGGCCATTATTACTTAAAATATATCTTCTGCTCTGTTCTCCACCTTCTGGATTCTAATTCTGGTATATTACATCTCTTGAAATTATTTCACAGTTTTTGGGTATTCTGTCCCATATTTTTAATTATATTTTCTCCTGCACTTCAGTTTGAGAAGTTTATACTGATATGTTGTTCTTGGCTGTGTCCAGTCTACCCATGAGCCCACCAAAAGTGTTCTTCATTTCTGTTAAGTGTCTTTGACTTGTAGCCTTTATGTTTCTTTCTTAGAGATTCCAACTTTGCTTACAATATACCTGTTTTCATATGTTGTCTACTTTTATGATGAGATCCCTTAATTTATTAATTATAGTTATTTTAAACTCATTAGAGTTCTAAAATCTGTGTAATATCTAATTCTGATGCTTGCTTTGCCTCTTCAGAATCTATTTTTTTATTACTATTATCATGTTTTGTAATTTTTTATTGTTGTTGAAAGTCAGACATGACATTTCTGGTAGTAGAAACTAAAGTAAATAGAATTTTAGTGTATTAGTCTAACTAAGACTTGGGCTATGTTTGGTGTTTGCTTTAGCCATAAGTGCTAGAGGCTTCAGTTTCCTTCAGAGTCCTTGTTTTTCCTCTTCCTTTTATCTTTGAGTTTCCCTAAGAATTCCTTCTTAAATAGAATCTATATCATGTAGCTCTCTCAACTATAATCCACTGTTACACTGGAGCCCTGTTGATGTGGTGGTAGGTGTGGGGATGGGGTTGTGTTCCATCCCCATGGATGGTTAAATCTTAGGCTTTTAGTGAGACTGTGTCTCTGGATTGTGAAACAGGAAGGCTAGAGAGGGGCTACAGTGGGGTAATTGCCTCTCCCCCACATCTGTAAGGCTCTAGTAAAGAAGGCCTGTGTTGTTGAGAATGCTCTGGGTATACATTGGAATTGTTATTTTGTCACTCTTCTTTCCAGAAACACAAGAGTTTCTCTTGGCTTTTCACCATTGATCTCACCCATCTTTGAGTCTTTATCAGCTAACACAGCCAATACAGAGTAATAATGTAGACATCTGTAATACAAATAAATCAGTAAATAAAGGTTAAGTCCATAAAGAGTGTAGAATAAAAAGTAGAGAGTATTTCCACCTCAACATTGGTGACTGCATTCAAAATGCGGAGCAATTTCAAATTTATATCCATTAAACAGAGGCAAAAATGTTGATTTTTACTAATTTATAAGATGGGAAAATAGTAGTGCTTTGCAAGTTCCAGAATTCTATCAGTCTAGCCCTTCCTCTGGTCTGCTCCAGAAGCTCTGCTTCCACTCCTTCCTGCTCACAGTGTCCTACTGTATCCCCTTTTTCTTGGTCAGTAGTTTCTAGTCCTGCTGACCTTGAATCTCTCCCTTGCCCTGATTTCATTTTTGTCAGTCCAATGGGAAAGCCCACATTCCCCCTATTGTCCACCCCACCTGAAAGGTGAATGGATGCTTACAAACAGCTTCAAGCTGGAAACCTTCAGACCTTGATTCAGTTTAAATTTCTTCCATCTCAATGTCCTTTCCATTTCTACATCACTGGCCAAATTCATATCTAATTTCCTGTTAATTCCTGTTCCCCACCTCACTGAAGTTTTCTTTTTAAAGTGTTTTAAAATGTATTTAATATATGGTAGAATTTTTACATACTTCCATGCATGTTACACCTACGTAGGGTCATTTATAATGAAGGCTAAAACAACTCAGGAAAGCCATACAATGCCCTGTGGAAATCTCATAAATTAAAGTAGCAAAAACTGAAGCACTAAAATCCTACCGGTTCATAAATGTTTTCAGATCTAGCCTGGGGGAAGGAGAAAATTTAAATTAAATTAAATTAAATTAAATTAGAGTTCTACTTTTTACTCTCTCCTGAGTAAGTGGCAAAAATGATGTTTTAGCAGAGCCAAATAGAAGAATGATGCTAAGCCTTAGTAAATTCTTCTCTTTATTTCAATGAATGCACACCAGGCGACTTCTCTGGTGATCTCTGTTAGAACAAGACAAGGCTGCAAATAAAGCTTGCTTGTGCCCTATGGGCTCAAATAATTGAGTCACAACTAAAGGGAAGTGACACTTAACCAGAATGCATTTGTTTTAGACAACAAAGACAACAAGAAATCCAGGTGTTGAGTCACTAAAAAAATGAACAGATACATGAACACAACAAAAATTCAAAGCTATTTCCATTCTTCAATGTTATCCTTGTATCTTAAAAAGTTGTTTTTTCCCTCCAGTTTTACATAGCATTTTTATTGCATTCCTTGTTCCTAAAGTAATATTATGAGACCCCTGAAGGTCATTAAAAGGACATAATGTAATAAGATCAAAGGGACACCATCACACTTGGTGGATGGCTGCTTTAAAGAAAACCTGAGGAGAGAGCATTCCCTCCCTTATTGTCACACCCAAAGACCAACTTCCGGACTATACTGGTATTATTAATATTCTATTTCTTTTCATTAAGCAGTGACACAGTGAGTATTTGGATACTGTCTATGTTACAAACGAGAATAACAAAAGAAGGGCTGCTACCATGGAAACCTACCTGATGGCCTTTGTGGTGAGCTCCTAGCTACTTGAATGCAAGCAAACTCCACACAACAAAGGGCCGATCAACGTTAGGCATTACGCTTGTATGCAAGAGCACTGATTATTAACTTTAATGAATACCTTGAACATTGCAATCCAAGAGAGCATTATTCTTGTCCAACCTCTATTAGATAAGCACAGGGGAACGTGCATTAAGATATACTTTGGATTGCAAAGCCAGAGTCAATTTAAGGCCATCTCCCACTATTTGTCTCTTGTAAAAATAAGCTATATAGCTAGTGTAAAGATGCATGCACTTAGAAATAAACTATTAAAAGCAAACTAAGAAACTGGACTGTTGCCAGCTACATTTCAATAGATCAACCTCACTTAATTTGTATGTGTCAGATATTTCTTCCTCTGCACAGTGCCTTCCTCAGAGGAAAATTCATTCAAAGTCTTGGAGCATACGGTGTTTTAAATGTAGCTCTATTTTCTGCGTGGTGATTTTAAAGAAGGATTTATTTGGTTAAGTTCAGGCAATATCCCTATTAATGCAATATGCTATTAAAAATTCAGGTATTCCATAGTTTAATAATTTTGAGGTGTATACACAGCTAAAATTTTAATTAACAAACAGAAATAAAAAGTTATGTTAACAAAATTGATGGTAATGGGGAAAGCATATTACTAAGTTTTCTTTCTTTTGGCAAAGCACTTTGACCCTCTTCGATGTCAATTAAAAGGCTATCATTAATGCTAGATTATATTTTAAATTTTGACTAATATGCCATTCTTTTCTACATATGTCCACCTGAGTGAGTAGCCTGTTGTCACTTTCAATTTTGTTCTAGAAATCTTCATTTAAGAATGGAACAGCAAATGTGGACAAAGGGAAAAAATGGGAGGATTGATAAGCTAATATTTCTGAAAAATTTATTTTTAACTTTGATGGAAAACGTGTTCAGAAATACAAATATATATGTTTTTACAAATATTCCAATTCTCTAATTCTCTTATTTTTTTAAGGTGTGAAAATTCATCTGGGAAGAGTTGCAACTGCCATTGTTTTGAAAAGACATTACTATCCATCCCTAGTTCTTCCCATCATTGACCTGCATAGATTCGTGGTTTTGAAAGTATGCATCATTCATTTTTTCACTTATTCCTTCAAAATTTACTGGGCCCCAGTTATGCAGCACGCACTGTCTCAGGTGTTGGGGATAATTTGGAGAATGGCTTAGTAGTTCCTGCCCACCAACTTATAGTCAAATGGTGGTGCAGGGGTGAGGTTTCAAAGTAGTGCTGTAAGTGCTGTGGTGGGGTGATTAGGGATGCCATGGGGATACTTGAAAGGAGCACCTAACACCAACCAAAGTGTCAGGGGATTGTTTCCTGGGGGAATTGACCTCTGATCTGAGACTTGAAGATAGATGGCAAATGGAGGTAAGTCCTGGAAGAAAATGGTTCCCACAGAGAGAAAGAGATTGCCAACAGCAGAGCTGAGTGAGACCAAGTTCAAGAAACTGCAAGTTTAGTAGAACTGGTGAATGGAGTTGTGGGGACGAGGCAGAGCTCACTTCAGAGGGTTTTGTGTGCCATAAAAGTATATGATAGTGCAGCATTATTTTGTGGTCTCAAATTCAACCAGGTATCCCTCTGGCCTGGTATATTATGCTTTCCTGTAAGCTCTTTCTCCCTTTAACTGTGTGGCTATTTTAATCAACTGACGAATGGATAAAGATGTGATATATACTCCACATAGACAATATTACTCGGCAATCAAAAAGAACGAAATCTTGCCATTTGCAACAATGTGAATGGAACTAGATGTATTATACTAAGCAAAATAAGTCAGTCACAGAAAGACAAATATATGGTTTCACTCATATGTGGAATTAAACAAAACAGATGAACATAAGAGAAGGTAAGGAAAAATAATGTAAAAACAGAGAGGGAGGCAAACTTTAAGAGACTCTTAAGTACAGAGAACAAACTGAGGGGTGCTGGAGGGGTATTGGGTGGGGAAATGGGCTAAGTGTGTGATGGGCATTAAGGAGGGCACTTGTTGGGATGAGCACTGGGTGTTATATGTAAGTGATGAATCACTAAATTCTACTCCTGAAACCATTACTACACCATATGTTAACTAACTTGGATTTAAATAAAATAAAGAAAGGGAAAAAATTCCATTATGGATCTGTATTTAAGTATTAAACTATTTGTCGAATAAAATAAACAGCTAAAAAAAATTATGTGGAGGCTTTATTCATTACACTTCCATCTTTAGCCAAAAAGCTGGAAACAATCCAAAAATGTCCATCAACCCAAATGTTTGTCCATGAATGGATAAACAAATTGTGCTATGTCTGTGGAATATTATTTGGCTATAAAGAGGAATGCAGTGCCAATATATGCTACAACATGGATGAATCTTAAAAAAATCATGATGAGTGAAAGAAGCCAGACATAAAAGGCCACATATTGTGTGGTTCCATTTATGTGAAGTATCTAGGATAGGCAAATCCATAGAGACAGAAAGTAGAGTAGTCATTTCCAAAGGCTGGAAGGAGGAGAGAATGGGGAGTGACTGCTTAAATGGTAGAGGGATTCTTTTGGAGGTGACAGAAATGTTCTGGAATTAATAATAGTAGTGGTGGTTGAACAACTTCATGAATATTCTTAAAACCACTGGATTGTATGTAAATTATATGCGTACAAAAATCCAACAATAGGTGTAGATGAAACAAGTTTGGCAATATATTGATAATTACTGAAGTTAGGTGATGGGTAGTAGGGGTTTATTGTATCATTCCCTCTTAAAACAATAAAACAAGCAAGCCAAAAAAACCCTTCCATATCACTCACCTTTCTCCTTGCATTTAGATAATGTCATGTCTCAAAGAAAACAGAAGCCAAGAGAACAATTCACTTAGCTTGTGGTCACCAAACTTTAATGTTTGCTTCTTATTCATTCACCTCTGTGTTTAACACATGCTTTGAGCCAAAGGTTTTGCCAAGAGGTGGGGATACTGCAGTGAACAGAAGAGGCATAGCCCCCACGCTCAGGACTTCACCATCTGGTAGGAAAGCCAGGCACAAGACTGATAGGTGAGGAAGGACATGTATGAATGTCCTGAGGCAAGAGAGAGCACAGTGTGTCTGAGGATGGAAAGAAGTCAAATGTGACTGAAGGGTAGAGGGTGATCGGGCAAGGGCAGCAGATGAGGTGGTGCAGGTAGGCAGGAGTGAGGTCATACAGGGCCTCTGAGGTCACTGAAAGGTTTCAGCAATCAGAGGCTCTCCAGATACTGTCACTTCTTCAAGGGCAGTTCTTTTTTTTTTTTTTTAAGTTTATTTATTTATTTTGAGAGAGAGAGTGTGTGAGTTGGGGAGAGGGGCAGGGAAGGAGAGGGAGAGAGAGAATCCCAAGCAGGCTGTGTGCTGTGCTGACGGCCTGCTGATGCAGGGCTTGATCTCACGAACCATGAGATCACGACCTGAGCCAGAATCAAGAGTTGGATGCTTAACTGACTGAGCCACCCAGGTACCCCAAGGGCAATTCTTTTTCATCTGTGTAGGCAGGAAATGAAAGTATCAAGAAGAATGGTGAAGTCACTGTTCTTTCTCTCAATAGTGGCTCAGGCATGAGAAAAATGTCTCTGCTAAGGATGATAATCAGTGTGCCTGGTTGCCTTCTGTTATTTATTGCCCCAAACAACAGGATGTCATGGTAGGTATGGGGCAGAGGGAGATCATATGGATGATGAACCCAGAACAAGAGAGGTAGCTGCCACCAAAGAATGCTATTGCGTGTGGCTCTATTCCTACTGAGTGGGATGGGAAATCTGACGCTCTACCTCTGCAGCGATTCCTATTGCTATTCCTATTCCCTTGAACCTCAAGGCCACCTGTCACAGGTCCTGTTTATAAATGTAGCCCAGCCATAGATTTTGCTATTTTGACTGTGCTGTTCTTGCATGCCTCTGGTCAGATGCTGCTGGGTGTACAGACTTGGGTAACAGTGTCGCCCACACAATGCCCATTTATGAAGGTTACACCTGGTCCCTGTTATCTTATTTCTGAACCCAGCTTGTTGAGATTTGGAAGAATATTTCCAAAGACTGAGAAAAAGATGTTATAGCTTCACTACCACAGAAGTGAAGGAAATGTACCTGACACCGAGGAGAAGTGGTGCCATCCTTTTCTGGATGCCAAACAGGAGGTACTGCTGTTTAGTGTCCTCTCTGGAGAACAGAACTGAGCTCCCTGAAGTCAGTTGAAGCTCTCTGAAAATGACAGGGTCTTAGACCCAGAAGCACTTTCTAGCCATCCTTCTTAGGCATGAGATCATGACATTCATGAGAAGGCCTCTAATGCAACCATAAGATGTGATGTTTATAGTGGGAAGGGCCCAGATGCCAATACAATGTGCAGTGTGTGGCTGGTGGTATTACCAAGTAGGCCAGTGTTACTGACTTCAGGACACAGATGACACAGCCCTGAAGCCAACTACAATGAAAATTAAGGTTACTACTCCTTTGATTGCAATTATGGTGTCGGGCTACACCTTTGACCTTCCAGCAGGTGTGGATTAGCAGATAGAGTACCAGTGAGTTTGGCCTGTATGTTTGCCATTGCAAATACTTTTAAATGAACTGCTGGCAGATACACAGTTTTCTGTACGAGTCAGTCCACAAGTAGAGGTTTGCCCTGGCAGAGGTATACATCTTACGTTAGACTCGTCTACCTGGAATATGCCTTTTTAAAAAGACACTTGTCCTTGCCTGACAGGAAGGCAAATAGCATTGTTTAGCACTGTCCTCATTAACTATTTCTTTATAATGCATTTTCTGAAATTTTGTATGTACGTTGGGTTTAAAGTTTATACATTCAGTTGGGCATTCTGTGTGACACAGGGAGGCTAAGGGTAATGTGTTTATGGAAGGGACTTGGCCTGATATGAGGGCTTTTGGCTGACTGACAATTTCGTGTGAGCTATTCACTCCTCTGGGGCTTGATTAGATCTGAACAGAGTACTAATGGCAATTCCTGGATTTCTCTAGAGGCTGGCAAAACTTTATGAATGAACTGTCACTTCTTTCTTGCAGTCTTTCAGCAGAGCTAGGAACAGAGCTAATCCAAGCCTTTGGACTCCATTTTCTTTCTCATCCAATGTTTTTTCAGCAGGAAAGCACAGGGCTTAAACTACTCACTATAGTGGCAAAACAATTTGTGTATTTGTACCTGTAAATTTATGCACTGTCTTAATTTATGTAAGATTTTGGTACGTATTTCTCAGCTTTTAAGGATGACTTACACATCTTATTTTTCTACTGCCATGTGAGAATATCACAGCCCAAGGATACGTCATGGCATAAGGAAAAATAAAAGTGCTACCAAAAAGAAAAAAAAAAACCCACAAAAAACCCAAACAGGAAAAAACAAACAATTGAAGAGTTTTAAAGTAGGAAGGTTGACATGATCAGATTTGCATTTTAAAACACTCTGGCCAAAAGGGGAGGGCTGAAGGGAGATAGCATAAGAAAGTGAGTGAAGAGGGTTTGAGCATGTCCCATGAGGGTGGGACAAGATCAATAGGGCCTGCTAAGGAGAACGAGGAAGAGGGTGCCAGAGAAAGCCTGTCATCATAGGAAATGGGCAGACCAACCAACCAACCAACCACCCATCCAAAGGAACATGAACAAAATAGGTTCAAAGAAGTACGTCATACAGAGGTGAAAATAACGTAGTTCTGGTGGGAAGAGGAAAGGTGGATTTTAGTTCATCCTGATGGGAGGAGGGCAAAATGTGGCCAGCTCCAAGTTCACTGAAACTTCTTTGATGGACTATGATTTGCCCTCTCTTGCTTCCAGACCATCTCCTTTCTCTGCCTGGGGCACTTTTACCCCACTTTTACTGGACCTTCATTTGGCTAACACTTACTCACCCTCAAGGGCCAGCTTATATGTCACTTCTTTCAGGGGACTTTCATGACCCTGTAAGTCTCGGTTAGGGAATGTTCCTCTGGGCTTTCAGAGCCTCATGTATTTCTACTATTATAAACAGCCCTCATCAACTGTAGGGTAATTGCTTTTTAAATTTTTCTGTATCCTTCAATAGACTGTCAGTTCCTTGAGGGCAGAGTTGAAGTTTAATATATTGTTTACCCTCTGCACCTAGCAGAATGCCTGACACACGGTAGGGACACAATTAACATTTGTTTGAGAGAGTTAATGAACCTTGTTGTGAGTCAACATTGACACAGATCTTTCAGATTAAGGAAGAATTAAAATGTTACGATAATAATAATTAAGCTAGTGCCTTCTCTTTGAAAATTACTAGGGAAATGGGTCTACTTACATGTTAAAGGTCAAAGTTTCACGTGGTTATTTTAGATTCAGTGTTTCTTGCCATTTCCATTAATTAGATCTCAAACCAAAGGTCATTTTGGCTGTAAATTTCTTTTCACTTTTGTGGCATGAACTCAAATCTGGTACAGATACCTCCTCAACTGAATTGTTTATTTTCTATCAATTTTTATTTTATGCCTCTGGGGAGAACAGCAATGTTGGGTGCTGTGGGAAACACAAATGCCTAGGAACTCTTTTCTCCCAGTTATTGCAGGCTGTGGAAATCCTCTGCTGAAGGTGTAACTGGGCAGGGCTGAGGGTCACCGTGAGGATGTTCACATCATCCCCTCCTGCAGCCACCAGAGGATATGTTCTGAACCTTCAAAACGCTCCCATACTCTCTAAGACACCAAGAGAGTACACCTCAAGGAAATGAAAAGGCTATAATTTGTCTAATAAATGAATCTTTCCTCTACTTGAAATGTTTTTATTGCCTGAACTGGGTTACCTCCCATATAGGATGTCATTCTGGCAAGGAGTGCAGTCTGTGTGGTTTTTTTCTAAAAGTCTACCAGCATCAGTTGGCAATTTACATGAATCAGGCTGGTAGGAGAAAAGACAAGCTGAAATTCAATACTAGAAAAACGGGTGGTAGGAATATTGTAAACCACTTTACCTGGATATCATTGAGCTAAGTGTAAAGTAGGTGTATGTATGTATATATATAATTTAAATTTTCCCTACTTTATCTGCTTGCATTTAAAACTCAGACACTGTCACAATTTCTCTTATTAAACAATCTATCTTGAGAATATTTCTTGACATTTTGATTGATGTGATGTCTAAAGAAAATGTGTTTGTATTAACCCTTAGAAAACTGTAGATAAGGAAGCTCTCTTTATTTTCCTTAAGACCAGTTCAACTACTGACCTTTCTCTTGCTCTAAATAGTGAAGGGAAGGGATCTGGCAGGCAGATTTGAAAAAAAATTAACCAAATAACCTCATAACTACAACTGCTCTTTAACTCCTTAGATGGAAATGAACAGGGCACTAAAGCAGTGTACCATGGAGAAGCTGATCCAAGTCTTGGGAATCAGAGAAGGCTTCCCTAAGAGAGCAGAGACCTGAAGAATGAGTAGGATTTAAGATGAATAATTGTGGGGGCATGAATAAATGTGGGTGGAGGTATGAAGAAGGTGAAAGCTTTGAACTTAGAAGAAACTTAGATTGCTTTTGACTATCACTGTGACTGGAGCTAGCAAATGAAGAGTGCAGAGGAGGAAGAAGAGGCTAGAGAGGTCAGTGGGGTCAGATAATGCAGGTCCCCTAAACCATGCAAAGGAACTTTGGACTTTATTTCTATAAGCAATGGGAAGTCTTCAATACTCTCTGAACGAGGGAGTGACATGGTCATGTGTGTTTTTATTTTAATGTTTATTTATTTATTTTAAGAGAAAGAGAGAGAGAGAGAGAGAGAGAGAGAGAGACAGGGCATGAGTGGGGGAAGGGCAGAGAGAGAGAGAGGAAGACACAGAATCTGAAACAGGCTCCAGGCTCTGAACTGTCCACACGGAGCCTGATGCAGGTCTCTAACCCATGAACTGTGAGATCATGACCTGAGCCGAAGTCGGACACTCAAACGACTAAGCCACCCAGGCGCCCCTTGTCAAGTGTGCTTTTAAAGGATCACCCAAAGATCCTACAGGTAGACAGGGAATGCCAGTTCTGTGCAGTGGTTCAGGAGAGAGATGACGGAAGCTGGTACCATGGTATTGACAGTGGAGAGGGAACAAAGTGCAAAGATTCTAGAAGTTCGTTGGAGGCATAGAAGCCAGAACTTGGTCAATGACTTATCTGTAAGAGGTCTCAGAAGCTGAGTTGTGGTTGTCTCATATATTTCTGGCACAAACACTTGGGTGGAGGGCAATGCCCAGGGAACACAGGTTTGAGATGCAGCTGGGAAAGCAAGTACTGCATGAGCTTGGTGTGCAATTGCAAGCATGAAAAACTTATGAGTAGGTATCAGAAGAGAGCTCTGAGCTGGGGTTCCTGGATGGAAGAAATCACAAACACGGAGTGGATGCGTTTACTTAGGGACAGTATGTAGTAAGAAGAAGAAGACCTCGGTTAAGAAAGTAGATCTCAAACTGAGTATTTTTACCACAGTAAAAAGTGAAAGTTAATAAATAAAAAATAGAAGAAGACCGACAGCTGAGCTCCAAAGAACCCCAGCACTGGGATTTGGGTACAGTGGTGGGAGGATCCCGCAGACAACACTGTGAGGGATCATTTTGATAACTGGAAGGAAAATTGGGAGACTGTTACATCATCCAAGTCTAAGAAGAGAATAACTCAAGAAGGGGCATAATTGAGTATCAGAACTGCTGAAATATCAGTGGAGAAGAGGTCTACAAAGCACTCAAAGATTTTAGCAAAATAGGAGTCACTGGTGACATCAACAAAGGTTTTGCTAAAGTAATGCAGCTAAACTCCCATTGGAATGGGTTAATAATGATAAATAAATGATAAATAATGATAAATTAAAAGTATACACTCTTCTCTGGCTTTACATACACTAAAGATTAATACTACTTTAATCATCACAACAATCCTATGAGGCAGGTACTCTTATTACACCATTCTGTAGGTGAGGAAACAAAGGCACAGAGAGGTTGAATGACTTGCCCAAAGTCATACAGTAGAAGCCGAATTCAAGCTCAGGCAATTCAGGTCACTAATCTATTCTCTTAGTGGCTACACTGCCTATCCCTTAGTGTGTAAAAGGGACTAGAAACAAGCTTCAGAGAAGCTTGAATGTGAATAGGGAGTCCATGCAGTAGCTAGATGTAAAAGGGTGTGGTCCCAGAAAGGCAATTTGTGTTTAAGATAGGACTAAGATGCAGAGTGTTTCAGAATTCATTAGAAGGACCTGTCGGTAGGATTGGAGGTACAGCAGGAGAATGAAATGAGGATGGACGAAGGGCTGGAGGGGGGAGGAGCCAGAGCACAGAGGGATCGTCACTTGTGGGAAGGTGTAGAATTTCTATTATCACAGGAGGCAAGAAGAGAGGGAGTACAGTAAAGATGTCTGAGGGAAGAAATGGAGAGAGTTTCTGTTTAAAGTCTTTTAGAGTCTCTGTGAAATACAAGATTAGGCCATTTTCTGAGGGAGGACTGCGGAATGTGAGGTGGGGGGTAGAGGGAGGGGGGCAGAGCTGGTAGAAGAAATGCAAAGTAAATTTGCCAAGGAACATTGAGGACACAAACCGCATCAAACTGGTGATTCCAGAAGACTACAGGGAAAGGAAATAGTTGTGTTGGTATGGATATAGTGCTGGGAAGTATGGGAAGGGTCATAATCACATAGAAAATGATTCTTGGGCAGGGGGCATGGTTAACAGCATATGGGGAATTCAAGTTCTTTAAGTGCTCCCAGCAAGTCTGAGAACCAGCTGTTGGGGGTAGGAGAAGACGAAATTCAGAACAATAAATACTGGGAACCGAGATGGATTATACACACAAGCCTCTTCTGTCCAGATGCAGATCTAAGAAGCTGATTTACTCAACACCCAAGTGAGCACTCTGAGGGGCCGAGGGCAAGCCCTACTCTCAGTTGGCAAGGCCCGCATTGTCCAGACAGACTTCTCCTTAGAAGACGAGAGAAAAACTCCTCTCAACAACGTGTTTGTAAAAACAAGCAGACCAGAATAATGGGAAAGCAATGACATTCTCCATTCTCAGGGGAAAAGCAGAGCTTGGGAAATAACTTAATGTACGAACCATAAGAAATTTTCAGAAAGCTCTTCAGCATTCTTAATAGGTTGTAAGGGGACACGAAGCCCATGAAACAGGACCAGAATCCATAAGAAAGGCAAAGGATAAACTGACAATAAAGGGAGGTGGGGAAGAGAGAGAGGAAGAAATAGGACTTTCCCATACACTCCTCAGACATTTCAGATTTTTGTGGTGGGAGGGAGGAAAGATGTGATCATTTCCCGAAGGCCCCATGTGCTTGTTGAGCCCCATAGCAATTCTGTGGTGCAGGCATGACTCCCATTTTAAAGGTGGGAAAAGGAGGCTAAGAGAGGATAAGTGATTTGTCCAAAGCAAAGGAAGAGGGAAACTGAACAAAAGATTGTTTGACTTTAAGGATCTGGACCTCCAGTTCTCAGAATCAGCACCACAGGTTAATAAGGGAAGAAACATGCAGAAAGGGGCTGGGTTTAGCCTACTTTATGTCTGAGTATTCTTAGCATATAAATAGTCCTTTTTTTTCATGTTGAGGTGATATTCACAAATCCAGGGATTAGGATGTGGACATTTCTGGGGCCATTATTCTGCCCACTGCATCAAGTTAAAAAAGTACTGAAGGGCTGAACCCAGAGTTTAATTTAAATTTGGTCTAAATTAAGTAGAAAATCCTACTGGCTCTATCTTCAAAATATACCCAGAATCCTCTAGTTCTCACACTGCCATTTCTACCAACTTGGTCCAAGCCATACCATTGCCTACTAGAGGGGATTACTTCTTTAAAGCCTCATAATTGTTCTCCTGCTCCATCCTTGCCCCCAGTCCATTATTAACACAGTAGCCAAAGTGATCCTTTAAAAACGTCTCAGATCATGTCAGTTTTCTATTCAAAAGCTTCCAGTAACTCTTAATTTCAGTATGAATTAAGGACATCGTCCTTACATGGTTTATGAGGGCTACATAATCCTCCCTCCAATCTAGGGGTTTCCAGTCACTCTCCCCTCATCCTGCTCCAACACACTGGCCTTTTGCCTGCATTGACACATCAGGATTAGTGCTGGAGCAGTAGGTGGGAAGGGGCTCAGCATTTTTCTTCTGCTTCCTCCTCCAGTACCCTGAAGTAGAATGGGAGGGCATAGCCTGGTTCTGGGATGCTTCTTTCTTACCTGGGAATCTGGAGGGGAAGTGGGAGGAGGATGAACATCTCCTGACTTTGCTGCTCATGGCTGTGCGAGTGGTTTCCCTTTATCCTCTGGTAATACTAGCTTCCTACTCATAAATGCTGTGAGGTTGATGGTCAGGTACTCACTTTTGCAGGGGGTACTCATGCATGTTTGTAGGGGCTTCTCCACTGCACAGGTTCCATATGTGGGGGATGGACTGGCTCCTATTCATGGTAGTACATTCCAGTTTCTGGCTGCTTGGAAACCCTTGTCCAGGGTCTGGACTTCTTGGGTGGGCTACCCTCAAGACAGCCCAAGCCCAGTGCCCTCCCTCAGTGTCAAACCAGGTCCACAAGAAACTCATCCATCTTTGCCACATGCAATGATGGGGTCATAGGCTGTATAGAGACAGGTCTAGAGCTCTCTCCCTCCACCCTGCCATATCCCCCCCCAATGTTCTTCCTTGCTCAGGCAGGAGGCAAAGGAAAGTTAACAAGTCTGCTTCCCAAGTGAGATTCCTGTCTCACACCTGATATTTACCAGGGATTCTCTTAGAGCCTCTTACACTTGGCTTTGGTGAGTGTGGGGAGGCACTTTCTTCCCCTATGGCTCCCCTAGACCCCAAATTCTATAAACACCCCTCCTTCTCCCTAGCCAGGCTGAGGAAGGAAGGTGGGGAAGATGGGCATAGCAAAGAATGTGGATGGCTTTGGTGATGCGTAAGGGAACAGAGTGCTTGGGCTGTCTCTCATAAGACCCAAGAAAGGCACCTCTCTCCATAATGCCAGGTACTTGCACCCTTACTTTTTCAGGGTCTTACTCTTTCTTACTCCCTGTTCTCTACTGTCAGGAAATCAGTGTAACTTTCACGCACTATTACAGATGTAAAAGTTATCAGGATAGGCAGTTATGGTAGAGTGAAAGGTTCAAGTTGAACAGAGGAAAATGTCACCTGCTGGTTAGAGAACAACTATATGTTGGCCAGATTTGCTTAATTAGTGAAGAAGCATTTGATTAAGCAGGGCGACTTTAAATGTGGTCTAAAATTTCAATTTAAAATTTTTTAAATTAAATTTTAAATTTTTATTTATTTTTTTAGAAATTATCTTTTAAAGTTAATTTATTTATTGAGAGAGAGAGAGAGAGAGAGAGAGAGAGAGAAAGAGAGAGAGAATGGGGGGGAAGGATAGAGAGAAAGAGAGCAAGAAAATTCCAAGCAGGGACCTGTGGGGGCTTGAACTCATGAACCATAAAATTGTACTATTTTTAGTGAAGAGGGTGTAAATTTTATGCTAAAAATTTTACCATTCATAGCTAAAAATTCTTTCTAAGACTTTTACGTTTTATTATTTAAATTTTTAAAAATATTTATTTATTTTTGAGACAGAGAGAGAGAGACAGAGCACAAGTGGGGGAGGGGCAGAGAGAGAGAGGAAGACATAGAATCTGAAGCAGACTCCAGGCTCTGAGCTGTCAGCACACAGCCGGATGCAGGGCTCGAACCCACAAACCCCAATCATGACTTGAGCCAAAGTTGGATGCTTAACTGAGACACCCAGGTGCCCCTCCAATTTGAGTACACTCTTATTTTTAGTATTTTTTCCTTCTGTTTTAAAAAACAATGCTTGTTGTGGTACGTGGGTGGCTCTGTTGGTTGAGCATTCAACTCTTGATTTTGGCTCAGGTCATGATGCCAGAGTCATGGGATTGAGTCCTGCATCAGACTCTGCTGAATGTGGAGCTTGCTTAAGATCCTCTCTCTTTCTCCCTCTGCCCCCTCCCCTGCTTGCATTCTCTCTCCTTCTCTAAAAAAAAAAAAAAAATTAAAAATTTAAAAAATAAACAATAAAAAATAAAAAAGATTTGTCTCCAGCACAAACTTAAAGAAATAAAGAAAAGTTTCAATAAGAAAACAAAAAATAATCTGCAATTGCATAGCTGAGGGATAATCAATTTGGTGGAGATAGAACTCTGGTTTAGGGCGGCTTAAGATTATATCATAAAAGAAAGATTTTACTTTGTTTTATTTTCTGTTTTGAGAATTGCTCAATGGACCCATTTGGGGTAATGAGATTTGGAATATGAAATTTATCAAAAACATTAAAGCCCAGAGACAACAGAAATCTGTTCTGCTTTAAATAAATTCACTGCAGTGACAGGAAATGTTTATCCATAAGAAGAAACTCCTAGAACTCATTTTCTCCCCTTCTCTAATGCCTCCTTGCTCCTGACTGTGCCTTGAATTTAGTGTTAACGTGTATTATGCCTGGGCCCTGAGATCTCATGTGGGCTCTACTGAATGAGAACCACCTTGGGAAGGGGGAACTGACAGGGGTTGGAAGAAGCCTTCTCAGGACAAAGAAGACCCACTGCTTAACTGTTGGGGAATATAAATTTCCTAGATTTTGGGTAGTTTCCTCTTTCTGTGTCCTTCAGATTTTAAAGCAGAGCAGTGAGCAGTACCAGTACTACAAGGAGATAAAGATGTGAGGTGGTGTGGGGCCACAGCCAAGGAAAACATTGGCACCAGGAGTCCTGCATCAGGTGGAGTAAGGATGTCTTCTCTTACAGAATTTGTTAACTAGAGGGAGACAGCAGTCAATATTCCATGATCTTAAAGCTCTCCCTTTTACTCAGTCCCCCTTTAAGATTTCCTTATAGTCCTTCTAAACTTAAAAAGTAAAAACACCAAAAAGTGATATTTTCATATCCTTTAGGGCTATTTTATTTTTTTTAAGTGAAGAGTGTATTAGTGAGAAAGAGTAAAAGAATAAGAAAGGGCTTTACAGCATTGTAACTAAAATTCTCAAACCCTTGATAAGAAAATATTATGTGCTCTGCTACTATTTACTGTTCTCAGAACAGCAAGTATAGACATACTAACACTACTACTACTACTACTAACAATAATAAGAAATATAGAAATTTTTTACTATGTGCCAGGCATTTTTCTATGGTTCTACACATAGTAATTCAGTCCTCACAACTGTCCTGTGAGGTCCTTACCTCTATTTTATATCTGAGTAAGTTAGAGCTCAGAAATAAAGTGAAGGGCTCAGAAATCTAACCCAGGAAGTGGCCTTAACTATTAGACATGCTACCTCTGATGTATTGCTTCAAAACAAAACCAAAACTAAACATGCACTTAATCTGTTCACCCATAGAGGCACTCTTCATCCAGAAGAAGGCAGTGGAGAGCACGGTGAATTGTACAGACTGCAGCCACACTCCAGCTCTGGTGACAATAAGAATAAGTGGCTTTTCCTTGGGCAAGTCATATACTCTCTAAGCTTTAGTTTCTTTATCTGTATAATAGGTCAGATAATGCCTATCTCAAAGGGTTTTGAGGAACTAAATAACATAATATTTGAAAAACACTTGGCACTGAACTCAAAAGAATGGTAGTCATTACAATTCCTGACAATCACTGCGACATTAGAAACCAAGAAGCTCTCTGTGTTGTATTCTGCATAACCTAATATGGGTCATCTCATTTTTTAGGAGACACCCCACAACTAGGGTACAGAGAATGCATGGGGGAATGATGATGAAAGGGAGGTATGCAGAAAAGGAGTTAAGAATACAGGGAGATGGCTATGTCCTAGACACCTGGGTAAGTGGGGAGAAGTATGGTGGGGGGCAGAAGAAGGCAGGGAAGGAGTCCAGGATGACTTCTGATGCACATCTTGGGAGGACTGAGGTAGAGGCTGGGAAATGGAGCCACTCAGGGAGGCAGCTCAATGGGCTCCAGTTTATGAGGAAAAGCTCCCGTATCCCTTGCTTCCTCGACTTTGGCTGTCCAAATCTAGGAATAGAATAGGTTCAGATGGGGAGGGAGACATGTGGGAATGGACAGCAAGCAAGAATCAGAGCAAAGCAAAGACAGCCTGGCCAGCAGCTGCAGAGGTCCAGGTTCAGTTCTTCCGTGCAGACGATTGCAGGGGAGAGCTATTTGTTTTATCATTAGCACGTAATAAGAGGAATGCTTTCTTCCATTTTGGCACGAGGTTCTGGAATGTCCAGTCACAATCCTGGTATGCTATCAAAAGATTTCATATCCTGAGCCTTCTACTGTTGTGTCACTGGTACGGCGGCTCGTGGGACAGTCTAGTAGGAAGCAAAAGCCAGTACCTTTTTGATAACAATGAAAATCCTTGGATTTATATACTATGACACGATGTGAGGGGCACTGTTTAGTTCTTGGCATAGCTATGAATACCTAGGGCAGAACACCAAAGGAAAGAGTCTACTTTGAAAGCTCTCTCAGAACATATCTGAGAGAATTTGCTGGTTAATGCAAATACATGTCCAAACAAGTACTGGTTTACTTAGGGAGTACGCAGAGCTGGCAAGCCTCACTTGGCATGAAGAGCGTGAGTAATGCTTCATTTTAATGAGGGATCTTGGGGGTCTATAATGAAGGCTATGTGGTATTTCCCATGTGTCTCTTTGGAATGTGCGCTGAGTGTACCCACAATGGAAGAAAAGTGATTGGAAAGTACATAGTTCCCGAAACCTCTGGGGCTCTATAAGATTCAGATAATTAAAAAAAAATTTTTTTTAACATTTATTCATTTTTGAGAGACAGAGTGTGAGTGGGGTGGGGGCAGAGAGAGAGAGAGAGAGGGAGACACAGAACCTGAAGCAGGCTCCAGGCTCTGAGCTGTGACTATAGAGCCGGATGTGGGTCTGGAATCTATGAACTGTGAGATCACCACCTGAGCTGCAGTTGCACGCTCAACTGACTGAGCCACCTAGGTGCCCCCAGATTCAGATAATTTAATGGCATACAAATGAATTCACAGAAATACACCCAGAGATCTCAGAGTAAAAAGCTTCCCTTCCCACAGGTAAGCATATATGAGCATACAGTAATGAGATTATATTTTGGGGGGTTGGGGAGGCTTTGATTCTTAATGATTTTTGATTTTTAAATGAGTGTATCCTTGGAACAATTCATGCTTCCCTACAGGACTCTTCTGAAAGGTAAGAGTCATTTGAATATCAAGTTAATACATATAAAGTACATATATTCATTTTTAAGACAAAATTTCCGTCACACGTCACTTGTGAGCCCTGATCAGCTGGACTTTTTCTATCAGAGAAAATCAATACTTAACATTTTGGGTGGTAACAAAAGATCTAGGAAGTGAGTAGGAAAACAAACATTCCCCAGTCTTTGACTAGTCAATGAAATGGCAGATGGAGTGAACATTACTGCATGTTTGTTCTGGTGTCTATGGTCTGGATGTCCCCTTAGATCCAGCCACAGGGTAGGACCTCCTAGAAACAAATTCTCTTTCTGGTCAGATCTGGGGCATTATGTGGTCATCCATGCAAAGGATGTAAAGTACTGTAGTGACCTCTATTTTGTATTTCTGGGCTGGCTGGAGCAAAACACTCCACGGAGCCCGGGCCTCCCAAAGCGCTCTGGGATTTTGAAGGGATTAAACACAGTGCTGGGGTGTTTGGGAGAACGTTGTTCAGTCCTCCAGGCTTAAAGGAAGGGATGGTGACCCAGAACTCAGGACGAGAGTCTCAAGAGGCAGAAATGCTGGCAGGAGGACCTCTTCTGTGTACACTAGTATTTTAAAGAGGGCTTGGAATTCTAAAGAGAAGTGAAAAAGTCTCTGTCTTAAAATGAATAATTTTGAAACATTAAAACATGATAACTGAAATGAATGTGAAGTAAACTCAACAGGCAACTGCACTGTTATCAGATTAATGTGGCCCCACCCACTTGGGACTTCGTGCCCAAGAGGCCAAGTGGAGATTTCTTGTGATTTATTTATCCTAATTAAAAAAAAAAAAAAAAAAACCTTAAATGCGTGCTATGTGTAATCGCTAATTGTAAGATAGGCTGTAAACTGACTCAGGAAAATGTCCACTTTCTCTCCATTTCCTATGAAGTTTAAGGTCACCCCTCTAAACGGGCCATTTCTTCTGTCCTCATTTGCATTTGCTCAACAACAACAGCAACAACAAAAAACTCCCAAGCAAAAAGCCCTTAAGCAATAAAATCACTGTCCAAGAAAAACATTTAGTTTGAAAAAGAGTTGAAAAATGTAGCCTTGGAAGAACCATTGCTTACATGGGATTGTTCAACAAATTCCTGTTGTGTGAGGTTTGGCATATACTTTCTAAAAATATAAGCATCTGGGGAAATGAGACAAAGCCCAGGTCCTGGACCAAATGAGGCACGCAGTGTGAATCTGTTAGTGATTATATCCATAATGAAATATGTGCCCAAATTTAGCAGTGCAAAATCTAATACAATACGAAAGCCCAGCAGGCACTGTCCTTACCATAATATATAGCCAACAGAGAAGGTACATATGGCGGCGAGTCCACTGTTCCTGCTGGGATACGCATGGTGTGATGTCCTCATCTCGATTAATATAAAGGGCAAAACTGTTGTGTGCTGAAAAAGAACAGAGAGCAGGTGACACAGATTCTTATCATCGCCCCTCAATAGTTGTTTTGCCTCCAGTAGGAGAATGGATAGTGCAAAAGCAAAAGCACCACAGCAGACAGCAGCTGTATAGGGTTCGCCTAAGAGGTAGGAGAGACAGGAAAACATGTGGTGCATTGATCGCTCCATTGGTACTTTTCTCCTGTATCTGAATTTTTAAAATTTTATTTTATTTATGACTATGACAGGAAATTTCAATAATATTGAAAGATGTGTTAGAACATAAGAAAGGGATAAAGATAACACTTTAATATCTTGGTAGATGTCCTTTTTTGCCCTATCTTGGTGCATATTATTTATACATAGTTAAGATCGTACTGTGCACGCAATCTTGTTTTGGACTGTAGCATGAGTAGTTTTGATATGCCATTTTAGAAATCCTTCTAGAATATCAACTTTGACCATAGCTGCTTAAAACTCCATTTTATGGATATACTAAAATTTATTTGACCAATTCCTATTTTTGGACATTAACTAGTATAAGATTTTCAATTTTTCATTTATGAAAAATGTCATGATGAATATCTTTTGTAGAATTCTTTGAATATCTAAATGTTAAATTATTTTCTTATGGTTAAAGTCTATGAAGATTTTCGGACTGTTGATACATAATTCCAGATTATGTGTGTATCAGCAACAGGTTAGGAAATGAAGCTAAATTAGCTTCCAGAAAGGATGTACTGGTTTGTAACAGCAGTACACGGATTTAGATATGATGTTTGAAGACAGTCTCCAAAGAAGCTTGGTAGGACCTTCCCATTTCTTGTTTGGATGCAGTGGCCACTCTGATGCTCAATTTAGTTGGCCAAGATGGGGATGAAATTTGGTAACAAGAAAGGAAAATCAGCTCATCTCGGTATTGAAGTTTGATGGGAGTATAAAGGACAAAGATCTTCTTAGGTAAAACTGTTTGGGATATAGACTTACCTTTCAACACTGGAGTTTCTCAAGAGTAAGAAGATGGCAGAACTGAGAATTGAACTACCAGTAAATGTGAATTCTGTTTAGTATCTCCTAAGGGACATGAAGAAATCTTTGCTCCTCTCTTGCTGTATTGTTTGCATATTCAAAGAAAATGCAGGAAACTGAATGTTATGATTTTCAGACTCTAATAAGTATCATGGCAAAATGGAACCAGGTGGCAGGTGGGCCTTGGCAGGAAAAGACATGGTGGTGATATCAAAGTGAACATCTTTGAAGCAACATATTGTTTATATTTATAGAGAAAACAGAAATACAGGATTTTAAAAGAAATATTGATAGTAGAAATTCTTTGCTTTAGAAATTTTCTCCTCTAGATAACTGACTGCCAATATATTAGTAATTAGAGAATAGTATTCCTAGAATGTCAGGTGGGTGATTCCACAGTTGAGTAGCTTTATATTTTCTTATTCTTTGCTTCTCTATTGTTGTTTTAAAACAGTATAATTAGCACTGAAGGGAACCTGCAAAATGCACATGTCTGTTGATACAGAGACAGTATGTATTTTAAAGATCTATTTTATTGGTTTTTTTTTTTTTTTTGTCACTATAATCTAGTCACCTCAGATGACCTTGGCCTGGAGTTTCACCGATTTGAAATGCCAACACTAATTTTACAATGATGCATTCATGTGTAAAATTCAAATGTATAGCTAACAATAAGGCCAAGTCTTGTCAAATCTCACACAGAAAAAAAAATCCCTGCAAATCAAACATTTGCACTGAAGATATTGACTCTGATGGCCTGTGTGGGTTATAGAATGATGACGATATTTTATTTTTGACTTGTTAATAATAAAAAGTGTTTAAATTCTACCTCTTCATCCATTGTTCCAAACTGAGTATAAAATCATCCATTTTTCTATATTATATAAGTTCAAATAACTAATCTGAATATTCTTACTTATCCAATTATCATTATTTTACCTAGTCTACTTGCTGATTATCAGATGTCACACCTGGAAGGGTTAGGATGTACTCTCATAAGCCCAGACAGAAAAATCTCTTTGAAAAATGAAGATCTTTCTAGATCACTTCATTAATGGCATCATTACCACTAAAAAGGAGCTACTTGTTCCATCAGTGACATCATCAATGACAGAAGATCTTTTTGAGGCCAGCTGTGCCTGTGCCAATTGGGCCAGGGGCAGATAATCAGGGTAACAACTTATCATTCAGAATTTTCAGGCACCAAAGAATGTATATCTCCCTCTCTAAAAATCTGTAATGCAAATTATGTTTACTGTTAAACAGTATATATTAACAAAAGTAAAAGTAGTACAAAATATTTATAGCAAATACAGACTTTGCTCTGCGGGTTGGTAAGGTTCTTTAAACTAAAAAAATGGTGAAAATCTATAAATGGTCCTGCTGAATCTCTAAGTAACCTTTAGCAGCTCAATTGTAACTGAAAACCTGTAGCAGCCAAAGGGATAATTATTTTAGAACTACAGGTACAAGAAATCCAGTTCTAATCCACTTCCAGGCAATACTCTGCTTGAATGACTTAAGAACGAGGAAGGAAATATTCAGATATTCAAGTCCATCCAAGACCACCTGTTGCACAGGAATGGTAATCCTATTTTTTGTTCACCATGGTATTTGTAGAAAAGAGCTTGACACATAGGAGGTGCTCAATAAATATTTGTGGAGATAATTTAATCTTTGACACAATATCTTAAATGGGAATTCTTAACCCCATTTTGCAGATGAGGTAACAAAGACTCAGAAAAGGTAATCCTCTTGCCCAAGATCACAGAGCTAGTAAGTCTGGAGGGAGAGTTCAAGACCAGTCCTGTCTCCAAATCGTAGGCTCTGTTTTTTTACATTAGAATTATATTTTTAAAAGATATAGTTAAGTAATCTTTGACTCAATAAACCTGTGGGAGTGCATGATTGAAGATCACTTATGTTGTCATTCAACTGGCCAGAACTCTTTTTTAGCTGAGCTTCAAAATAAACAAAGAGGTCTTCACTATAAGAAATATATTTTGCCAAATGTATTCTTTCCTGTGGTATACAAGCATTCTGAATAATAATACACAATAAAACCAGCTGGCATAAAGTCAGGAATTTTCAGTGGTGTGATGATAAAGATGGCTGGAGGCAGCTCTTTCGTCTTTTGGCCTGGAAGAGGTCAAGGTATAACTTTCTTGGTTATCCCACTCTGGGTTGATCTGGTACCTGCTGCCTCCACTATGTCTCCTAAACTCCACCCCAATGGGATCAAAGTCATAGACCTTAAGTGCATGAGCCAGGAAGTCAGTGCCACGTCTGCCCCAGCCGTCAAGACTGGACCCTGGGTCTGTCACCCAAAAAGGCGATGATGGGATGATAACATCCCAAGGCAACAGGTGACTGGAACGGTCTAAGAATGACAGTTAAACTGGCCATTCCGAATAGACAGGCCTAGATTAAGTAGTACCTTCTGCCTTTGCCCTAGTATCAAAGGCACCCAGAAACCAGTCAGAGACAGAGAGAAGCAAAAGCCCATCAAGAACAGTGGAAGTATCACTTTTGATGAGATGGCCAACATGGTCTGACAGATGCAGCATCTATCTTTATAATCATAGAGTTCTCTAGAGCCATTAAAGAGAACCTGGGGACTTCTCAGTGTGTGGGATGCAGTGTTGATGGCCGTCATTTTCACGTCATCAGGGATGATACTAACAGTGGTACAGTGGAATACCCAGCTACTTAAGAAGTACAAAGGAAAATATTTCAATAAAGGATCATTGACAACTAAAAAAAAAAAGTATACTCAGTAATGATCTGTTTCTATTTCTCAAACACAAATACCTTTTAAAGTTTTCTCAGGTACAGACACACACTGGCTGAACAAAGAAAGAGATAAAGTCTGGTTGCCAGAGGGGGCTCTTAAGAGTTGTATTGGACTGTTTTTCTATAGTGCGTTGTCAATAGAACAATTGCTCACAGCTGAGTTGCTGAGATTTGACTTCCTTCCTTCCTTCCAACCTTCCTTCGCTTTTTTTTTTTTTTTTGCTTTCTTTTTTGTAAGTGCTATGTAAGATGAAGGCTTGACAGCACAAGGAATAAACCTTTGATCTGATCTATATACTCTACCTTGGAAAGCACTGGTCTATTATGTAAGTAGTTATCCTAACCCAAGCTCAAATTTCCATTGCTGCTAATTTTAATGAGACTGTGATTAGAAAATTGTGTCCAAAAAGGGAAGTCCAAATCTGTCTTGGGTTTTTGCACCCCTTGTTTTTTAAATGGGTTTCGGATGGGTTCTCTTTATGGAGCAGTGATTATCACCATGAATTGATCAGCCCCCCAAGGCAAAGGTCAGCCCGAAGAGAGGAGTCCCCAGGTGTTGTCTCTCACCCATGACTTAATTATGATGTGAAGGAGATGGGCTAAGGCAAAGGCTTTTGGAGGAGAGGCTCCAAGGAAGAACGGAGTGTAATTAAGTGGAAAGATCAGGAAACTAGCATTTGGGAATCTAGTTCTGATTGTGTCTTACCACTAGACACTATAAGACTTGGGGCAGGTTCTTGTACATTTGTGAAGCTCAAGTTTTTGTTTTGTTTTGTTTTTTTGTAAAATGAGGGGGTTGCGTTAAACTAGTGCACCACAAATTTCAGTCATGATGAGCTAGCATGTTCAGCTTTGTTATATCACATATGAGGGGTCACCTAGGCATTAAGCATAGGAGACACAGTGTCCAAGGCCCATGAAAGTGTTTTAATTTCTTTTACAATCAGAAGAAAAAAAATGAACTTTTAGAGTTGAAGATTATATTCATCTTTATGTTAATGCAGTCATGAAATGTTATATATATAATATATAAATACATATATATACACATATACAATATATAAAGCATACAATATATTTATATATGTAAGTGTGTGTGTACATATATATCTGAATAAACGTATATACATACATATGTGTATATATAAATAAATGTTGGAAAGGACCCAGAAATGCAAAGTCCTTAGGGCCTAAAAAAGTCAAAAATCATAACGCAGCCCTGTTACATGCTACCTGACTTAAACATTTTTTTTCTTATCGAGTTCACATTAAAAAAATAAATGTATTTAAAGGGAAACTTAAGAGACTTATAGACTCTCATGAATAGAATATCACTTGTCATAAACAGATAATTATAGAAACAAGTACAATGGAAATTAATTGATATTAATTGGCTAGATATATTGGTCTGGTTGACGGCTCTGATTCTGAGGCCTGTTCTATATGCGCTCAGTAGGGAAGTCAGTCAGCATTGGAGGGACACGAAAGACACACTAGCATGAGACAGAGACTTCTCTTAAGGGAATCAGAAAGATTGAAAGATAATTGAGAAGGAATTACCTTTTCACTATGCGATTCAATATTGCTTAATGCCAGGTCCTTGTGCCAGATAAATTATCTATCATCTGAGCTACACTCTCGATGCACGGGAACAGATTACCTATACGTTGTAGTTATACCCTTTGAGAGCTCAATTATTTGATTTATGAACAGATGTTCTTTTGCCAGAAAAATGGAGAGAAGAGGAGTAGGAAGTGGAGGTACTGAGGAAGAATCGAAGGGTATTTAACAGGATTAAGGAAATGGGCTTACAATGCATAAGAAGCATCTGGATGCGCTACCAGGATAGACATTTTGAGCGTCTGTGATGGCAATCAGTAGCCTACAAACTAAAGGGAAGTTTTAGAATAAACTTTGCTGTGGAATAAATAGGAGGATATAAACTACGCTGTGCGGTGGCATGAATTCAGGCAAGCAGAATGAATGAATTAGGGAACGGCTCAAGATTATTTTAGAGCTCTGGAATCTAGACTTGCCATCTGAGTGTACAATACAAAACACAATGCAAAAAATATTAGACCAGATCTGAAGTGTACGTTCACCACCATTTCTCTGGTCTTTGTCCTTCTCTCCAAAATATATATTTTTAGATTTTTAATTAAAAAATTTTAATGTTTATTTTTGGGAGAGAGAGAGACAGAGCACAAGTGGGGGAGGGGCAGAGAGAGAGGGAGATCCAGAATCCGAAGCAGGCTCCAGGCTCTGACCTGTCAGCATAGAGTCCGATGAGTGGCTCGAACTCACGGACGGTGAGATCATGACCTGAGCTGAAGTCAGATGCTCCACCAACTGAGCCACCCAGGCGTCCCTCCCCAAAACATTTTTTAATAGGACAGTTCTGCTCCTATATCATGTGAACATCAGACAAGAATTGTTTCCTCCTTGGGGGCAAAATCAGCCTTTGAGTGTGAGGTATCAGACCAGTCCCGCTAGCTGGTAATAAGTGAGTGGGCAGTCCCGTGTCCGCCTGTGCACATCTGCAGGACACACGCAGACCTCTGGGAGTGTTCTCAAAGTAACGTGTACATCAAATCACCAGGTGAGCTTGTTAAAAATGAGATTGCTGGGCCTTGCTTCCTGGGTGTCTGGTTTATTGGATGCGGGGTAGTGCTCACAGTCGTTCTTGCTTTCATGTTTGTCAGCACATCTAGGGTCTCATATCCCTATGACCACTTTTGACCACTGATAAAAAGCTGGAGGACAGTTGTGTGTGTGTGTGCACAGGTGTCACCACGCACCTGCATTATTGGGGCTCTCCAGGCTGCAGGCAGGGCTAGAGAAATGACCAGACTGTCCTAGCAGGATGGGGCAAGGGACAGTCCCTTGGTGTCCTAACAATTTACAGGTATATCATAAATAAAAATCTCCAACTGGAAAACTGCTCTAGGATACAGGAAGTTGTACACTCCATATTGTAACTTGAATATTTTTAGATGTCTTATTTATGTATTGAGAGAGAGAGAACAGGGGAGGGGCAGAGAGAGAGAATGAATCCCAAGCAGGCTCCTTGCTGTTACTGCACAGAGCCCCACATGGGGCTGGATCTCATGAACCGTGGGATCATGATCTAAGCTGAAATCACGAGTCGGTTGCTTAACCAGCTGAGCCATCCAGGGACTGTAACTTGAATATTTTATTTGCTTGCTTTCCACCTTCTCACCTATAGAATAAAAGGTGCTATTAAAGGAGAGAAATCTTACTCTGTACTAAAGCAAGAAAGAATTTCCAAGTTTGAAGATAAAGCCCATTGTATTAGCAAAATGTGATCTAAAATATAAGAAAAGGTGACGTTAGGAAAGACTGGCAAAAATCACAAAATGCTGACTGATCCAAACTTTGCAAAGCTTCTGGGCTCTCCAAATAAGTCAAATGTTTGATGAATTCAGGGAGAAGCCCGGCTGGGTAGGGACTTGCACAGAACTGGGTGGGTCTTCCCTTGGGGCGACTGTAAATCCAGACTCGGTGGATGGGAGGATCTGGTGGCAATGACATCCCAGACATTTTGGAAACAAAGCTGATGCAGACTCTAAAACACCTAAATTTTTAACTCGGAAAATCTGCCCGAAAGTTGTATCCTGCCACCAGGAATGGTCTTTGCTAATTTTACTAATGGGTCAGCTCAAATTGTGCCATCCTCCCTCCCTTTCTTCAAAGTCGAGGTATTTTAGTGCTTGGAATGACAGGGGACTGCCCGTCTTAACCACTTCTCCACAAGTCAGACTGAGCCTCCTGCCCCTGAGGGCTGAGGCGCCGTGTTTAGTGTGGCAATGCTTGTACAATAATGGCACAGAATTTCTCCGGGAATGGCCAGTGTGTTTTTGACGGTGCCTCTCTGCGGTGGTATTGGGTACCTGCTCCTGCTGGCTTACACGGGCATCTCAGAATCAGGTTAGAAATGTGACCCAGGGTTGGAAACTAAGATTCAGATGGAACTAATATTTATCGAGTGCCAGTATGTTCCAGGCACTCCAAAACTCTTCCTGAGCTCACTGCTAAATGTGGGACTCACCCAGTCCTAACATTAGCCCCAACAGCTGTTAGGATATGGTTTTAATAATTAGGCCAAATAAACAAAAGAGTGCCACGCAGTAAACCAAGACATGCAGATCTTTGCAATTAAGAGCAAACGGTGGATCACAAAAATACAGTGGGACAGTGGCACTGTTTTACTGGGCTATTATCTTTGCATTTAAAAAGCATTTTAATTTTTATTTATTTTTATTTTTTGTTTTAGAGAGAAAGAGAGAGAGTGCGCAAGTGGGGGAGGGGGGCAGAGGGAGAGACAGAAAACCCTAACCAGACTCCATACTCTGCGTCCAACCTGACATGGGGCTGGCTCGATCCCATGACCCTGGAATCATGACCTGAGTCAAAATCAGGAGTCAGATGCTCAACCGACTGAACCACCCAGGTGCCCCTTAAAAAGCATTTTTAACATGACTTGAGGCCAGTTAATATCCCCTGCTGAATCTTCCTAAGGAAGGTATCCACAAGAGGCTAAGGGTCTATGGCATAGTTAGGGAGCTCCATTGTGGAGCCAGCAGCCAGTGGGCCATCAGAAGGAATTCTTTTTGTAAATGTGATGCCAGAGATGACCCGTGTTGTAAAAGCAACTTTAAAGGGACCTATATTCACTTCTTCCGTGAACATTGCACAATTAGTGTTTGCGGTCCTCACAGAACAGCGCCTCTGGTGACTGTCCTCAGGCAGTCAAACAATTATAATATGATGAGACACATGCAGGCATGCAGACCTGTGATGGGACAATGGCCAGGTGATCTGGTCTGCCCAGGCGGGCCCTGGGGAAACTCTATGCAGCAGGAGACATTTGAACTGGGTCGTTATGTGTGACTAGGGCTTCAAGGAAGAAGTTCATTCACAAAGCCAAAGAGAAGTGTGTAAAGGCACAGCATACACCACTGAGATGTCTGTCACCGCTGCAGGACATGAAGGAGAAGGAAGGTTAGGTAGGCATAAACCAAATCATGGAGGGCTTTATATGGACTCTGTCCTGTAGGAAGCAGAGATACCTCCAGAGGCTTAAAATCCTTCCATGGAATTTAATATAGAGGTAGGAGAAACATACTGGGATATTAACAGGAGAAAGAGCAAGCCTGGGGCGGGGGTAGGGGGCAGGGTAGAGGATGGATTGGAGAGAGGAGAGATTTCTCTACTAACCTGCTCCCCTGCCCCTCTTTCCTTCTATCTGACTTGATTTTTCTTGTGGAATGGACTTCATTCTCTCCCTGACTGCCTTCTAGGGTTTCCTCAGCCTGCCTTCTTTCCTACCTCTTCGCAGCCTCCTCACCTATGGGCCCCCCTTCCACTCTTGTTTTCTCTTCCACTTTAGTAAGTACTGTAATGCCAAAGACAACAGAGGGACAAGAACAAAAAGAAAGCTAGTCTTTAATTTTGGCAAATACATATTTGACAGGTAAACACATAAACATGATTTCTGTGTTTCATGTTGCTTCCCCCATTATGAATTGATGGGCAAACATACTGAATACACAGTCACAAGAATAGCTACCATTCACTGAGTTCCTAATATATGCTCAGTTTTATGCTGGACACTGTCCACCAGTACCATATCTTAGTTCCCACAGTGACTGTAAAGCAATAGCTACTTTCATCTTCATTTTATAAATGAGGAAATGGAAGAAGAGAAGGATTAACTTGTCAGAGGTCATGTACCTCTAGTAAATGGTACGGCCAGCCTTAGACCTCAGATCTACCTGACTCCAAAACCCATGCTTTTGCTGAGAGAGACACACTGTTTCCCATGCTTGATGTTTGTTCATTCATTCAGCAAATACTTACAGTCCTCTACTCTATGTGGAACTCATGATTTCAGGTTCTTCAAATATATCTCAGAACAGAGCAGACAGAGATTCTCAACCCCCAAAGATTACCATTCTTGGGAATGCATTTCAGTTATGCTTATACAAATTTAGTCTCTCTCACCTCAGAAAAGACCAAATTCATTAGGGTTGCATGAGGATTATATGAGATGCTATAGTAAAAGTGGCTTGCATGGTACATGCAAAAAATAATTGAAGTCATTCTGTGAGATCTCCCACTTAAGTAAGACATGTTGCCACATAATATTGTCTAACATTACTGTGTGCCAGGAACTCTACTAAGTACTTCGCATGGACTAAAATGTATTTACATCGCACAACGAGCCTTTGAGGCATACATTGTTATCAATTCCATTTTACAAAACCGAGGCACAGAGAAATAAAGAAAGTTGCTCAAGGTTGCCAACTGGAAACTGGTCGATTTGGGATTAGACTTGGACAGTTTGGCTTCAGAGCTATCCTTTGATCATGAGGCCATATTGCGTCTGGAGTGCCTGGGAAGACTCGAAGATAGGGGAACTGCTAGTGGAAGAACTGGTATTGGAGAAGGGTACCTGTTGGCTTTATGCTGTGCCTAAGAGAAGGAACCTGCCTCAGCTCAATCACCCATTCACCTTGGTAAGATTCCAGGGGCTGAGGGATGAATGGCTCTACATTCAAGTTTACAAAGAAAACAACGAGGCCAGACTTTCTGCTCATGTTTGGGGGTAAATCCCATGGGTACTGAGGACCTCAGCAAGGTAGAAGGGGAGAGGTGAGAATAACCCCAATCTACTGACATGGAAAGGCACTCCATGTGCCTTTTTTGTCTTTTCTTTGGCCTACTCTCCTTAAAAATGTTTTGAAGTTCTGAAAAGCATTTTAGGAGGTGGGTTGAAGAGTGGTGGAAGGGAAAGCCATGGTACAGGTAGGAGGCCAGGGGAGAGGAAACATAATCAGGGGTTTCCACAGCTCGCACGACCCAAAACCTTCCTAAAGATTGTGACGCACTGACAAGTTTAGGGAACAAGTACAGAAAACAAAACCTACTGTTAGGAGCACTTTGAAATTAACAAAGAAACTTCAAAAAGAAGAAACTACGATATTAATGTTATTGGCGTGCTTCTCAAAAATTTTGAGCTCAACAGAATCCACTTATCCACATATGTCAGCATCCTCCATTGTGAGGGTATTCCTCTAAAAACACAAAATTCTGACCATTTGGTTCCCTTCTCTAAAACCTTCTCATGATCTTCAGAACAAAGTCCAAATTTCTTAGCATTGCCTTCAAAGGCTCATACCATTGGATTTAACCTACGTTTCTTTTTTTTTTCCCAGTTTTTTAATGTTTATTTTCAAGAGAGAGAGAGACAGAGCATGAGCAGGGGAGGGACAGAGAGAAAGAGAGAGACACAGAATTGGAAGCAGGCTCTTAGCTCTGAGCCGTTAGCACAGAGCCCGACACGGGGCTCAAACTCACGAGTCTTTGAGCCGTGAGATCATGACCTGAGCCGAAGTCAGCTGCCCAACCAACTGAGCCACCCAGGTGCCGCTAACCTATGTTTCTAGATTAAACCTCAGACCATTCTATGTGGGCAACTGTCACTGTCCCCCCCAAAAGGTCTCACGTGTTCATGCCTTTGATCGTGTTCGTCTCTCTGACTGTAACTCCCTGATGCTTAGGACCTTCTCTGTAGTATATACATAAGACTTGGTCATTTCTTGCTCACTAAAGAATCATTCCTCATGTTTCTCTGCATCCCCACAGTTACGTAGGCCATTGTGCCTAGTTCTGCTCACAGCCTATTATTAAAAGAAGTTATTATGTGGATGCTTTTAGGCCAATGCATTTCCAAGCTGGGGCGAATATACAGTATATTAGCATACCACATAATGCTACAGATAACGTGAAGGATGGAGACCCCAATGCAGTGGGAACAGTTCTTTAGGGAGAAGGAACAGAACTTACTGACCACTGTAGGCTCAGCTCCCTGCACTGCACAGGAAACTTAGTTACCCTTAGTAGGGTTTCAGTAAATTTTGTTCAAGGACCATGATAGTAAGACTTTCTCTTAAGTAAACCCTATTTTCTCATTAGTCTTATTATTTTAAACCCAGCAATTTGGGGTGCCTGGGTGGCTCAGTTGGTCAAGCGTCCGACTTTGGCTCAGGTCATGATCTCACGGCTGGTGGGTTCGAGCCCCGCATCAGACTCTGTGCTGACAGCTCAGAGCCTGGAGCCTGCTTCAGATTCTGTGTCTCCCTCTTTCTCTGCCCCTCCCCCACTTGCACTCTACCTCTCTCTCGAAAATGAATAAATGTTAAAAATTTTTTTTAAAAACCCCAGCAATTTAAGAGGAATAAAAATAAGTTCCCGAATGCAATACATAAGTAAATTTTAAATAATACATTTATCTTGAAAGCACAAAAACTATAATTTTCTATTACAGAAGAAGGGTGCTACCTTGCCACAAACCGTATTCACATGGGACTAAGTCACCAAACTAAAGCTGCATATTCACAAAATATATAGTTATTAAGTTTTTGAAGTAAAAAACAGTAATACGTTTCCACTGACCTTTGTAATTTAATCACTCTCCTCTATCCCAGTGTACAAGCAGATTTCTGTAATCCTAAAGAACCTTCCTCAACTGAATCTCCAAATACAATGATTTCAAGTGGTTTTCATTTACCCTTGTTTACGATAAAATAAATGTTATGCTGATTGATCGGCAAATGTCTACCAGCAGCAATAAGAGCAATTATGTTTGACATGAAGACATTATAAAATCTATAACCCAAACCTTTAAAGCACAATTTGAAATGTCAAATTTGACTTATGAGAAACAGTTATAATCCTGCTTCATGCAAAAAGCATTAGGTTAATGCTGGAGCAAAGTACTGTTGCCAAACGTGTGCTGGCATAATTAATCAGGGATATTTCAGAAACGAATCGTCTCCAAGAGGTTATTGATTTACTGTCACGACACATTTTCCTTACGGCTTCGATGGTGCTCTGGAGCTGGGATGCACTGGCATGAATGTTTCAGTGACTAAGCCTTGATCCGTCCTCCTGGACGCCTGCCATCCTGCACTGACATCTGCAAACACTCACATTTGACAGCTTCATGCCTGAGCATGGTGGCTTCCAAGTTGATTAGGATTAGTTCAGAGGGGTTTTGGACTAGTCTGAGTGTAATCGAAAGCAGAGAACTGAGTCTCCAGAGAGTGACATGCACCTAGTAAATGGCATCATATTAATAGAGGCTGTGCATGTGTATCGACACATACACTAGTTACATCCATGCAAATACACACCCATGCATGCACACGTGCAAATGCACATGTGTAAACACACAATGCACACACACGTAAACACACATGCACACTCTCATGCGAACACATACAAAATGTACGCACACACATAGAGTACTTAAGGAATGGGGCAGATTTAAGTTTTAATATTGAAGCTTATCTCTATTATCAACTAAACTAAATTCAAGTCTGAAAGAAACATTTTAGGGGGGTCTGGGTGGCTCAGTCCATTAAGCGTATGACTTCAGCTCACGTTATGATCTCACAGTTCTGTGGGTTCGAGCCCCATGTCGGGCTCTGTGCTGCCAGCTCAGAGCCTGGAGCCTGCTTCGCATTCTGTGTCTCCCTCTCTCTCCACCCTTCCCCTGCTCGTGCTCTTTCTGTCTTTCAAAAATAATAAATAAATGTTAAAAAATATAAAAATATATTATTTTAAACACACACAAAGTAGTTATAACTTAGCTCTTTTTTACAATGATTCCATGACTTAAGGTAATTGTGTCAGAAGAAGTCTATAAAACAGAGTATTCAAATGTTCTCCCAAAGATTACAGGGGACAATTTCCCTGATGAACATGGATGCAAAAATTCCCAACAAGATACTCATCTACAGGATCCAACAATGCATTAAAAGAATTATTCACTATGATCAAGTGGGATTTATACCTGAGATGCAGGGATGGTTCAATATTCCACAAATCAATCAATGTGATATATATCACATTAATAAAAGAAAGGACAAGAACCACATGATCTTCTCAATAGATGCAGAAAAAGCATTTGACAAAATACAGAATCCTTTCTTGGTAAAAACCCTCAAGAAAGTAGGAATAGAAGGATCATACCTCAAAATCATAAAACCCATTTACGAAAGACCCGCCATTTTCCCCATTGAGGAAAAACAGGGCTTTCCCCCAAGATCAGGAACATGACAGGGATGTCCACTCTTGCCACTGTTATTCAACATAGTATTGGAAGTCCTAGCCTCAGCAATCAGACAACACAAAGAAATAAAAGGCATCCAAATTGTCAAGGAGAAAGGCAAACTTTCATTCTTCCCCAAGATTACAGGGGACAGTGAAGGGAGAAAGTGATAATTTAGCTCACAGCTCAAAACTTTTTCTCTGTATACCCTTAATTTGTTTTTGCGAACAGATAAGGACACACTCTACACAAAGTAAGGGTGAGGTTTACAGGAGTGTGGATAGACCAATAGTAGATCCTGGCTGGAGAGAGGCCTCTGGGAAATGGATAGCATCTCTGTGACTCTGGGCACAGTATATTAAGTTCAGTGCCCGTTCTAGGTCTGTTTTCAAGCCATATTTCCCTGCACATTTTATGTCTTGCTTAGGCTGCCTCAATGACTGTATGGCCAACACTGAGTACAGAAGAATGGGGTCTGTAGTGGCTGCATAAGCTCTTCTCTCTGAGGGGATGTGAAGAGAAGACAGGGCCAGGAAGCCATTCACCATTAGCTGGTGACATGACTTTGAGCCCTTCTGGATCCCAGGCTACTCATCTGTAAGAGTCCACAGAAGTGGACAGCAGGGGTCCTGTTCAAGTCCTGAGAATTCACGTCTCCATCCTTGATTATACGTTTCTGTATCCAGTGTTTATATCTGCCCTTCCTTCTTTCCTTACTGTGTAAACTTTCATCTTAACTACAACACATATACAGAAAAGTGCACAAATAATAAGTGTCCAGGAGACGAGTGTTCACAAAGTGAACTCACTCCCATAACCAGCACCCACATCAAGCAACTGAGCATTACAAGTCCCCCAGAATATCCTCCTCCTATCCCTTCTTGTCACAACAAATCCCCCCAAGGCGACCACTACTCTGAGTCTGAGCACCAAAGTAGTTTTGTTTCATTGTAAGATTTACATGAATAAAATGCAGTATATGTATTTTTATTTATTTTTTTGGGTGCTTGAATGGTTTTGCTCAACATTACATCTGTGGGATTCATCCATGCTGAGGTGTAGAGTTATAGGTTTCCGTTCTCACTGCTGTATAGTACTCCATTGTGTGAACACAACACAATTTATTCATTTATTCTACTATTGGTGACACTGTGGCTCTTTCCAGTTTGGTCCATTGAGAAAACAAGCTGCAATGAGTATTCCCAGATGTTCTTCTTTTGGGGAACACATGTTTGCATTTTTCTTGGCTATATACTGAGGAGAGGAGTTGCAGGGTACGCTGCTGGGTATTCAGCTGTAGTAAATAATGCCAGAGTTCTCCAGTGGATGTGCCAATTTACACTCCCATCGTTGGCGTATAGAATCCCACTGGTTCTGATTCCTTCTGCAGCCTTGATAATGTCTTCTTCATTTCAGTCATTCTCATGCTTGCTCTTTAAATGACAGTGTTGCATTTCTAACTTACATCACCTTTGGACCTAAGGGGCCCAAGGCTGCCACAGTGTTACAGGTCAGGTTCCCTGGGGAGCAGACTCTGAGATGGAAACCAGCATGCAGTAGGTTTCTTAGGGAGTTTTTGAGCATCTGGGTGTGTCAGGGGAGAAGAAGGACGAGCAATGCAGCAGAGGGAGAAATGAGCCCAGGATGCGGTCTCAGCGTGGCTGACCCATCAAGAGCTCTGCAGCAAGCCGTGCCCTTCAGAGTTGATAGGAACTGGAGTAGGTGGGCCTGGTCTTTATACCCTCATGACTGGTTGTGGGTTGCGGGCTGAACCAGAGAAGGAACCTGACCTTTAGCAAGACAGTACGCCTCAGGATAGTCCCCTGAGAGGACTTACAGGAAGGGCTGAAGAGGGCAGCATACCCAGCTGCTGGAGAAGTAAGTCCTTTGTCCCAAAGGGACACATGATGTGTGTGGCACATCACAGCATCCACTGAACATGGATGGTCTTTGTTCAAGCGGTATTTGCCAGCACATTCCATGTCTTGGCCATACAGTCAGCAGTGAAGCCAGCCCAAGCCTCTATTTGTGAAATTCCTGGAGGGAATATCTACCATGATGAGGGCCTGACCATTCACAGCTGCACTGCAGGGCTATGAATGTGCTAACATTGACATTTATGTGAACTTCGTGTTTTTCGGAAGCAAGAAACTGGTCAGTACATGGCAAAATTCCTCATGATCACTTCATTTGGGGGTTATAAAGTCTGCTATTGTAAATGGGCTCATGCATGACAAATAAGCCTTCTTAACATGTAACTGGGTTTCTTATTAACCATGGCATAGTTGGCACTAAATGCTCTTTATAACTTGTTATCAATTTGTAGCTATTCAACAATTTATTTAGTTGAATAAGGCATATGCTAGATTATTCAGCTGAATAAGGCATAGGCTAGACCATCTAGTTTTGGTGATCATGGATTTGAGATTCTAGGAATCATGCCAGTCATACAGACAACGTATTCTCTTGTGGGACAGTGAGTGCATATGGGAGGGGTTTCTGGAGGAAGAAATATGCTTCAGGCTCCAGATCTAGATCTTAACAAATGACCTTTGGTTTTATTTTTCCTTATGGCCTGTGCTTTGTTATTTGCACCCACGGACCAATATTTTAAACTTTATTTCTCAAACCATATATATCAACTCAATCCTCCCCATTTTAATATAATTAATCAAAGACACACATTTTGGCCAGCTTCGGATCAGTATGAGATCAACAGTATTACTACACAGCTCACAGAGTTCAGCCAAATCAAAGAAACCTGACATTTTCATTAGCCTCTGCAGCCTAATCAAGGGTAGAGATGCATTTTTGTAAGCTTAAACACAGCTCGTGGGTTGTTCCCCACACCTATATATTTTTTTTTGACCTCTAGGAGTCAGGTCCCCATTGTGCAGATATCTTGGGTAAACAGAAAATCCCCAGTGTGAATAGTGATGAATGGAATTTGTGTCTCTTCACTGAGAGTCTTCCTCACTAGTGGCTGTTGGACCTCCAAGGGCTGTTCATCAGCTTTTGTGTTTAGGTCAACCCGTTGCTCCAGCCAACGTATCTCCCTGGCTCCATATTCCTCTCTTCTGATAGTCATGAATCAAAGCTTTATGGGAGCCACTAAAGAAGGAAGCAGGATGAGGTCAGAGCTCACATGGAGCCTTGAGAATCTTCTGACTCTCAAGAATCAGAGAGGATGTTAGAGATAGGATAGGAGAAAGACTATTCGATGGTATGAAATGAGGAGCGTTATGGGTTGTGTGAGCTAGATATAACAGCCAGTTCCAGAATGCTGGGGCTAGGAATAAAGTGAGCTAAGGGTAATCACAAAGCTGTGTGCTGTGCTCTGTAAGGATGGGCACTTTAGGGGTTAGGAAAGGGGAAGACACCAAAAGTGTAAATTGATTCAATAACCGTTTTGCTAAATTTGTCAATATGACCAATGAATAAAAAATTAGTAGAGAAAGCTAGGGTGCGTTAGGAATATCAAACATCCTATATTTAAGGAAACTCAAATAAATCCTTCTCCATTGTGGCCTCAGAGGAGGCCTCTGGCCCTCATTATCTGGGGGGTCTGATTGCTTCAGTCTAGAAGAAACATGATGGCTTCCAGTATTTGAGCAAAGATGTTAGAATCCAGCAGATGCTTGAGCAGGAGATGTTTTATAAATATAGATGAGGAACAGGAAAGGGAAGGAGAGACAGGCAAGGGCCAGGGTTGCTTTTCTGAGTCATGTGCATACTCTCTTGGTTTGCCAAAGTTGGTCCTTGATCACATTATTGTCTTTGATGGATTCTGGACAGATCATCTCAGGTGATTTCCATTTAATACCTGCAGGGACTGGGCCACAGTCTTATCCTTAATTCCTTTTAATTCAACTTCTATGGAGTATTGCAGATAAGCAGGATTCTAAATCTGAGTAATGAAGAGAAATGTCACTGAACGATATCTAGTCGCTGCTGGTGTGGAAAGGTCTAGAGATTAAGCAAATGAAATGCATATCGTAAGATGCATTGACTTCATGCCTTGCAGGGACAGCCAAGAAGGAACATGCACACAGGATCTTCAGATAGTAGGTGCTTTATTCTTTTTTTAAAAATTTTTTTAACATTTATTTATTTTTGAAAGACAGGGAGAGACAGATCACGAGCAGGTGAGGGGCAGAGAGAGAGGGACACGCAGAATCAGAAGTAGGCTCCAGGCTCTGAGCTGTCAGCACAGAGCCTGACGCGGGGCTCGAACCCATGAACTGTGGGATCATGACCTGAGCCGAAGTCGGACGCTCAACCGACTGAGCCACCCAGGTGCCCCTATTCATTTTTGTGCAATGGAGGGATTGGCGAGTGTTCTGTAGAAACACTGTGGATGCCGAAGGCATGACCGGGTCACTCTCTGTCATTTTAAGTTCACAGGGAGGATGAGCCGGTCTTTCTATAAAGGTCTCTCCCACAAAGCTCTCTCCTTCCAGTGAGGTATATTGTGTTCAGCTCTTGCCAAACTTAAATTGCATCCATGTTAAAGAGGAAAAAAGGCTTTAGCACATTCCTTAGGGGAATGGAAACAATTTATTTTGTTTGTTTCTAATGGAGAGGGTTTGCTCCAAAATCTCACTGTGAGGTCTGCGAATCTGGGTTGAGGACCGCCAGGCAGACAGAGGGAGCGGGAGAGGGAGAGAGAAGGGGAGAACGGGGAACAGTCACTGAGACCTCATCAGGTGATTGAGACAGCAAGAGCAGCCAGTTACAAAGCCAATGCATAAACTATAGTTCCTGGATTTAGGGCTGGAATTCATATTTAGCTAAATATGATATGAATTGATGTGCTTTCACAATACTTAGCTTTTCTTAAAAGTGCTCGTTTTGTTTTAAAATTAAAACCTTCCTCTGCTGCTCAACACAACCAAGTAGAATATCCTTTGGCGGGAGGTGGTGGGGGGGGTTGGTTTTTGTTTGTTTGTTTTGTTTTCCTCCTTGATATTCAGAAAATGGAACAGCCAAGCATACAGTTCACCTCGCTTCAGAGGAGAGTGGAAGACATAAATGCAAATGACCCGGGCGATAACAAGTAATGAGCTTTTGGAAAAGACTCTGACTTCTCAACATGAACGGGATGATGAAAAACATGAGCATGATTTCTCATCGGCTGGTGTCCCCGAAAGCTTATTTTGTAATATAATTTATTTCCATAGGGTGGGCTTAGTCTCCTAACAAGAGTGGAGCCTTGTCCCTGCAAAGCTGCAAATGTCAGAATACAGCCTCAGGGTTAACATGGGCAGCATAAATAACAAGGAAAATGCATCCTTCTCAGAGTTCCCAAGACTGTAATAAGACTGCTGGTGTTTCAGTGATATACGGTCTTTTTATGTTCAGCAGAGAGCAGTATGCTTTGGGTCTTCAAGATCTTGTTTGATTGCTTTACAGAAACCAATCAATAACACACAGGTAAAGTCTTCTGCAAGACACATAAATCCTAGCATGGGGAGACCAGCTGTTGTGAGATGCTGGATGGGCGCCAGTTTCCAACTGGGGAGTCTCAAGGAAATGATCCCGAATCTGGGGCTTTGTTTGGATTTCAATGGAACATAATCGGACGACATCTGGTCCCCCACCTTGTGCTGGCGTGGCCACACTTCCTCCGCAGTGGCTCTGGGCACCTCCTGCTGGGCTTCCAGTGAGTGCCAAGCGCCAGTGCCCTGCCTGTCACCAGCTGCCAATCAGTTTTTCGCAGTGGGGGACAAAAAAAGAACTGGGGGCCTTGAAGACGCCTGCTGAGAACGACTCATAAAAATGATCTTAAAATGCAATTTGGGTCCCACTGCCCCACAAGTTACTGGACATGAGACAAGAAAAGAATTTTAAAACTAACTCTGCAGTGGGGGGGAGGAAAAGCTAGCAGAAGGGAAGGAGGAAAAACAGAGGAAATTGCCAGTGTGGGGCACCAGGTAATCGAAAGGTAGAGAAGGGGTGAGAGACCAAATGAATAAGGGATAATAATCAACAAATTCATGGAACAGCATGCAGCCTAACAATCAGTTACATGCAAGTGAAAAACGATTTTTACATGTTAAATTAGCAAGTCTTTCTTTTTAAAATAAGAATACTCAATATTGCAAGAAGGAGGTGAAAAACGCATACTCCTGAATGCTAGACAAAGAATACACGAACCCTTTCCTGAATACTATAATTGAACTTCTGGGTCTATGCTAAAGAAATAATAGCCTGAAAAAACCAAATACACACAAGATAAAAACACACCCTCCTCAGCTTAATAAACAAAGGTATTTTCCCTAACACTGTTTACAACAGCAAAATAATTAAAAATTATCTTAATAATCTACAAGGAGGGAATGGCTTTTAAACTAAGATATATCCACTCAACAGACTATTACATAGCCATTAAAAGATGTTAAGAAAAACACTTATATTATCATATTTAGACATCAAAGAACATCAAAGACTACTTACGGTATCACATGAAGTTTTAAAAATGTTTTTTGTTCCTAAAAGGAAGACATTATAATGTCATCAATGACTTCCTTTGTCTGAGGGACAATGAGTGATCATCTTTCTTGTTTCTACATTTTTTTGACGGACATGAGTCTTGATGTTTTTGGTTTTGAGTTTTCAAGTCAGTCCATTGAGACATAAGTGCCCTAACACGCAGTCCTTGTGGCTTTCTTCTGCCAACTGGTTTATCGTCTGCTTATCTCCGCTGGTAATTTTATGTATATTTCAGGCTTATCAGATTTGTTTGCAGAGAAATGCAAAGGGGAGAAAATTATAAAGGATTGCAATAATAATGCATATTGAAAATTTCTGAAAAATTGACAAAGTTTAGGCAGAAGTGTGTGAATTGCATGATTTTCTTGTGGGGTCCTCTAATGATTTTCTGTCTCTGGCCCTCTGGGAAACTCTCGGGGAAAGCATAATTGTTCCATGCCTTTCTAAGACCTTACATTTGTTTGACTGTAAACCTTTTGAAAAAAACAAGTCTTCAATTTTTAGTTCTGTTTGATGTATGTTGGCTGACTCTATTTTTTTCTAACGCTGCGTAAAATCCCTTCATTCATTCTGGAAACACTTAAGAATCCCTATATGATCAGGTAGTAAGTTAGTGGGATTTCTGGTGGCAGTTTCCTCCATTTGAAGGCCATGGCTTCCCAGAATTTCCTTATTTTCCCTACCTCTGCTTCCCTCTTTATTTTGTAGCTTGAAATACAATGAGATAAAATAGGGTAGTTCTTGTTTTCCAGGGGCATCATAAACATCAGGCAGGCCTGAGTATGTTAGAGTTTTTCCCACAGTAAATAATTCTTCCTACCTCTCATTTGTGCATGGAGCCTTCAATTTCCTAGAGAAAAAGTATCGGGGCAATGATGTCACCCTACCTTAACAACATGAAGTATTTAATATTTCCTATGCTACTTGGATTATATAAACCCATTTACCTTCCCCTGGTACAGTTCAAATTTGCAAGGAGATTTAATAGAGAGATATTTTTTGCTAAGCTATATTATGAAAACACTTCCTCTTGCAAATTCTCAGACCGCCTCCTGTTATTTATTTCTCTGCTATATCCATGGCTGGGCCGCAGCAATTGCAGAAAGCCTCTTAGCAGCAGCGCCTTGAATGTGCCATGCAATTCTCTTTTTCAACAGTGGAATAGCTTAGATACTCTCTCTCTCTCTCTCTCTTTCTCTCTCATTAGTCACACGTTTGCTGAAGGATAATCATTGAAAGAAACTGAACTAACCATTTGCTTTTCCCAGAGTCCAAGGATTACCAGCCCATTTAAATTTAATGCACTAACATCAAGGAAGGAAAAGAACTTCCAGAAGTTCCTTAAGTCAATGCAAGGTTAGAGTTGTTTGCTTAGCTCATTGCTCTTGTTGGAGGTGTCCTTACCTAGATTTCTTTTCTTTTCCTGAGGCAATGATAACTCTAAGTTAATGAGGTTTCCTTTAATTTTTCATTTTTATGAACTCAAAAAATTGTGAGGTTAGTTAAGAGGTGATTCTATTTCTCCAGGTGTGTTGAAAAACTTCAGACTCAAGCATTTAAAGCATTTTTATATGGAGGAAAGGTAAGTGTTATAATTTGTATGTGTTTTTGTAATAGCTTTATATTCCTTCCACCCCCACCCCCATAGATTCTGACAGTTAATCAAAGATACTTTTCAGGGGAAACCTTCCTGCTTAGGTCAAGGCCACCAATATTCACGTGCCACACCCCAATCCAGCTTTGCAGGGGTGGCAAGGTGCCAACATTGAAGAGCAACCAATGCTTTCCTTCTTCCTTCCCCAATCCTCTGGAACATCAGCTGTGCATGGATTACAAGAGGTTCCCAGGTCATCCTCAGGCTGTTTGCTTGTGTTTGAAACTCTGGTACTCTCATTCTTAATTTTCTCCCTTTTCCCTGCAGCTAAAGAGAAAGCCATGCCTATTTTGTTTGTTAATTTTAATGAACAAAAGGAAGAATGAGGCCAACTGTGGGTTTTCTTGATGCAAAATATACTGATAATGAATAAGGAGCTTTTGCAGATGTGAGATCGGAAGCATGCTGGGTTAAGGGAAGGGTTCTCAAGTTAGATGTGGGTGGAATTCTAGCTTTGTACTTACTAGCTTTGGGTAGACAGCCAGCTGATTTAAGCTTCAGTTCATACATCTATAAAATGGGGTTAAATATAATAACTATCTAATGGTGTACAGGAATAAATCAGACAGTGTATATAAAGCATTCATCACAGTACCTGGCATGAGTAAGTGCTCAATAAATGTCTGAGCTTTCACTGTTTTATTATTCCAGCTGTAATCTTTCCTTGACTCTTCCTTGTGACCACAGTACCCCAAAGGTTTTTGAGTGAACTTGGAATAGAATGGTCTTAACTGGCTCATACAGGGAAAATATGATCCTGGATGAATAAATGAATGAATCTATGATGTCTACTGGCTTTTAAAGAAAATCAGAGGATAGAAGTAAATTTCAGCTATTTAATAAACACTGAGTATAACTATGTGTATTGACTTGACGTAGTGAGGTGGGGAGGGGTGTCTTTAAGAGTAGAAGACCCTCACTGTCTTCATTTGCCCTCTTCTCCTATACAACTTTGGCCCACATACTCTACAGAAATTGTTTAGTTGGCCTCCAGGTCACTATACGCAAATCTTATTGTACTGAAACTTTTAGGTAGTTCACACGCAGTAAGTTCAACACTAAATTCATCACCAGCCAGCCATCTTTTCAAGTTATTGTTCTTCTAGTATTCTCTATCCATTATCCAAACAACTGCTCAAACAAGACACTAAGAGTCATTCTGACTTCCTTTTGGATCTCTGTTTGGTAAAACTGGATAGAAAACACTGGGAACAGACCATGGGGTTTTTTTTGGGGGGGGTACATTCCTGACTTTGACTATGAGCATGTAGACATGAGGAAGCTTTGTGATGATCAAGTACATGTAGGTCTGCAGCTTGGAAAGAATCTTCAGCCACATGGTAAATGAAGCCTTGGGTGTAGATAAGCTCACTTAGGAGAAAAGTATATATTAAGATTAGAAGAGGGCCTAAGAACAAGCCTTGGAGAACTCCATGTTCTGTGCTGGATGGCAGAAAATGAGCCTGAAATGCACTGTAGAGGAAGTAGCCAGAGAGATAAAAGGATAGCCAGAAAATGTCATGTTAAGGAACCAAGAAAAGGAAGATACAAGGAGAGAGCAGTCAATAGCATTTAATGCTACTGAGAAGGCTGAAAAATGTCTATTGATATTCTGGCAAATGTAGGTCAACAGAGACCTTGGTAAAACCCACATCAGTAGTTGATGGAGACAGAAAGCAATAGCATAGTCGATCCTGCTAGCCCATATTATCCAATCTAAACTCTTGGGCTTAGAATTTAAGACCTTTCTTTAACTGTTTCTCAAGTTGTTTTCAATTTAAGCTTTCATTTATAATCTCCAAAGTGGCTCTTTGCCTCAGCTATGCCATGCCCCCTACTGCTTTCTTTCTCCATTCAATTCACATGTCCCTCTGATTTTCCCTGCCAATTAAATCCATGAAATACCTTCATTAGCTGGCAGAGGCTGCAAGGTAAGAAGCATGTGAGAGAAAAAAATCTTTAAGCAAAAGTTTTATGACTTTTGCAAAAGGGTGTGGGTGAGAACAGAAGATATTATTCTCTTTAATGTTAGCAATGATTAAGAAGAAATCTCCACTGGGATGACTTGTAATTCAGCATTGCTGAGTCGGTGCAAACATTAATTCTATTGATGATTTGAGTCATAATTTTCCAGTTGGTTGTTCACAATTCATGAAAAGGCTAAATGAACACAAGCTCATTTGAATTTGTTCAGCAAGTTCAATACTCTCCCATTTTATGATATATTAAACAACATGGAAGACTTTTGTCTTTATTTTGTTGATGAGGACACTGAGGGCTTGCACTCTCTAGCATTTGTATAGAAAAGGTTCAGTCTAGTAGGAAACATCTGGCCTTTGTCTTTGGAGAAACCTAGATTCAAATATTGCTGACATCAACGATTAAGTTGGAGGACATTTATTTGGCTTTTCTGATTCTTAGTTTCCTCATCTGTTCAATGGGGAAAATAATATTTACATGGGGTTATCATGAGGATCAAATTATATAAACCCACAGCCGGGCATAAATAAGCATTCAAAAGTTACTAGTTTCCTTTCCTTTCTTTTCCATCCTTTTTAAAAATTTCAAAATCCCAATAGAAAAAGTACTAGCAGCTGCACCTGGATATGCTTAACCTTGAGGACTGGCAAGGTGTGATGAACGGTAAGGTGAACTCAGCCTCTCACAAAAGTATATGTGTTCAGAACTAAGTCTCTGTCTTCCACAGACATTATTTGACCCAAGTAAGAATTAGAGCTCATGGGGGCGTCTGGGTGGCTCAGTTAGTTGAGTGTCTGACTTTGGCTCAGGTCATGATTTCGTGATTCATGAGCTCAAGTCCCACCTCGGGCTCTCTGCTGTCAGCACAGAGCCTGCTTCAGATCCTCTATCCTCCCTCTTTACCCCTCCCCTGTTTGTGCTCTCTCAAAAATAAATAAACATAAAAAAAAAAGAATTAGAGCTCATGAAATGGCTATCCTGGCCTGTTGGATTGATTGAGCTCATGGAGTCAAGACAGAGTGGATATGTGTGAGGAGAGGAACCATGATTTATATTTTTTTCTCCACATCCCTTAATACAGTATCCAGAACCTACCAGACATCCCAAGAAACATGGGATGGTGTGTTGGCTAGTTAATGCAATAGATTAAAAAAGCCTGCCTTAGAAAAAAAAATCTTAACTTGGCTTTGACACAAACCCTGCATGACCTGGGGCAAATTATACAAAACATCGCAATTCAGTTCTTTGTGGAGCCAGTTAGAGCCAAAATGTTGTGAGAACCAAACCAAACTAAACCAAAAACTAAAAAAGCAGGCATAAAACTTTTTGTAAAAATGTAAACGCTTGATGTTAATAGTTTAACCCATACATGCATGCAGAACTCAGTTATATGTTTCCACTGAAAACCCCAAAGACTCACAGTAATGCATTTGTACTAATTCAGAAATTTAATATGTTTTTGAAGGATTTCCTCAATTCTTTGCAGAGGTCAGTGAATAAAGTGTTTTGTTTTGTTTTTTTTATTTTTAACAAAGTTATGCTACCTGGAGATATGCAAACTTTCTCCAAATAGTAAACAGCACATTTCAAACTTTATTTTAGTGACTCAGGTGCTATTGATAAGGAGCAAAATTGCTGGGACCCCAGGATCTTGGAACACTCTCTAGAAGCCATCAGGCCTGGATCAAGGCAGTAAGCTGCCAGCTGTCTTTGGAACTGACACAGCGACCAGCAAAAATGACATGGAGGCTTTAAAATGATTCTTTCCAAAATAGCCGTTCACTAGAAAGTCATAGGTTGTCTTAAATATTTAGTTTCAGGGACTTCAGCTGCATGCTGTAGGGACAAATGAGACCAAAGGGTTGAAAATATTTCCAAAGCCAATTAGATGATTTAAGATTTCCAGGCCCTTCCTGCCATCATTGTCCTACAATGTGGAAAAGGAAGTGAGCATTGTCTTCATTTTCCCATCCACTACTGACATTTTCACAAGAGGCTGCAGTCAGAGGAAATAAATATCTTTAAAAAAAACTTTATAAAAAACCCAAGAAACTGGGAGCATGATTTTCTTTTTCTCTTCTGATACCTCAACATATAGACAGTGCTAAACAAAGAAAGCAGTATATACTAAGAACTACCGATGGAGCTAGGAATTCCACAGAGAATATTCTTTGGATTAGGGAAATACCATATTGATAATGTATTTTTATTCAGCAGAACCCTTTCTGAACCTATTTCAGCTATAGCTTCCATTCTTATCCACTTGGCATCCATGAAAGATTTTGTCTGGATTTAATAGTTCCATAACTAAACAAATTTTTTGGAAATCATTGGTCAAGAAAAATGTCTAAATCTACCAAAATAAAATTTATTAACGGCCAATGAAAACCTAAAGTTCAGTTTCAAAAAGTCAATGGCATGAATATGCAATAAAAATAGTAGCCCCAGAGAACAGCATATAAGAGGACCCATATAAAGGTTTACATCTAGAAGACGTGGAGAAAGGGTAGGGGTCATTTTTCAAGTATCAGTCACCCTTTATTTTCCATTTTAAAAAGTCTAATCTTTTAGGATTTTACCATAGGGGCCGTCTCCCCACCATTTGTTTTCAATGCTTTCTTCTGCACATTATAGAGGTATAAACAACACTGCCTAAAATTGGGAAGTTCAACTTTATTTATTTATTTATTTATGCAAAACTATTACTATGTCCTATTTTCATAATTGCCTTTTAATTGCTATTCTTCTTACCTACCTTAGGCATTTATTTGATTTATAAAACTGTGTTTTTCTTAATCACATAAACCACCATTTCCAAAGCAAGAGACTAAATCTATACGGTAATGAAAAATGCAACATTATCATGTTAGTCATCTTAGCAGAATAAAAAACCGTGTTCTCCAATGATTGCCTAATCTTCAGAGAGAATAATGATTCATAGTCAAACAAGATATCTCAAAATCTAGAGAGGATGGATCAACAGAGTTCATAGAATCATAGACTCCTTATGAAGGATTAGCATATATCATCACATCTAGAAGAATAATTAGAAAACTTGATATAAAAGTGTGTCCTAAAATACTCACCAAACTCCACACCCGAAAAACAATCCAGTGAAGAAATGGGCAGAAGACATGAATAGACACTACACCAAAGAGGACATCCAGATGGCCAACAAACACATGAAA